>JARWMV010000235.1:1200000-1772584 GCA_030998015.1 Ceratorhiza oryzae-sativae | reverse complement strand
CCAGTCTGCCACTGTCCTTTGTCTTGTATGAATCTTACCTATGAATTTAATTGATGATGCCCAAGTCTGCTCATGCAGCAGGTAGTTGTCACCAAGTCAGGTTAAGGAGGGCACTTAATTTTCTATTTTAAATTTCACTCCAGCACTCTCCCCCAATGTCGTACTTGGTCTGCCACCTACTGCCATGTTGGAGTTGGGGATGCCAATTTCCAAAACAAAGCATTGGGGTTTCTACAGATGGCTTTGCCAGTACCCTCAAGTCAGGTTAGGGAGGGCGCTTAATGTGCTATTTCAAATTCAAGCACCATATGCTTCCCAATGTCATACCCAGTCTGCCACTACTGGTGCACTCAAGCTGTGGATAGGATTACTCATTGTCTGGTCTTATATTACTCATTCTTATCCCTTGCATTGATGTGTTCCCAAATCCCCCATGCAACAGGCAGTTGTCACCAAGTTAGGTCAGGGAGGGCTTCAAATTCTCCATTGCAAATTTCACTTGAGCACATCCCACAATGTCATACTCAGTCTGCCACCTGCTGCTGTGTTAGAGTTGAGAATGCTAATTTCCAACATAAGGTCATGGATATTCTATTTTTAGGTATTGGTTATGTATTCATGGATATCTTTGTGTAAGAGGCAGTCAGGTTAGGGAGGGTGCTTAATTTTCTATTTTAAAATTCACTCCAGCACTTCCCCCCAATGTCATACCTGGTCTGACACTGTTGCCACACTGGAAATAATTTCTAAGTTAGCGTTATGGATAATGTGTTTGCCATTGGCTCAAGATCCTACATGTGACTTTGCCAGCACTCTCAAGTCAGGTTAGGGAGGGTGCTTAATCTGTTATTTCAAATTCAAATGTAGTTGGCTTCCTAGTGTCATACACAGTTTGCCACTGCTGGTGCACTCAAGCAGTAGATAGGATTACTTATTATTAGGTCTTATATTAATCTTCCTTATGCCTAGCATAGATGTTTTCCCAAATACCCCAGGAACAGGCAGTTGTCACCAAGTTGGGTTAAGGAGGGTGTTATTGCTCTATCTCCAATTCAACTCTATGACTCCCATCAATGTCATACACTGTCTGCCACTGGTTGATGCTTTGAGATGCCTTGCAACTTTATTCTCATTTAGTTCCAGTGCTGTTCCAAGTCATCCTAACCTAGCACTGGTTAGTTTAGAATAGGCTTCATAGAATTTTGCCCTGAATGCCATCCCTACCCTTGCACCATGGTCAATATTCCTACTCCTCCCAACCTACCTGAGTCCTCCCTACCTCTCCCTACTTTGTCTAAATAACCCCAGGGCTTTGGCCCGTGAGCGTTCCTGCTTACCAGATTGAGGTGCATCAGTTGAATCATGAATAAATTGTATTGAGAGAGGTACCACCAACCTGATTGTCCTCCCCTCCAGAGAAGTGCACCTTAACTGCCCACTTCTTCTCCTTCTCAGCGTTGCCTGGTTTGACATTCTCACAACGGCAGACATGCAAAAGGCTGGGGAGTGGCCGCCCAAGCGGTCTTGTCAGGAAAGGTGCGAACTTGTAGACCATTGGTTCCATATCCGAGGAGAACAAGATCAAATCCGAAGCGGCGGAGGCAGACTTGTCTCGCATCCATGTGTCCACCAAGCAAGAACTGAAGTCCTGCTCATAACCCAGACTGCCAACCACAACTGAAGAAAGGAGATTCGTCAACACACTGGGGGTTAGCTTTGTGTTGACGAACCCGACAGCGTGACTGAACTGTCGTTGCCTGTCAAAAACGATAGTTTGATATCATGAGCTCACAATGCGCATACAGGAAATTCTTACCTAGAGATGAAGAGTTGAAGCAGCGCGACCTGTTCGGGGGAGCGAAACAGATGGCCACAACATAGCAGAGCAGCATCAAACGAGGCGGCGTGATCCAGAGCCGGCTCCATCGCCTTCACTGTAAGGTCGAAGAACTGAAGACGATCCGAGTAAGAGTCCATTGAATTCAAGGCAGTGAGAGCATAAGATTCACTAACATTATCCACAGGCTCAGAATGCACGCCACTCGTTTGGAGTGTCATTGTCGTGTGAAGTGCGTGCGTCAGGTATATGGCGAACACCCTGAATGATCGGTAAGGCCAGGGGCTGTGGATAATATAAGCTATCATTGTCTTGCGGAACAGATTTGGAAGCATACCTTTTCTTGTTCCACAATTCGACAGGATGGCTATGAGCTAAATCGTCCAAGCTAATTGGCGCAGTGCGGCACTGTAGAGATGAGTCAATGAGTGAATATCCCATTAGTACGGCCTGTCTCACCTGCCATCCACGTTCATTCCAGCTACTTGCAATCGCAATAGAAATCTGATTAGCAATATAGCGGAACTCTGTGATATAGAAAACAACGAGGAGCAGTTTTGGGGCGTTGATGGGTTCGGGTATACGAATATTAGGGGCTAGGATGAAATGCTGAGGCGGAGTTTATGAGCGCTATGAATCCAAAGATGCAGAGGCACGCACCGGATACGGGTTAGCTGGCCCCCGGATGAAGCACGCCGGGCAAATGAACTCCTGAATCACACTATCTAGATCGAGCATGTTGGCGAAACGCAGCGGAGACTGCGCCAGGAGGTGCACGCAACATTTATCCTCCGTCTCCTCTGGGCCCTGCATGCAGTACGGAGTATGACAAACACGACAGGGGAAAACAACATCACTACTTGCAGCCTGGCCGCAAAGACTGCAGTCATTCATGGAACCGCTAGCAATGAAAGAGGCCACTTCGTCACCATACTCCACTGGCTGAGGTGCAGGGACGAAAAACTGCGCGGGATGTTAGTAAGTGAATCGTCTTCGCCAATACCAACTCACCGACTCTAAGATGTCAGGGCCAGTTCGAGCGCCGGGTAGCCCGGTTTGCAGGCTATGCAAATACCTCCTTGCCCAATCCTGGGGTCAACCTTGACATGCACGTCGATCAAGTTGTTCCAGGTAGACTTGGGCAACGCCTCCAAGCCGATATAGATCACCCGGCGGCCTTGAAGCCGTACCAGGTGAGTCAGTTCCTTCACCATGTCCTCTACCATGGGCTCTGTGCACGGTACCCCAACTACCAGTAGCGCATCCGCGTTTTCGCAAATTGGCTTGAAGACGTCGACTGGGGGCGGCTCGTTGCTCATGCAAACCGATGGACGCAGGAGAGATATTGCTCGCGTGGATCGGCGTTTCGACGTGTGGGCTGAGGATGATGTCGGCACGTCAATCAATGAATGGAACAAAAAGGACACACCGCAGTTTTTACACGTCTGTACCGCACGCCGCCGAGGCAAGGAAAGAGGACTCGAACTCGTCTGCCTCGAACCTTGAGTCGCATTGCTCGCAACGAACATACCGGTTTGATCCCAAAACCTGAACGATACGCGGGGATGTGTTTTCCTCGAAGACCGCGGGTAATAGTCTAGCTTCAAGACCTTCGATGTTTGTCGTATAGGAGGTATCCAGTAAATCATGTTCGGACATATAGGCCAGCAATTTGTGGAAATTTGTCGGCCCCGATGAACGCGCCGCCTGCCGGTTTTGTGCAAGCAAACAGTTGACGTGCCCGTTTTTTTCTTGTGCGCCAGTTCGCACGTTCTCCTTTGTAAGCACTCGTTGTGGTCTTGTGCCGCCAATACTCTTACTCTCCTCCCAAAGACCATTTTGTCCATGAAGCGGCTGCAACAAAAACTCAACCATAGAGGCCAACAACAATAAAAGGTATTTATTTACCTTGATAGCGGTTCCAGATAAAACCCCTGGTCCGTACATGAACACAATGCGACGGCAGCCACTCAATCCCCACTGGAGGTCTTCGTAGCTGTGAGTTCCACTGTATTCGAAAGTGTGGATCTGAAGCATTTTGGCAGTGTCTCAGCTTGGATGTATAAAAAATACTGAGCAAGGTGGGGAGAGGGCAAAAGTAGGGTGTCAGGTCGGTGGTGCGATGGTGGACAATAGTCTGAATCAGGGTCGACCAGGTGACAACAAGGCGTGCGTTTTTTCTATTACGTAGACATTTTTGCGCCACAGTGAAACATGATACAGCACGTGCCCTGGCCACTTTCATCACCAGCCTTGCAACATCCACCTTCTTCAACCAATGAGTTCCTCACACGAAAAGCCCAGACGTGAGCAAATCAATATTACTCCCTAATCTGAAATAAAGGCTCATCAGCTTTTCATTGCTGTGAGTAGACGTCCGACTGATTGTTTGTGACGAAACATTGCAACACGACACAGTGAGTGCAGGTTCCTAGAACTTATGAATTCATCTAACATGGGGTGTTCCATTGATTATCTCGCGCAGTACTGTGCGATGTGCGGAGATGGCGGTCAGTTACTGGACTGCGATAGTTGTGGTTCATCGTACTGCTACCGGGTGGAAATTGCCAATGGTACGTTTGACGAGGACATGCGACCATCACTGACATTCGATACAAGCCCAGCAGAACGAACAACCTAACGAGCATGCATGTGTGAGCCTTCCTCATGGTACCAACGTTGCGCGATTCAGCTTCTCGTGCCCGACATGTCTTGGCAAGCGAAGTTCGAACAATCCGCCAAAGGTATGTCGGACGAAACCTGTTGGCAGGCCGCTCAACGTGAGTATAGTACAATATACTCAATTACACACAACGGGCTCGGCGAGTGGTTCGGGGAACCACACAACCGGACCTGCTTGTGGTAATATTTTATCTGGACGCGATGGAGAAGCTGGCTCGCGTGGCTGCCGACAGGATTGGTGCGTCTATTCGGGTGCTTGAGCTGGAGGTAAGTCTAGGGGCCGAACTCTGTTCATAAGAATTTAGAATGATTCTTCAGGTTCAAGTAATAGTACAATCGGTTACGACCAACATGCGACACGAGTATGAAGCATTCATGAGGTTTGTGCTTCCAATTCGCCCTAGATAGATTATCACTTAAATTTGCCGTATCCCAGCCAAGCACGTAGCAGCTTCAACCTGTGGGCAATCATCTTGACGGAAAGTGATCCGCAAGGTGGCTATTGGTTTACAACCGAAGGCGAGGGAGCAAGAACAGAGGTCCAAGAGTTCTTCCGTGAGGTTCTGGGCCGGGTAGGGGATTTGGCCCAAGCAGCCAAACAAAGCGTCGCTGTCATGGTCTCCTGCGGTACCAACCTGAAGCAGCCGGAGGAACGCAAGAATATCTTGGATCATTTCTCCAGGTGAGTATTGCTGAAATCTCAATGAGTGCATATCCTGAATGACCATGGGCAGTACGTCATGGGACCTGTTTATAGCTCCTGCAGCGGTAGCGGTCTATCCTCCAGATGTGACCTCCTTCTTAACCGACTGGGTGATTCAAACCCATTATCTGCAACTCCCGCCTCTAAGCTGCTTGAAACGTGCGTGGCTGAGGGATAACCGAGCACGAGAGCACACCGATCTCATCGTCTTTCACCGGACAACACGGCTCGATTGCATGTCTTGCGAACAATGGGTCCATGCTCCAGAGGTTCGGCGCCCATGGGGTATTCGCTTACCACTGCCAGTATCAGTGTGTAACTGCACGTGGACCACAGGGAAAGAGTCCAGGTGGGTCAGTAAATATAGGAAGACAACCCCCAGTTTTGGGGAGGCTTTCTATTTTTTCGCCACTTCATGTTGCGGTCACCAGCTGCACCTTGCTGTTTATACAGCGGGACTTGTGCCTTTTTGGCGCCATGGCACTCAGATGGTGATAGTGCCAATCGACGCGGAGGGAAACCTGAAGTTCAATCGGCGAACAATGTGCGAGTACAGGGTTACTGTAAGTTTTTTTATGTCACTAATCCAATTGCAAGGGCCATACTTATAGTCATTCCAGCCGCCCCAGGCCAAGGAGGAACGCCCCAGACACGAAGGTCCGTGGACGTTGGCAGGGCGACTTGCCGAAGCGCAAGACAGTGTGGCGCAACTGGGGTTGAACTGAACCACGCCTGAATCGATTGTGATGTTCCATGTGTACAAAGTGATTTCTCGATTTATATCAATATAAGCATGTAAATATTTCCCATAGTTGTTGGATGATCTCTAAAACATATGCATAAATTGCGTCAGCAGCCAAAACCATTGTTGTTCCGTAAAGAACTCACTCTGACCTTTTTGCGTTGTTTTAACTTGAAGCACTGAAATGGCCGAGTTAGTGACCGACTGTCAACATTACTTAGTACTTCCATAATTGGCTGTCAAAATATTTAATTCACAGCAAATCCATGTAATAACGTTTTGTTAACAGGCTGTGTCATTGCCCTACATGAAATACCGGTTCTGCTCTGTCGGCTTGTCACCTATCCTTTCGGAAACCATCTTCGTCGACCCATCAAATTCGTCAAGATCGCTTTTTGGTCCAACAGGCTCTTCATCTGAGAGGCCAACTTCCAGCTCTGGACAACCACCAGTCCGGCTTTGGGCAAAGTCAACATGTGAACTTTGGGACCAAACATGTGCTCGAATTCAAAGTGGACAGCATCATCGATGCTCTCCGTTGTCTCCATGCCGGCATCTGATGGAAAAAAAGGACGAACATCGAGAGTCGGACGGTCGGGAATAGCAGGAGGAAGTTTGGTGAGGGCGGTCCAAAGGTAGTCCAAGACAAACGTGAACATTATGCTTGGAAGGCCAAGTGAAAAACAGCTGAAATAAGATATATGAGTCGAAACAAGATTATAAAAAACCTTCATTGTGTCTTTACTTTGCATTCGACTGCGTTTCGTGAAATCTTCCCCGCTGCACATGAAACAGCTGCACAATAAAGCGTTCCAAAAGGAAAAATAGCATAGACGTGCTGGTCCTTCAGTACACCTATTTATTTCAGGTTTTACGCATTGTGCTCATACCACTGTCAGGTAATATGCCCTCTGGGCATGATCAGTTCAATGGGAGATGTGCCGGACATCACATCAGAATGGTACGTTTAGCTCCTTCCTATGGTCTTGGCTTCCAGTAATTTACATTTCACTTGTCATTATGAACTGAGCCAAATCCGAGCCAAGGAGACCCCCCAGTAAATAGCTGATATCAAGGGTTATGTACCAGTGTGAATAACCGTCAGTAATATACATTTCACTTCTTTACGGAGTACTACGAAACATCTTACATCGCAATCTCACACCTTGCACCTTGACAGATTCAAGCGAGACCGAGACAATACTGGGGCGTCTCTCCGCTTTTTCTAATAATGGATTGACAGTAGAAATATTTCACCAATCGACCCTGCCATCAGTAGCCGCTTAAGCAGCCAACCATCGATGGTCGTCACATCATCGCTATTGATGATCGTGCGAGTTCAGCAAGTGTTGTTTAATTTCACACATAGAAAGTCGGAGTCACGTGCTGAGCGGAAGGCTGACTCTTGCCACTACAACCCCATGCCGCGCACTAAACAGACCAACCGAAAACGTACCGGCGGAAAGGCTCCAATGAAGTCAAGTAAGTATAGGTCGGCCGTCACTCCTAACAGCAGTACCTAATGTTTCATAGTGGCAGCGCACCTAGCTGAAGAAGGCACAGGTAAGGGGGCTAGCCCGACCGGTCTTGACGGTGGGTGTTTTGTGTCACACACAATATTTTTTTCCTAAAAAACCTCTAGGCCAATTCAAGAGTCATCAGTCCGGCCTTCCCTGTGCAAGTGCCCCTGGCGAGGAAAGCGGGCTGATCCCGGTCCACAACGGTGTGTGTGTCATCAACTTGGCCTCATGCAATATTGAGCCTACTTTTGAACAGACGCCGAGTGAGTGATAGTGTCTGGAGGTATAACGTTGCTCGCGTCTTGAAATCCATGTAACGCGGAATACATTTCACTTTACCAATATTATAACAAAATATGTTTGACAACTGTGCTACGATTCAGCCTTCACCGCTCTAATGTTGCAAGCCATGTACCTTAACCACCGTCCGCCAATGGTCTATTTTTTACAGCACCTGACAAACTGGGTCCATTTGAGGCGCAAGCGAACAGACCCTGAGTCACCGTGGCGTTCCAGCGGCACGTGTTCGCGTTTGTTTAAACGCACGTGATGGCGTCACACGAGCCCTTACCCACCACCCGAAACGATTGACTTACACTCTGAATCATGGCCCGAACCCGCACTGCAGCTCAGAAGTCAAGGGGAGGGCAAGCTGGGCCATCTGCTGTGCCTGCTGAGGACGCGGAATGGACTTTCGTACCGGAATCGACGGTGTTGCTGTCTGAATATAGTCCAGAAGAAATCGAGCAGCCAGCGGCCAGAGGTTCCAGTAAGAAGGGGAAACGGAAGGCGATGGTAGAAGAAGGTCACAAGGGACGGCACCGTGAGTCTCAACTGCTTTTGATACTTTCTTCTGACCAGGACATGGCTCGAAGTGATTGTGCGTGCAATCAACACATTCAAACTAACGAAAATGGGGGCCCTTTATACCCCTAACCCTTCAAAACCCAACTGGAGAGGCGTCAAGCTCACGGGAATCGTTGCACCTCTAAGCGACTCCAATACCCACGACGTCGTCGCAAGTGGATATTGGGAGCTAGAAGGTTTTCCAGTTCTTACCGAAGCCATGTCGGTGTTTCCGACAAACTCCTGTGTTCAGAGGGTTGAATTTTTCGCTAGCGGGTGAGCATCTGCAATTTTCACTTTTTCTCTAAGATGTTCAAAACTCACTCGCTTCCCAAAGCGAATTTCCTGTTTTGTGTTTTGAAACTGCCGAATATTTATATGTCCCTCTGATCCCGATGCTGGCGTACGAGCCAATTTGGGACAATTTCATCGCGTCATACAGGTACAACGGAATGTTTGCGCGGCCGTTCAAGGATCTTCAAGGACGCGATCCTTGTCCGTCGTGGTGGATTGAGCGGAACCTTTACCCACGGTTTGCTTTGGCGGTTCGAAGGTATGACCGTGGCGAACCAGATCAATCCGGGCTCCCCTGGAACGAGCAAGAAAAGGATGACGAGTACCGTGGGGAGAAAGCAAAAAAACGGAGGAAGATTGTGAAATCCTCCAACACGATTCCGCTCTGCGTACAGGATACACACATTGAAGAGGAGGTGAGCGGTGTGACGGGGGAGGGGGACTCAGCAAGGCTAATATATTTGAACACAGGCTCGAAGGACAGAAGATACCCAGACGAGCAAGGAGCAGGATATTGTACCGGGCAGGACCTGGCGTCTCGGTCTGTATCAGAGGAAGGCGCCAGCCCCAAGCCTGGGGTTGCTGGGAGTGTAAATGTGCCAATGGGAGGTGAGCATCCAAATGTCGACAGGTCGAACTCGAAACGAAATTTAATTCTTTTTGCTTACCAGCGCCACCGTCGAGCAAGCCAGCAATTGGATCAAGCGTTTCAAGCGCGCCTTCAGGCTCCAAACAAATTGTGAGTACCCGAGGAAAAGAAATCCTAGCACATTGATTCATCAGTATCATAAATACAGGATTCCGCCGGAGCGCTGGATCGCGCCCTAGACGGGTCACTGATGTCACTCGACACCCCGTCGCCTACAACACAGCCTCTCGATCCCCCTCCAAATGCTACCACTCACAAAGGCGGCCGTACACAGGACGACACAGTTGAGACCGCGATGACAACTAACACCCCTTCTACCCTTCCCACTGTCGTCGATGAGCCAGTAGCTTCCCCAACGGTGTCCGATCCAAGACCAGGCATTAGTGCAGCTGCGATAGCCGCGCTGATGCCAGATATTTTTACGGACGACGTCCATGCAACCTGCAGCCCAGGAGCGCTGCATGAACCTGTGGTCGTGGAGGCCCGGCAGGTATGCCGGAATATCTTTTTGTTCCATGTGTCACAAGGGGTCTCGAAGACAGGATTTCGTGAGTGGTCGATTGAGCGGTGGCCGTATAGTACGTGGGGGAATCCTGCAACGCTTGGTGTTGTGATCCAATTCTTGCTCCCCGTTGAAGCGATCCTCCCGACAGCAAAGGAGCGTATCCCCATGATATGCTTGCTGGAGATGTTCGCCGCAGCTGTGGTCATCCCAATGGCACAGCGGGGAGAACTTCAGGACAGGTTGGTGGCTCGTTTGTCAATCTGGGCTCGGGACAGGACCTTGTGCTTGCTATTTGGCACGGAACATTACCTTTCAATCTGGATGTACGTTATGCGGACGGTCAAAACCTGGGAAGCCGGTCTCAAGGAACCCGCGATCGAAGGCTGGATTGCCGAGTTCGATCGAACGATGTTCGACCGCACGTTCGACGTTTCCAAAAACCTCCCACCGTCCTAATTCTGCCTTGCCACCACAGCCATTCCTTTGTAATTTGTTATATTCGGACGGCCATTTGTTGTTATTTTTTTTCCTTTGACTCGTACTGTAGAAGCGTGCTTGCTCTATATTTTCATCTTATTCTTGCAAAAATAAGCACGTTCTACAAATATACAAATGGTTTATCTTCTTCAGACTGCTCGCCCTCAGAATTCTCCGCTGTCCAAGACTTTGAACAGACTTGCCACCTCCATTTAATTGCCACATCATCATACGTTGTGTCTGCTTCTAAAAAATAGAATACATTGGGCGATTCATAGTTGCCCAGAGGCCAGGCCTAATATCGTCAATCTCACAACGATACAAAAGGACGAGGGGAAGAAAATAGGCACATCCGACAACTGAGCTCTACGCCCTGTACAAGACATAGTAACGTTACAGGTGGAAGGGCGTTGGGGGTCGGTAGTGTGTGAAAAGCAGATCAGGGTAAGAGGCCATCAAGCCGGTTGGTAGGCCTGTCACATTGCAGAGGGGCGGAAATCCCTAAAGGCACAGAGAAGAGCTGCGGGGGTGATAGGAGTTCGCTTCCGTGCCAGGTCAAGACATACTACTAGACTCCAGTGTATTCTGGATAGGAGACAACAAAGTATTGGGCGGTATCCTAAGCATAGCTACAGGCCAGGGGGCAGGCGAATCGACGAGCCAAGGGTGTAGAGGTGTACTACAACCTCGATGTGACACAACATTACCCAGCAGAGGAGAGTGGCTGACGATCAACAGAGTTGCACAATGCCTTTGACATGTCTCTCTGGGTATGTCCCAGAGAGTCTGCCTAATAGTTTCGTCTATTCCAAAGAGTCCTTCTACCTCTGGATCACAAAGTTACGCTCCAGTCTTTATCTATGTCTTCGACAGCTGTCTAGTGGTGGTATTCTGCTGGTTCCATAGTCTTGAGGAGAAGTTTTCAAGGCCATTAAGTTTGCTAAATTATTTATATTGTAGTTAATTAGAGGTGTGGCCTTTGGATATATCTTCTAAATTTCATCCTACACATGACAGAAAAAAACAAAAATTCTTTTGATGGAAGAACAGAAACCGGGTACATGTAGAGAAAATGGCAGCAAACCTGAGAGGAAGCGCCAGCACAATTTGGTCAGGATATGACAGACATGCTGCTCTTACAGGGCCTAATAATGTAGGTTACCTATTTGTGAGAGGGTTCGGCTGTGTAACTTCCCAGCACTCCAGCAGAAATGCAAAATTTGCAGGAAGATTTTCTATCACTCGGTTATGAAATATTTCTGACAAGGTGTTCGTGTTCAGCAAGCTTACAGCACAGAGCTGGTTCAAGCTGTTCATAGGCAGACCCTGGGCACTAACATCCGCCCATGGAGTCGTTGATTGAACCAATCTGAGTTATTAGAGTGCTACTAAGCATGCTCGAAATTGGTCCACTGGCAGATACGAAGTACAACTTCTTTCATGGGACGCCATACGCTGTTGTACCTCTATAGTGATTGCACAAAGCGCAGCACCCGGATAGCAATAATAATATTTAGTGGCCCCTCAGAAATCCTCTATCCCGTTTGCATTTCAATAGAAATTGCTTTGCAGGCCGGCAATGAGTCTTCTGGCACTTTGACCAGCCCATCAGCCAATGATTTCCCTCTGTTTTTGCACAATATCTTGGCCAGCGACCAAGGAAAACATGCCAAATATTCAATTATAGTGAGCTCAGAGCCAGTGATACCCACGATTCATGCACTTTGGTCAAACCAAACAGGCTTCACGCACTAATCTGGAGGCACCTGTGATATGCACCTGATGGCGGAATTTGTTGGCTGCTGAACTATTTGCTTGTTCGTACTACAGATCCTAGCCACTAGAGGTATAACTTTCAAATTGTTTCAGGCTATCTGTGCTTGAGCCCACCCAACGCCAACAGATACAGACCAAGAATCCCACAGTTCGGTTATGTGATACAATCCGATGACCTGTCAGCATTATGTCAGCACTTTCACAGTTTTGGTTGCACTGAGTGGCTCACTGTTGAAAAAGCATAGAGAATCCGTTGCGGGCAAAGGGGACAGCCTATCACGTGACAAGTGCCTATTGTTTCCTCTCAACTGCTGACTCTGTTTCCAAATATGCCTATCTTAACTATACAAAATGGACCAGGCAAACTGCCCTATCTCCTAGAGAAACTTAGCCAAGTTATCAGGTTTGCTCCAGGCATTACTGTTGTATGCGGGGCAGGTATCTCAACGTCCGTTGGAATCAAGGTGAGTTCAACGTTTGCACTTGATGGGCACAAAAACTCACTCCCAGCAGGACTTTCGATCCAAAAATGGGCTATACTATCAAAACTTCCGCCACAACGGTGCATCGTTATCTGGACGCGATATGTTTGACCTAAGCACACTCAGCGACCCAAAGCTGTTATGCATCTTAAACATGGAGATGCTAAAGATCCGTATCCAATGTCGAGCTGCTCGGCTGTCAGAGTTTCACCAGCTTGTGCATTCCTTTCAATGCTTTGATCAACTGGTGCAATGCTACACCCAGAACTTTGATGGCTTGCAAACGCGCAACTATCCAGACATGGAAAAGACCGTATTTGAGCTTCACGGATCTAACTCCCGGCTCATATGTAGAATCTGTCGTCAGATCCCAGCTCAGCCAACAGACTCATTTGATCAGAGGTTGGCTGACGGCAAGAGCATCCCCTGTCCTAGTTGTGTAGAGCGGAGTAAGTACTTAATAGGCTTGTGCGACTTTTATATTGAAATTATCTTGAGATTCACAGGCATTACATCAGGGCAAAAGATTGAGGCCGGTTGGATACCTAGCCCCTGCAATAGTTTTCAACCAGGAATCGGTCGAAGGACGGGATGGGCAAGACTACGAACAGATGATAGCAGCCCATGGACAAGCAACCAAGCTGTTGTTAATTGTTGGAACTTCGCTCTTGACTCCCGGGGTTGCATCCATGGCGAAGAGCCTGTCTAGACATGTTCGTGATGGGGGTGGCCTGGTCATTTACGTGAATAGGGATAGCCCAGTAGCAACTTGGAATCGATATATCGACCTGCATGTTTGTACAGATAGTATCGATATCTGGGCCAAGGAGGTCAGGAAACTGTACACAGAGGTTGGTGCATCCAATTATCCTACTCGAGTTCCACTAACACATTCCCTACAGGTGGAGCCAACGCAACCACAACACATATTTTTGCAGCTAGTAAGATGGCTTTTATATCATTCATAGCGCAGCTGAGCTCTATGTTCTTGTAGTTACAGGAATTGAAGCAATTAATGGATGCTGAGTTATCTAGCCAAATGATGCCCAACCAGGGATCGACTTTGCGCCAAGAGGCTGTCTACACTGACGGAATTGGCAACACTGGCCTTTCGGGATTGGACATGGTAAGTACCTGATTGCAAGTTTTCATCTCACGCTCTCACACGTGCTGGATACCCACGGGGGCATGTCAAAATGTTCAGTCGGGCAATCTAACACGTGTAAGTCATCAGCTTATTTTTATTCACCGATTATCTTACCTTACAATCCCGTTCCTGACATGCAGCGCACAACAATTCCTGCTGGTTCGCATTCAAATCTGGAAGCTCCCAAATTCCTGGTTGTGGTTCTGCACCACAAAGATGTCATGTATGATGCAGTGGAAGTTGGTCGGCATGCTGCTGCCCACCTTTCTCATGCTGGCTGGGAGGTGTGCCAAGTGTTCACGTCCATTTATTCAGCTAATACCCTCTCTGCAGAGCGATTACCGGACACAACCGTTGGACGGTCGAGATCCTGTCTCCTCTCCGTTTGGCGGGTAAGAGTTTGACTGTGTTCGGCAACAGTATGGTCATACTAACCTTCGTTGGTAGAGCGTGGTTTCATTTGGTCCTCATCCATGTAACTAACTTTGTTCAGTCATTGGAGCCCCAGGGTATCATCGAAGCAGATCCAGATGACATATCTGAGGTGAAGACATTCGATGTATCAACGCTTTCATGTCTGATTGTGCCAGTTGTTAGCTGCTAGTTGTTGGCCGAAGGCACGTCAGGGAAATTTCGAAATTGGCCCTGACACGGCGTGCAATTGTGGTTGGCTCTGGATCTCACTTATCTTGCATGAGTGAAACAAGAGCATTGGAAGCAGCTATGCAAGGGTAGTATTGTGGGGTATTGTGGGAGTAATTGCACGGCAGGTAGCTAACATTCTCTTGATGCAGACTTTTTCAATGCGGTGACATTGTTGTCAGCTGGCATCTTAGGGGTTTTGAGGGACCAGCATGGGGTAGATTTGCTGCAGATGTTTGCGAGGCCACATTGGAAGGCACGGAGAGTGCCATCCCTAGACTAGTCATGGCTGGATGGAGAACCAGGCTGTTTTCCAGTCGTCCGATCTTGTCTGGTTCTCAGCCAACCGGCCAACGCTTACTATCGTGGCATCCCCTTTTGACACCAGGCCACTGGGCCGTGCCCTGCCAGACATAAATCGTGT
The DNA here is from genome assembly GCA_030998015.1 of Ceratorhiza oryzae-sativae. Lineage (NCBI taxonomy): Eukaryota > Fungi > Basidiomycota > Agaricomycetes > Cantharellales > Ceratobasidiaceae > Ceratorhiza > Ceratorhiza oryzae-sativae. Next base: position 1,757,858 of record JARWMV010000235.1, on the reverse strand, counting down.
GTGTCCTTGCAGTCTGGATGCTCCTCGGGCCCGACGGAAGTTGAAACGGTGGGTAGTGAACCATAACTGCGAGGACGGCACAGCGGTAGCGCAGGCAGAGGTCACATTGCAGTGCTCGTTGTGTGAGCAGATGTGGTTGCTGCCTACAAAAAACCTCTCTGGTATCATCTGCAAGGTCAATGATGTGTTCTCTGTTGTCGCCCCATATTTTTCTTCCACCCGTGTATCTCCTTAGTTATAACTTGTTGTGGTCAATCAATGTCAGTATTCATCTCTGATGGATGTGAGCCATAACACTTGGTCTCATACAAAATTGAACATCTGATCAAAAGGGAGTGGGGAGATGATACAGGAGTATAGAGCGCCACACAGAAGAAGGGAGAGAGAGACATATTGCAAATCTACAGTCAAAACACGTTTACTAGAAGGACAATAAGATGCTATCTAAGAGCGAGATGAAAGCTACTGAAGTAAGTCTGAGAAACGATGCATGTGTCTAACATATTCGATAACAATAGGGAAAGCGTCTTTATCAGAGAAGAGATAGGAGAGATTCAGAAATTCGCAGCCCCTTGAGGCTAGAACCTCCTGTCTGATCCGCTCAAAACGGGGGCATCGGAGCATGAAGTGAGCAACCGTCTCTTTGGTTTTCCTGCACCCCTTGCAGATCGGCAAGGCCACAACTTGGATGCTGTGGAGGTGTCGCTGGAGCTGGATGTGCCCTGTGATGAGCTGGAAGAGGAGAGTAGAGTGGGAGCGAGGGAGGTTGGCCATGTCGTCGACGAAGGTTTCTGGCCTGATTGGCGGGTACTTGTCCAGGAGCCTCTATGCCGTGTCCGTAATAGTCCAGCTGGAGAACGCGAAAGCGCGGTTTGTTTCCTTGAAGAGGGTCTTCACTATTGAGCAGGTGATTATTCGCTTGTACGGTCTGAGTAGTCTGGGGACAAACTCTGGGGAGTATTGCTCCCCGCTGGCCGCGACCTTGGCCTCATGGTCTGCCAATGCATTACCGACATTGCCCCTGTGAGTGGGGCACCAATGTAGCGCGAGCAATTGCCTGTCCCTCCTAGCCTTGATCTTTTCCAGGCTTGATCTAATAGCGTCTACCAGCCCCGACAGAGCGCCTTCGGTGAATCCCTCAATGCAGGTGATGGCCAATTGCGAGTCCATGTAGTCAGTTGCTTCGCCGATATACAGCATGCACTCCTGGATCTGGGTAGCACACAGGATGCCCACCAGCTCACCCTCCAGTATCCACTTTACTTCACTTGTATTCACTTGTATATACCCCCTCTAAGTGATTTCAAGCATTATGCTAATGAGTGGCGAACGGTCCACGTTATTTGATCGCCTAATGCTCAGCACGCATGGGCTGGGGCAGGAGCAAGGATGAAGCCCTGCACAACAAGCGCAAGGGCCCACATCTCAGCTTCAAGGAGTGTAGACCTGCACCCAAGACCGAAGGTTTTGGATTACACTTTGTGGCTATTTTGCAAAATGTGGAGGCCTGGTTCCTTTGTTGTGAGACCATTGACAACCACTGCTCGACAGTGTCATTTTCATTGCACTAAAGTCCAACTACGTTGAAAAAACACTCAAAACCCACCTAATCCAAGGCTTCATTGTCAGAAGGTATCGGCCTTGGAAAAACTCCTGACTCAAACGACAAGATATAGTTTCACCGTCAGGACAAGACATACCATCTAGGTGTGGGTCAACTTGTGGCAAGCATCCACACTTCCTCTCCCTCCCATGTTCCTGACATTGCTGCTCATAAACCACTCATCATGTCCCTTGGCCAGAGGGCAAAAGCCTCACAATGGGTATTTTCACTCAACAACACTGTACACATTGAGATTGTAGCAACCAAGTGAAAAGAAATGTTACACAGTGGTTCTTTCCACAAAGCAATGGGAGCAAAGGCGACCATTACATAAAAAATTGGAGTAACAAGGAGCATGGGTGACCATACAAGGGTGGAAAGATGTGTATTTTACTTTGCAAGCATGACCTTGTATCAACCAGGGGCTTTCCCTGGAATCATGGGATTCAAAATTTTGGAAGTGTAGCTGGTATAATCAAAAATCCACAGAGCAAGGCAAGCCCGGCAACGTTGATGCAAAATATACGACTGAGACTCTGGATCAAAACTTCCACAATGGGAGAGTTGCAACAGTGGACTTGTAGATCATGTCTAAGAGAGGTATATATGCATTGGGTTCAATGTTAGCTATTAGAACTGTAGTACTATTGAAGATTAAAATACTATTTTCTTGATGACTTTAGCCAACAAGTAACCCTCCGTCACTAAGGAAACTTTCTCTCAGGGGCCAATAATGGGGTGATGTAGAAAGAAGTTTCCTGCACCTTGTACATACTGTAGATGTCTTACATAGCCTCAGGCTGAGTTGGGAGAATCATCTACATTCAAAAAAACATAATTCCTCTTTGATTGCTATTTTTTTATCATTGCAGTATATACATGTAATGCTGCACACAGTGGTGTCACGTGACAGGTTTCCCGCCCCATCCATGCGGGCCAGGCCCGCAGCTGTTGGCCCAGAGGGGCTCCACATGTACCTCCAGGACCTTTAAGCATTTGTTCTCAGTCACAAAATATAAGCCATTGTGAACAGATTTTTCAAACTCTCAATCTATTTGAATGAATCTGTGTATCGTGCCCCAGAACTGGGTGCCCACACATGATTGTCAACATTGTTTATTTAATCAACATATATCACGTGACATCACTCTCTGTCCTGTCCATGCGGGCCAGGCCCGCAGATGGAGCAGAGGGTTTCCACAGCTACCTCAGGAGCTGTTATACATTTAATGTTGATGTTTATTTTCACTGAGTGATTATAAACCCTGATGAACAACATCTGTGTCAATGAATCCGTGTATCAAACACAAGATCATTGACACTCACACGATTATTGGCAGTGTTTCCGTGAATAAGCGGTAGTCACGTGACATTGTTCTCCGTGGTGTTGGTGCGGGCCAGGCCCGCAGGTGTATCAGAGGGTCTCCATAGCAGCCTCAGGAGCTGTTAAACATTTAACAGTGATATTTATTCCCACCGAGTGATTATACATCTGGATGGGCAACATCTGTCTTAACAAATCCGTGTATCAAACACATGATTATTGACAATGTTCGCGCAAATCACTGGTAATCACGTGACTTCACTCTCCATCCTGTCCATGCGGGCCAGGCCCGCAGGTGTAGCAGAGGGTCTCCACAGCTGCCTCAGGAGGTGTAAAACATTAAATAGTGATATTAATTCTCACTGAGTGATTATATGTCTGGATGGGCAACATCTGTCTTAACTAATCTGTGTATCCAACACAAGATCATTGACACTCAGACATAATTATCAACATTGTTCGAGCAAATCGATGATAGTCACGTGACCTCACTCTCCGTCCTGTCCATGCGGGCCAGGCCTGCAGTTGCACCAGAGGGTCTCCACAGCTGCCTCAGGAGCTGTTAAAAATTTAATAGTGATGTTTATTCTTGCTGAATGGTTATCAGCCCTGATGGACAACCTGTTCAAAATGTCAATCTGTTTCAATGAGACTGTGTATCATACACCAGAACATGGGTGCTCGCACATGAATACCAAAGACATTTATGATGTAATCAGCTCAGGTCACGTGACCTCAGTCCCCATGCTGTCCATGCAGGCCAGGCTTGCAGCTGATTGCATGCAAGTTGAGTTCAACCTAGTATAGGATTAAGTGGTAACACAACTGTTTTTTGAATGAAATGGTGATAATAGGTTTAGATCAGACATCTGGTGTGCCTCTAGACTAACAGACCATGGGGTCATGCAAAAAGTACTTGAGTGAGAGTAGAGGTATGCTGGAGATTTCCCAACCTAGCTCCACCTAGATTTCAGTATTAACCTAACCTAACCTGCTGGTAGGCAGATTGATGAGCAGGGATGAACAACGTTGGAGAACCAAGGCTATAGACTTTCCCTGTCCAATGGAAGACCATGTTGCTGCTTGATTACCAGTGTAAAGTCGCAACAGAGCAAGATGCTTGGGGAGCACAGGGGCTGCATTGTGCTGTGAAGGTCCTTGATGTGGCTTTGCAACTGGGCCTATTGCCTCTTGTCCATCAAGCCTGTCCATGATTACCTCTGTGACACAACATGCAAATGGCTCCTGAATGTTTTCAAGCTTGGCACCCATGGAAGCAACAAGTGAATCTTGGTCGATGGCAGTGCATGAATGAGTCTCTTGCTGATTGCCAACTGCCTTGCGGAGCCCTGGAAGCCTCCTTAACTCAGTTGGTGTAAGGAGGGCTCGGAAGATCTGGTAGAGCATCTCAAATGAGCAAAAGAGATATTTGAGCAAGTCGTTGTCAGCCAGGATGTGAAGCTGTGCAATATCTACAGCATAGTGTGCTGAAACAATCTCGCTGGTGTGGCCTCCAGAGGTGTCCATGGCAGACATCATCATGTCCCAGAGTGTGCTGGTGCCTGGGACTCGTTTCTTCTGGACTGCAGTTAGGATATGGTGCAGGGTTTGGATGCCTACATCTATGCCCATCATATCCTCAAAGAACTGTTGGATTAGGATGGAGTGCCTGGATGAGCTCATCTCCACTCCAGCAATGGCGAAGGCTGATGTCTCTTGGACAACCTGATGTTCTTGATCATGGAACCGCTGAGTTAAATGCCCTGCGATTGGACGAGCCAAGCCATAGAGGATGAGGAACAACTGGCCTACTTGCCAGGGAAGAGCATGAGCTATAGGCCGATCATGCCCTGTGTTGCTCGAGTTCTTGCCATACATGAGCACTTTGGTGATGACTCCAGGAGAGGGACAAAAATAATTCCATTGACAATATGGCATGTTAGATAACTTTGCTGTGCAATGCTCTGCTCCTCGAGGACACTGCCCACCCAACAAAAACATGAGGACTGACATATCCTCAACAGCCTGATGGTAGTTGCATAACCACCTGAGTGCACCCTCATCATTCCAACTGATCCACAGCTTGCCTTCATGATTGACATGCATACCAGTGGCTAGGACTCCAGGGCGGAGTTCAAATGCTTTCTCAGCAAGACAGAGGATCATTCCAGGGAAAGGATTGCAAGGATCAACAAACATGCAATAGCCAGCATCTGTGTGGGAGAGGTCATCATAGATGTGGGTGTCTTCAGTCACATTGAATTTCAGTTCTTCAAGTGTCATCCCCAGGAGAACCTTGGTCATGATATGATCCCATGCTTGCTCCACTTGACGGACAGCTGCAGCACCAAATGTTGGCAGATGGACCTGCTGGCCAGCAACAATGACAGTATCAAGGTCTAACCAGTTGACATTTGGAGGGTGGATGGAGCTGGCTGCATACTTGGATGCAATGGAGACAACAGTGCAGATGTTGGAGAAGGGAGTGACATAACCATAACGCTTTGAAATTAACTTGGCAATGTTGAGCATGACTCTAGAGAGCTGTCATGAGATTCATGTCCAGAAACTAGTGAAAAAACATACTCTGCAAGTGGATCATCTTGTTGTGAAGCAGATGCCATTTGGGATCTCCTTTCAGCAATGTCTCGTTGCCGTTGGATATCAGCCCAGAGGAGTAGCAGAGAATGAATGATATACTTGAGCTGAACAACATTGTGTGAAATGTTGCATGGGGACTGGAACGTCCCATCCTCATGGAGATTGATCAGTGCAGCAAAGTGGGCAGTGGGATCATTCATCTTGTCTTTGATTAAATGGCTGAACTCCTGAAGTGAACCCAGAGCCCAGAAGGCATGGGCAAGCTGAAGTACCATCTTGCTGCCTGCGTATTCATCACTGTTGTTGCAGTAACGCTTGACACATTGACAAACATACTTCACAAATATATTTAGTTGTTTTGTGATCTTATGAAGGGTAGGACAAGCACACTGACCTGCTGGTTAGCTCCCAGGGTGATTGGATATCGATTGTCCTTTGCCACATATAGTTGATAGAGCCTTACAATGAATACACACCAACGTTGCAAGGTCCTAGTGTACTCCTTTCGAGCATCTTTGTCAAGTGTTGTCATGGGTTTCAAGTTGCCCCTGATGTGTGAGATCAGATCAGTTGACTGATGAGTAGATTTCCAGATATGTGAATCATTAAGAAGCTTACCCACTTCCATCATCCTTGATTGCCAGGCAAAGAGGCTCTGGTGCAGCCTGGATCAATTCCTGAGCCTGGTCAAATGTCTGCTTGGCTGCATTTGCAATATGGAAGAGAGGGTCATCTTTGGAGCACAGTGTGACTAGTCCCACAAGGAATGCAGAGTCTCAATTCGCAACATGCATGGACCATCCTGTGTAGAATAGTGTGTGGTGGGATTCCTTCAATGAATCTCCAGCCAAGACAGAAACATAGACAGGGCGGTACTCTTGAGCCAAAGCAGCGGCCATCTTGTTTGCTGACTGTTGGTGGGTGATGTACTGTTCAACCTCAGTCGTATCCTTGGGCTGTGACAAGAGATCATAGTTGGGTGCATCGGTGACTTCAAAGAAAAGGTTGCCATTGTTGTACCCTGTGCAAAATGTTTGGAACTTGGCAGGCCGAGTATGGCTCAGTGGTTGGCCAAGGGTGCCTTCATGCTTTTGCCAAAAGTGGTTGTCCAAGTTCAAGTTGGAGAATAAGTATGCCTGGATGTTCTCTATCTTGCAAAGTTGACAAATGAACCCTTCCTTTGTTGGGAGAGCTTTGTAGGGAATGGCCAGCTTGTTTGGCCTTGGGAAATCAGGCAGCTAACAGACAGAGAGTAAAGATTTTGAGCATGAGTAACGTAAATTGAGGGCTCACATATCCTGTGTAAATGTCATAAGACCCCAGAGTGTCCTGTATTTTCTTGGTGGTGAAGATGTGATTGTTGATGATATTGTGGTCATGGATATGCTTGTGTATTGTAGGGAGCTGAAGCAGGCAGATCCACTTGCAAATTGTGCAGCAAAGCAGTTTCAGCTCTTTGACTATCCCTAGACCGAGATGACGAAGCTTTGAGTCAGAAATGACACCTGGATAGTTGGGTACAGGATGAAACGCTGGCTCATGGGAAGAAATAGTAGAGTACTGGGTCATTCTCAAGAGAGGATAAACTGTGGAGGTGGTGCCTGAATGGAATGAAAAACTTAAGACCTATTACCTGGGACACACATGACTTGCCTGACAAGAGGCCTATGCCCAATAAGGACACAGCTATCCCTATTGTGGACTTCTTCCTGGGATCATGTTGCACCTCGTGTTTTTTGTACCTGGACAGGATGGCAAGTCATGAGATTCCCAGATAGCAGGTATATGCACTGCTCAGACACAGATATTATGTTGAAATAAGTGAGTGCAAATGATTGTAATCACAACTTTGTATAAGCTAGTAAAAGACAGAAAATCTAGACAGGGATGAGTGCTTGAAAATAAGTAGGTACACCTGAAAAAAGAGTGTAAACAAGACACCAGAGCATAGAAAGTCAGCAGTTAGTATCTCAATGGGACATGTTAGTCACTTAACTGATCCAAGTGTCAATGGGCAACTGGGTATGGTGATTGGTCTGGTCACATGATAAGACTAGCGCAGTCCCGTTGGGTGGCCAGCCATTCATCAAGATGGTCACATGACTCCATCCTGAGCGCCTGCCCTTGGCAAGGTTACAGAGGCACATGTTGCACTTTTAAACTATAATGGCATATCTAGAGTGATGCTGTGAGGTATCGCCAGCCACCTGTCGTTCTTATGCGCTAGGTTGTCTCATGGGCTTCAACTGTTCTCAAGGCATACATGAGCTGAGAACATGAAATTATTGACTGGTTGTTTATTGAAGCTGGAAGATGCAGTATTTCTGGATGTAGCACAATGAATTGAGAGCAATAAAATGAAGTTGATCGCAATTAATTGCTGCTATTAACTAACAAAGTGTACAATGCATTTATGCTACTCAAATGGGGTGAAAAATCTATGCAAGCTATGAAAATGCAGCACAATTCATGGAGGGAACAATAAATGTAACAAGTAACATAAAGTGCCTTGGTGGTGAACCAAGTCGCTTAGCACTGCCATGTCCCGATGAACGGCTGGCCGCCCAACGGACTAGTCATGTGATCGTTATTAAGCGCTGTCCTGATGGGCAGCCAGCTGTCCACCGAACTCAGTTGTGTGAGTGCATCCCAACCGATGGACAGCTATCTGGTCATTGATTGGGACTGAAAGTTTTTTGACTGTCTTGGTGGATGGCGAACCACTTATCATAGAAAATTTTCTGCTCCTGAGTCATCCGTTGAAGAGCCTGAGTGCTAAAGAAAATTGCTGTAGCCACAGAGAAGAATGGCTGGATTTTCATAAATTCACTAAAATATTGTGTGATTTTCTGAGTGGTTTGACTGTGTGCTTATATAGCTTGTTAAATACACATGATATAAAAAATTGCAAGCTCACATGACTGTCTCAATAGGCAGCCAGCCGCTCATTGGACTGGCGCTTAATTCATAGTCATGTGATCAGTCCGGTGGGCAACCGGCTGCTCATCGGGGGGTGGCTGTACCAGCCGACTGAGCTCACTAGCAGGGTGGTTTTATATGTTTACGATAGCATAAATGTGTTGTATACTTTGATAATTCTTACCAGCGATTAATTGGATTCTGTTTCCATTTATTCCTCTTGCTCAATTGCAGTATGTTTAACAATGCCGTTCAATAAACTTCATTTCCGCTCCTTGATATGTTTAAATTCAATGCTTATCAATCTACCAGCAGGACCCTGTGTTGGATCATGCTTGTTTTCACCTGCTGTTGCCTATGCTTCCCTCACTCTCACCCCCCCCCAACAATGAGTTTACCTGCCTACATCAAATACATTGAATCTCGACGCGCACCAGCACTAGTTCTTCTTGAAATCACTTACATATTTTATCCCAACCTTGATCAAACGCGATTGCCACCGTTTGGAGCGTTTGGCAAGGCAATCCAGTTTGTTCATTCCTACCAGATTGATCGCCTTGTGGGAGGAGGTGAGGAGGCCAAGGCCAAGGCCTATGCCGTTTTTCAGGCAGCTCTGGTGGAGCAAGCGGCGAGTCCTGATTTGCTCACTCTTGGTTATCATGAACTATGCGACAAGATCAACCGAGAGACAAGTGCCGCATGCAGGAGAGAGATTGAGCAATACGAGAATGAGTGTAAGTTTTTTCTTCATCCTATTGCTGATATCTTGGCTTACTCACCAACTTCATTCTTATAGTACTACAGGCTCATGGGCTTTTAGGTGACTGAGATGTGAGTCTCGACTTATGCTGTCGATTTGTAGCTGACGAATATGCTTTCGCCCCAGAATCTCATCATGCAGCGATAACATAGATAGATTGACTTAGTGACCAGACCTCTATCGCATGTCAAATATATGATACATATATTTTTCTTAGTCCATATTCTATTCTACTGCTCTCAATTATGTGCTATTACATAAATTGTGAGAATAACCGACATTTCCTGTCCTGGTGCAACAGTTCGTGTGTTTCATATGGTCATGTGATGTCTTTAGTATGCCTTCGGGCCGTTTGACCTCTGTCCCCTGTCCCACCCTCTGTGTTCCATTCTCTGCTCTCTTGGACGTGGCTCTCATATTTCTTGTGACTGGTTCAACCTTGTGTTCATGTAGGTCTCTAAATATGTATGCAAACAAAATAAATAAATAAATAAGGTCACATGACCATCTGGTTGCCCACTGGGACACAGCTTAATTGCATGAGCACGTGACCAGTCCGGTGAGCGGCCAGCTGCTCATTGGGACGTGGCAGTGTCAGGCAACTTGGTTTGCTACCAAGTCATTTTTCCAAGACAGCCACAGAGATGTTGGTTGAGGATTTGGCATTCTGACTATGTCTGTAGTTCATATACCCTTAATTTGAGCACTGGCATGTGAATGCAGGCAGATAAATGGTGGAATCTTGCATGTCCTGTACCACCATTGCCACACACTGCCTCAGTCTCAAGATCAGTGAGAGAGCAGTGAAAGTGCTGCAAAGCGAAATTTCGGTGTCCAATAAACTCACCACAAAGTAATATGATTTATATAGAAAATTACTACGGAATTCTGGCTTTCAGAATATATCAAAACCATCCAGAACGGAATTTCCATAAGGGGTGATCACAGCCCAACAAGTTGAAAGAAATCAGTGAAGCGTGCAGCCAAATAGCTAACAGTCAAAACCTACCAAGATGGGATGTATGAAACACCATCCAATGCGCGCCAAGCTATTGGGTGCAACAGCCATTATCAGAAGGCCTTAAAAATGCTGTAGTACAAGCTAAAGGGGGATTTCAGGAGCAATTAACCCTGAATGCGCCACATGCACTAATAAAACTGACTGCATTTGCTGCCCCCCTGGCAAGAATATATGCATACCACCTATTCAAACCATTGTACAAAAGCTTATGTCAATTCAGTAAGATTTAAAGGGGTAATTAGTGGAAACGTACCCCTTAAAGCAAAAATATCACCTGAAACCCCCTGTGCAGGCTGACTGAGGTAATTTTGGGTCTTCTGAGTAACTCAGATAGGCTCAGAACATGTCTTTGCCTTATTCTGGATTGGTGAAATATTTTCATTCCAGAGCTCACAGGCATTTAGTGAATTTGGGGGTGCAGGGAAACAGGAACAACAAGGTGCAGGTCACTGCAGCAAGAATTGGTACTCTATTGTAGTTCAACACAAACTCTTGCCCTGTTCTGACAGGAACCTGGAAGTCGCGCAACACAAACCTAGCCTAAGTGCAACATAGCTGTCGAGCTAGTGTCAGAACCGCCCGAACATAATATTAGAATGTAGTACCAAGTGTCTATCTGGGTACGATCTGGCACTACAACTGAGTACAATAGCACACCCAAGGAAAGACAAATATGCTATGCGTTCTGACACTGACCAACATCACCTGAATATCATGCTGATGGTTAAATCATGAAATGTTGTCAATCTGTTGAGAGTCACAAGTGCAAGAGCATATGTAATTGGGTCCGATGGATGGCCGGCTGCTCATCGGTCCAGCGCTTAATTACGTAATCACGTGACAGGTCCGATGGGTGGCCAGGCGCTCATCGGGACATGGCTTGGATCATTGGCAAGACACTTTATGTTCCACACATTTATTTTCAGTTCCTATCATGAATCCTGCTGTCTGGATCTTGCTTATATAGATTTAGATACTTAGAATAGTATAAATGCACTGTACTCTTAGCTAGTTATACACAGCGATTTATTATGATTTATTCTATTAATTCTGCTCACTCTGCTCCACTACATTCAACACAATCATAAAGTACACCTGTACAAGCTGCCAATGATAGGATGCCGGCCTGCCAATTCCAGGGAACAATTCAGCATTTAGTTGGTTTGAGACCCTTTATGAATTTCACATTGAAGTCATACAACAAAAGGCATTTGGCACTACCCAGACTGCACTGGGGTACTCAGGTAGTACTCAGGCACCTCATTGTATTTCCAGGACTTTTCACAGTGTGGTGCAGGAATTGTTGAACATAGTGCAGTCAAGTGAGTGCAATAAGAGGAAATAAATTGCAATTAATTGCTGCTTTTAACTACCTGGGGTACAGCGCATTTATACTAATCTAAGAGAGTAAAAATATCTAAACAAGTGAGGCACAGACAGCACATGTAATGGAGGGAACTAGAAATATAACAAGGAGCATAAAATGTCTCAGTAGTGAACCAAGTCGCTTAGCACAGCTATGTCCTGATGAACAGCTGGCTGCCCAATGGACTAGTCACATGATCTTGATTAAGCGCTGTCCTGATGGGTGGCTGCCCATCCATTGGACCTGGTCATGTAGTCACATTCATAAGCACCATCCCAATGGGTGACTGACTGTCCATTGGTGAGGTTACATGATCACATGTTGCACTTGTAACCTCCAAAAGGAATGGCCAAAATGCACTGGATTCCTGCTCCCAGTACAAGAATCTGGCAAAATTTTTGCCTGACATGTAGATGAACAGGAGCTGGTTAGGTGTGGGTTGCTGAACACATTCATTCAAGGTTAGGTGTTAGGCTATGTTAGGCTCCTGAATAGATTTGTGCAAGGTTAGGTTAGGCTGTTGAATAAATTCAAGCTTGGTTAGGTTAGGTTTAGGCTGCTGAATGAATTCAAGCTTGGTTAGGTTAGGTCTTAGGCTGTTGGTTAGGTTAGATCTATTGGAATGGTAGTTAGCTATATTGTGGTGCATTGTCCTGAATGCAAGACTTGGTAGTTGTCTCCCTATATTTGTCTGAATTTTTTTGTTTCATTTCTCACCTGATATTCTTGCTGTACTATGATTGGTTTGAATTTACAACAACATAATTATTTGACCATCAATAAAAAAAAACATTCAATTCACCTGCCCACTGGATGAGTGGCCCCTCACAGGATGATGTTGTATCCACTCTATATCACACCTTACATCCATGAGACCATATTGGAGCCAGAAATTTTTCAAAAAAATAGTATTATTTCTCAGGGGGGTATTGAGTTTCCATCCTATTGATAGGTGGCAATTCCAACACTGGGCCGAGCAGAAGATCCAAATGATCAGAAGCTCTGAATGGAGGTACGAACATCTGTCTAGTTACCCTGACGATATTCTGTACTTACCAATTAATATAGCCATTAAAGTCCTACTCGAGCGCGTCCCTTATGAAATAAGGAGGTTAGCAGCGTTTAGGAAAGGGGTTCACGTTGGGCCAGGGGTAGTTCTCCCTAATAATGTATCGATTCATCTGTCTGCAGGTCTGAAATATATGTTGTTCTCTCCTGTGAATCACTCTATCGTTAGTAATGCGTGGCAAGATTTTTGCAACTGATTAAGATGGAAATACTTCTTCCTGAATAAAAATGCTGACAATGATGCTGAAGCAGAATACCTACTGCAATTCAACTTTAAGGGTAAAACCTCAGAAGGTGCACCTGATATGAGTTGGAACATGGAAGCAGGTCTTGAGAAAGGGCAAGCGTCTATTGAGCAAATGCTCAATGCTATTCCCCCTCATGGATTGCCAAGAGATCACAGTCTTGTGCAGTTAAAGCCTGTTAAGGACTTCATCAACAATGGTGGATACCTAGTCCTTCCTATGGACAAAAACCTCGGATGTGCAGTCATAACACGTGAATGGTACCTTCAGCAGTGCCTAAAAATGCTTGAATCTACAGATTATCAAAAAATAGTCCCATTCATAGCACTAGGACATATGGTTAGAAAACGCGAAGCTATTAGGAAACTGGCTAAAGAAGGGGAATGGCCTGGTGTCTCTAAACAGCAACATAAGTGGTGTGTACATGCCATCCCTGAATGGGACCCTTGGAAAGGGATGCCCAGGTTTTATGGTATCCCTAAGATACATAAAAACCCATGGAAAATGAGACCAATCGTTCCATGTCACTCAGTGATGGTAAATCCAGCTGCTAAGATTTTCAGCCATTTACTCAAGCTTATAGTCAAGGTGCAGCCCTACGTATTAGAAGGAAGTAAGGCTTTAGCTATAGCACTTAAAGGGGTGAAACTCCCCAAGGATCAGAAAGTATGGATAGTCTCAGGCGACGTCACAGCCTATTATCCTAATGTTCCACTCTTCGAGAGTAGGAAGATTATGGCTACATATTGTGTAGACCACTACTATCCCGAATGGTTTAATGATAATGACAAATTGGGAGAATTATAAGAAAGCCAGATCCATAAGATGAAAGTGTTCTATGATCTGTTTGACATAGCCAACGACAATCTCATCTTCATATTTCAAGACCAGTTCTATAGGCAACTCAAAGGCCTGGCTATGGGGGTAGCGTCATCCCCAGACATAGCTAACCTTTATGGTGCTTATTTTGAAGAACAATTTATACCAATGGAATCAAGAATTTTATTCTACCGAAGGTATATCGATGATGTACTAGCTATAGTAGAGGCAGATGACCATGAAGAAGCCTTGAAAATATGTAGTGGTATTAAATTCGACGGTTGCAAAATCGTATGGTCTGTGAATAGGGATTTCTCTATCTTTCTGGATATGTTCATATTTATAAAGGATGACCACGTCCATTATAGAGTGTACAAGAAAGCACAGAACAACCAAGAACATATCCCATGGGCATGATATCTTGTGCATTCTGTAATTGCTGTTTGGTTGGAGCTATTTTGTGTAGTGCATATAGCTGCTCAATCACCTTCACAACACTTTCTTGAGTTACGAAAATGTTGTGCTCAAATTCCCCCTCATCTGCTTGAGCCCCTTCAGCTCCCTCTGGTTCTCCACACTCTACATTGTTGTCCACCTGTTGTGCTTGGAGGAACTCCTGCACCTGAGCAGTACTGGTAGAGGGGGTATTGAGTACAGTAGGACTAGTCCAATTGATAACCTGTTTTGCACACTTGGATGGCCAAGAAAATGGGAGCATAAATGCCTGTAAACATATGGGTGGTCAATATTGCTACAGCTTCAGAACCTCAAATGCAGCTGACCTTAGCCACAAGATTGATTATATGAGCCAAGCATTGTACATATGATTGCTCACCTGAAAGGTGACAAATCATCACAAGGTTGTTGCTTGCATTATCAAGTGTAGCTGCCATTATCTGTATCATATCAACTCAAGCACTCTGCAGCCATCCAAAATTTACATACCTTGTCACAAAGAGCATAACAATGAAGGCATAAAGCAACCTCTCCAGCAAGGTATTTGCCAGTATGAGCAGATGTAAGTCTAATTCATGGGGTCAATTAGGTCCTTATATGTGTCATGAATCATTGATCTTGCCTTATAAACTCAAGTATTGATTGATTGATTTTGTTTTGGTCAAACCATATGACAACTAGGCCTAAGTATGACTCCAAGATAGGGCTAGTCCACCTGTCAATTGCTACATGGACAGCAGCCTTGAGGTTCTGGCAAGGTCACTATTAATGCACAATTCATTTGTACAAATAATCCACACTTGCCTGAAAATACTCCTGGATACAGGGAGCATACTTAGCATACACAGTTTTAACATCTTGGGAGATAGTTGAGGGGGCTGGTAAATATGTGCCAGGGCATAAATAATCCACCTCCATGCAATGAAACTTGTCAGTCAGTTACTCAAAGGAGCAATGCAAGTGGGCACTCCAAAGTGCTAGTATCACACAATGCCTGGCCTTGGAGTAAGGGGTTATATTGGGATTGGACTCTGTGGCTCCATCCAAAAAACCACTGCACTTAGCATTGCACTTCTCAGCTCCTTCATGCAATGAAGTGGTGCCATGTCTGGTCTTTGTTCAAGAACAATAGTGGGGAGGATGATTTGGGTTTTGGTGCCTGCAGGTAAACTTGACTACCATCTTGTATGGTGCTGATGGGTCAACCTTGTTATCATATATTCAACACAGCTTGATGCTATAATGATTGTAAAGAGTTGATTGTCAAGTTTCCTGCAATGCCTCTATTGAAAACCACAAAGCTAAGAGGCACAAATTAAACCTAACATAAGCACATAATTATCAATTATCTCATGATCAAGGTAGTCCCATGCTGCCAGATTAGAGAGCAAGTTCAAACTCTTTTGCCTCTTCAAGGTAGGCCACTTGCCAGCTGGTGTAATGTCTTTTGAGAGTACAGAGGCCATTGAAAGGATTTAAGCAGGTAAATAGGTATAGATTCCTGGCTGCAAATCCAGCTCTTTATATATATTTGAATAAGCCTACACAGCTGTGTGAAGCTCCCAGAACACTGTAGATGTGCTGACTATGCATACAGTTTGCTAAACCTTACTCTTTTCTTGGTTTGGGACAAACACAGTGTGCCAGTGCTTACATGAGTCAGCACTGTGGTGCACCATGGTTCAGCATGGTTCACCTGTTTGGCTACTGGTAATTTGAAATACCATTCCAGAAATTTCCATACTGCACCAGATTGTTACCAAACAGGGCACCATGGAGCCACTGGGGCTTTGCAGGCCATGCTGGTCCCTAGTGTGCGCTCAGGTCACATGTTCCAGCAGTCCACCACTCCCTAAATTTCAGGAGTAGTTGCACTTGGGTTGTATGGTTCACTGCTCCACCAGACCTGAAATTTTGCAAGTGATTGATCACCTGCATTGGTACATCCCAACAGATGTGGAGCACTTTTGATTGAAAATTTGGAATAATTTAATCGATGATATCAACTATCAGGCTCATTGGAAATGAGTAGTTTAAAGTAATTGTTCATTGTAAATACAAATAGCATGATGTATGCAGTAGTAATTGAGCTCTTAAGTCATGTAATGTGAGTGATGAAGGTGATATGTCACTGCAGAATGAGGCAACACTATATTTGTTGATATATGGGGTCCAACAAATGAAAAGGGGCAGAGACACAGAGATATATCACTTGTGAAAGTGATGGCACATGGGGTGCAATTTGCCTGTAAGCTATAGAGAAATCAAATGTATACATTAATCTATAGAAAGGATTTACAAAAGGAATGTGAATGTGTGAGTGAATTCAATGGAGTACAAGTGGCTTGCAGAGCCCTTATTTTTCCCTATGAATATGTGTGAGTCATATGCTTTGCTGCTGTGCATATAATGTGTATACATGATGCATTTACACTTGACTTGATTACTGAATCATACACATTCTAGATCATTCAAGTATGTGTTGGTATATTCTACAAGCTAAATGTGACCTACAAGAGAAATGTGGGAAATCACAAGCATAAGTTTGGGTTGAAATGTAAACTATCATGTTAATTCAACAAAATTTGTCTGCAAGATAACTCTAGTGAGGGTTTATTTGTGATGCCTGTTGACTGTTGCACAATTTAACAGGGTGATTAACTTTGATTTTGAACACCAAATCATACAAACTCATAGAAAGAATGTGGGTTTGATTTATGATGAACTTGAATATATAATAATACAAGTTGTTTTGGATATACATTGCTATACACCAGCCTGGCTATCATCCAAGTTCTGCATTTCCTCCAGCCCCTCAGATTGCAGCTTTCAAGCTTGTTTTTTGTCCTTGCTGCTTGCTCCCCCACTGCTCCTGGTGCCTGTGCTATGTTGATCATGCTTTGCCCCCTTTTTGACCCTTTGAACAACTGGCAAAGTGCTTCACATGGATGAATCTTCCTTGGCAGCAACAGGTGGTAGGTGATGCAGGTTCCTCATTGCTGTTGTCAGGTAGCTTGTTGGGTGGTGGGGGTATGGAGTACTCAGCTCAATGATAGGGCCACTTTGCTGAGAGCTACCCTGAGGCACTGGTGATGAGACTGCACAAGCACTGGCAGATGTGTCAAGTGGAAAACAATGCTGTGAGGCACCCAGTTGGGATGATCTGAGAATCTGCAAAGTGTGTCTGGGCTCCACCACTACAGCCTGTGTGTTTGATGGCTCTGAAGAGTGGCCACCTAGAGACAAGGATGGTTGTGGTCAAGCAGGAGTAGCTTGGGGTGTACCAGCTGGTGGATCTGGCTGAGAAATGGGGTTTTCATGCACCAATTCTGGCTGTGTTTGGTCTGTGTTGCTACAGATGCAGAGAATGTCTGCAGTTGAGTATGTCTTCCTGACCTTTGCCTGCAGCCAGCTGTGGTACTCCTTGAGTTCTTGGGATGCTTGCTTGTCCCACTCAGCTGAAATTCTCTTTGCCAGGTTAGTCCATTCTTCTTGTAGCTCAATACCAAGCTTGTCATCTGGACCTGATATCCACACATCATGGGCTTTCCACCGGGAGAGCTCCAGGTTGCCAAACTCAGTGCTTTGAGCGAAGACACCCATTGAGAGTGGGGAGGTTCAATGCTGAACACTATAAGTCCAAAGGTACTTGTCTGGAATGTTGTGTACCCTGAACATTGAATCTGGACCATCAAGCAAACTGGTTCCAGGATTCATGCAAGCTGACTGCACCCCAATGTCTAGGAGGAAATTTTCAGGGCATGTCAATGGCATTCCAGTTTTGTGCAGCACAATATAGACCAGATTTTGGGGATTGTGCATAACTGATTGGGCTTGAGGGGTGACAAAGCTTCTATGCATGCACACCTCTTCCTGGAAGCCAATGCTGCTTGCCAAATGAACCATGTTGCAGAAATCCAAGGTATTGTTGATTGCTGTTGGGTCTTTTATTAGTATTGAGCTCAAGACCCAAGTAAGCTCAAACCCACACTGCAGATTCACTCTATATTTCCAATACGCCACCAATACAACTCCCTTTTGTTCTTTGTTGACTATATTGATTAAATTTGAGCACAATCAAATATATTATGGGTATTTGGGACTTACTAATTTTCTGTTGGACAATTGGGAAGGTGTGTTTGAGATTCAGCTGGAGCATAAGCTGCTTGGTTACAGAGTTGTATTCAACAAAGTAAACCAGGTTATCAAACAACCCATCTGATTTGAACATCCATGCAACTTCTGACATTGCTTCATGCTTTGTGATGTTGATCCTCCATGTTAGGACTTGAGCTAGGGTTAATGCAGATCATAGCTAATGAACAGATAAGTTAAAATTGAACCAATGAAATGTCAAATGTGCTCACACAGATTTGGTGTCCCTTGTAAGAAGCTTGCCCCAGTAACATTGCCTAAGGATACTTGCTATGAGAGATATATGCAGCCCAATTATCTAGTTCTTCACAAAGATTCCTGCAACCCTCCCACATGATTGTCAATGCAAGTGTTGTGCCCTTGTACATAGTACACATCATTAACAAGGATGACTGGTTGTTTTCCTCAGTCTGGGCATGTTTGTGGAGCTGCAGGTATACTCCATCAAGCATGTTGAATAGCTTGCAGCTTAATGTTCTAATGCACAATATCTTGACAGGGAGCAAGTCATGTATTAACTCCAAAATGAAGAGGCAACTTTTCTTGCCATCAAAATGCTCTTCCCTGAAGTCTGGACTGCTGTGAAGGTCTTCCAAGGATGGATGGGGATTGCCTGAAATAAAATGGTCAAGCTGCAAATTCAATCTCACTTCATATATATATGCAACTTACCAATCACTGCTGGTTTTGACTGGCTGGACACATCATCCAAAGGTGCAGCTCAAGTTGCATCTGTGTTTTCAGCAGTAGTCAGCCCAAGCTCATTTGGGGAGACACTTTGGTTTGGGTACTCTTCATCTGCAGCAGCTGCAGACTCATCATCACTCAGAGGTCTATGCTTGTATTGCTTGCACATCTCTTCTTCACCCATTTGGTGTTCAAATCTGTTTCTTCCAGAACTGGCTTGCAGCTGGGCTAGTGTTGGCAGCTTGACAACCATCTTGGGCTGCAATTTACACTTGTTTTTGCTCACACTTTGGCCCATTTCTTGACTACTTGCACCCCCATCCCTCACCCTCAGGAGGTGGGGGAGGCTTGTTGTATGGCTGAATTGAGTCCATCCCCAAGGGCAATAGATGAGAGTGAGTGCAGAGATGGTACCTGCCAGTCTCTTGCTCTGATGTAGCAGATAATTGGTGTGTGGGTGAGCAAGTTAGAGTACTGGAGGCTGAGGGAGAACCAGGGGGGGGGGGGTTGGCATGGGGAGGGGATGGAGAGAGGGTTGGCACACAAGGTGGATGCTGCAACAAGCTTGCTGCATCAAACAGATGAATAAACCAGGGTTCAATGTGAGTGAGATGAGAAACCTGTTCAGCAAATTCAACTATTGTGCAACCTTGTGGGTAGCAAATGATACAATCTTGAAGAACAAGCTGTTGATAGTGATCTAAGCATATACCCCATGCTAGTGTGCATTTGGCAACAAGAGTCTTGGGGTCTCTGTCAGGGATCCCATTGCTCCAGAGTTTGAGCTGAGTGCCTTCCCAGAAGTGAGACAAGATGATTTGCAGATCAGGATGTTGATTGAGCAGCTCAGGAATCTTGAAGAGCCCCTTTTCCATGTGAGATTGAACATCTGAAGTAGCAGGTTTCCATGCCTTGATTGCCTGCTCAAGAGGCATGTCAACATATGAAGCTGCAAGAGCATCAGCAAAGCCACTGTCACCATTCCTGATTGATCCTGTTGGGTGTTGATGGCTTGCAAGAACAGCACAATCTTGCATGACATTGCTCATTGATTGTGATTTCCCCTGCAGCAGTGACTTGATGAAATGCATAGACTCAATGAGCATGTGTTGTCCTTAATAAGCTGCATTACCTGAAAGCACACATGAGCTGGTCTATTGCAGAATATATGCAAGTATATGCATATATTTGTTCTGTACTCACAAGTGAAAACCTGGCTTCCACAGAACCAACTCCAATTGCTTCAAACCCCTTTAATAAAACATGGCTGAATGCAGGGTTGACTTGATACCAATTTGTCCATAGTCACTTGTGTTTATCCATGCCTCCATGGTAGAGCCACATCAGAAAGTCCTGACCCAATAAAAACATGAGCTTTAAAATAATATTCAGTCAGTTTGTGCTTCAGCTGAATCAATGCATCACACCCAAAACCTTGCATGCCTTGCATCAATTTGCAATGTCAGTGCTTAGCTGTGTCACTCCCAAAATTTCAGGAGTGGCTGACAACAGAGCTGCAAAGTGTTTAGACATGTCACTACCAAAATTTTGGGAGGGATTGACAAGAAAGCCACTGGGCACTTCAACATACAATGCTTGCAAAATTTCAGGTGTGCTTCAAGACAACATTGAGCTGAAACTCACTAAAAATATTGATTCTACAGATGGTATCTGCTTCAATGTGACATGGCAAGTGAAGGCAGTCACCTGAGACTTGCAGGGTAAGACTGCCATCAGCCAAAACTGAGCTGGTGGGGGGATGGTGCAAGTGTCTGAGTGGGGGCATCCCAGGTTCAAAGCATGAGAAACAAGGGGCTTGTGTGCAAGTGGGACAAGTGCATATAGTTGCATCATTAGACTGAAGAACCAGTCATAGTCAGAGCTATTGGCTAGAATCAAGCTGCAGCCCACCTGATAGAACATGCCTTGGAGTGTTGTAATATGATTTGGCAGCCATGGATTCTGCTCAGCCAATCAGCGTCATTGCTCTTCATCATCTTGAAATGTTTTGTGTAGTCTTGATTGAAAACATCCTTGATCTTCATCCAGCTATTCATGCCTCAGGGCTGAGAGGTTACTCAACTATATGCAGCCTTCCAGAGCACAACAGCTCCATTGTATCCTTTGGCATTGGGTACATTCCAAGAGACAAACAATTCTATCAAAGTTGTCATCTGATGCTTGGAGGTGCTGGCAATCTTTAACAGTGGTTTGGGCAATTGTATATTAATTCAGGCTTGAAATATAGATTTGATCAGAACTCACATTAATTAGAACTTCAAGCTCCAACCAAACATGCATTGCTAGGATGGCACTGGATGGCTTGAGCATAGTTGTACTAGGCCTACCCTAAAGTCTGGAATCACATACTCACTTCTCCTCCCTCTTAACACTTAAATGCATTCACATAGCTTGAAAACATCAATTTCCATCAAATCTTTTGCATGTATATAGAATACAGAATCGCTATTACATTCAGAACCTTGTATGAAGCCCCTTTGCCTTCTTCACCACCTCCACTCTTGCATCCATCTGCCCAGTGTGCTTTTTGATCTCATCAATTGTAATTGAAGCCCAAGCCTTTTCTATTGCATCCCAAAGATGATCCAAGCTTTTGCGATGGCTTGGGATCATAGCTACACATTTTTTGAGTAGAAACCACAAGGGTTCAATAGGATTAAGATCAGGGGAATTAGGAGGGTGTGGGCAGCGCTTCATCCCTATCTTGTCCCGAACTGCCTGGACCACTTTTCCCTTGTGCAGACCTGCCCCATCTTCAATAACAAACATCTTGTGACCCTGTTCCTTCGATAATTTCTCCCAAAAGTCCTGAAGTGGGCCAGAAACAACTTGTTCAGCATAGCCTTGAGTGCTTAGTCCGCCACCATGTCACTGACTGCTCTTTGTGATGGTGTAGGGAGTGGGTTTGAGCTGTATAATTGGACCCTTGACCCCGTGTGCAGCACAAGCCCATGCCAAGACCAAATCTTGCCCACTATGGTAGCTAGAGACTATACATTCAGGGAGATAAGCCTTGTCTGGCTTCCGAGTCACCATCAAGCAGCCTGGGTTGCAGTCAGTTGAGACAGAAGCCTCATCGCACCAGATGTCAAGCATCCAGTTATGCCCAGTGTTGCTTTCTGCCCAGTCTATATGTTTTGTAATCATTGGAGGGCTTAAAGCAGGTTTTTCGATGGCTACACATCAGCAATATCCTGCCTCCTCAGCAATCTTTTGAACAGCTTTGGAATTGACAGTGCCAATCAACGTAGAAACTTCTTTATAGGGCCAGAAACGATGCGCACATATCACACATATAACATGACGCTTTGTTCGCTCCGTGATTTTGCTTGGACGGCCAGAACGAGGGAGAGCAGAGTATGCATGGTATTTTTTGAAGTGTGCAAAGACCTTAGATACAGCAGACTGTGTGCAATTAACTTTAGAAGCTATATAGTCCTGTTCAAAGCCTTCTTCGCAAAGAGCTACTATATGGCCACAATCAGCCTCAGAGAGTTCACATTGGCGCTGTGCAGGCATAGTTTACGGGAGGATCAGATTGAGGTCACCCATGTGCTCAATATTCCAGACTTTAGGGTAGGCCTAGTACCATGGCTGTCATGTATGCTATTGTTCCAGACCACATATGCCCCACAGGTCAACATTACCAACTCCACAAATAGAGAGTAGGACATTATGCATTGGAAAACAGCAGCTCCATTGCCAACACTGGACAAGTGCAAGACGTTTCAGGGTACTTGAGGTGCAACAGCAGTTGTGCTCAAGGTCCCTGCTGCCATAGCAAGGGACTTTTGGTCAACCTTGCTTCTTCCTTGCACAGCATTTCTGCTCCCTGCTGGGTGCAGCAGTGACCTGCTCCCCACCACTGGTGCCCTCAGCTCCATCACCCCCTGCATACATCTCCTTGTCCTCTGCCAGGGCCAAGACAGGCAGTGGCAACAAGTGTATCAGTGGCAATGTTGGCTGGATTGATGTGGGCACCCAGAGTCTTGTCCTCTGAGCTGTCAATGCTGGTCCACCTGATATACTCTAGCTGGCAGGTGGAGCAGGCCTGGAGGATCTTTCCAGAAGCAGCACCCAATCAACTGCAAAGGGTACAGGTGCAGAGCCAAGCAAGACTTGACGACCAGTTTGCAGATGTCCTTCCTGAGCCTGACAAGGTCAAAGGAGAAGAGTCCAACACTGAGGACTTCAAGGAACAGCCCCGTGCAATGCCTTGTTTGCAGGAGCTCACATATATCTTATGCAACCTCCTGCTGCAGATTTTCATGAATGTGCCTGCATCCAAATCATCCACATCATGGTGCACCTTTGTGAGGGGGTCCCCTGACATCCAGCCAGACATTTTCAATCAACTCAGCACACTTGAGGTTGCACTACCTTGCTGGATCATGTTCTCTGGAGATGCATCAAAATGGCAAGACACAGTGGTGGCATTGCTCCCCACCATAGATGAGGCATCAAAGGATCATACCTGTGGCCAGCAGGGACTGCACTGCTTCACTACAAGGCAATCCTTCATAGCACTCCAGCAGCAGACAGCATCAAATCAACAACAGGAGCTTGTTTGCATAGCCTGCAATTACATTGATGACCATTGGGCCTGGCTGCCATATGGCATGCCCAAGAATTGTATTTGGTGTACTGGCAAATGCAACTTGAGACATGTGGAACACATCAGGCCACTGGAAGGTGGGCCTTGCGTAATCCTGAATCCTGCATTGCAGTAGGTGCAGTGAGCATATGCACCCTGTGGAAGCAGGATGTGCTGTTCAGGACATTACTAGTTTCCAAGTTTACTGTCTTGTGTCTCTTAGCTATTTTGGTCAATTTAACAGAATCTATTGTATTTTGTGTTGCATGGCCTTTTTTTTGTGACAATGCTGGTACAAGATCATTCCCCCACTCTTCATATTTACCTACCAGCAAGGGCAGCATATATGTGCATGTGTGCTCATTGTCAATCTTTACAGCTGTTCAGCCTTGTCTTCACCTATTGGAGTTTCTAGAATTTGTTGTACTATCTTTACCATATCTGCATATTTAGATATTGTATGTCCAACAATCTCTTTGGAAGTCATGCATAGCTTAAAATTTTGACTCTATGCAACCTACAGGGGTTTAACTCAACATCTGCTAGGATAAGAATGCTCAAAACCATCCACATGGTTTTGTTGCAAATTAAACCACCAGGAGCATGCACTTGATTCTTATTGGGATGGAATTATGCTCATGATACATGCACCTGTTGTATTCTCTGGTGCCTGCAGGTCCAACTCTGCATCACATCAAGGCTTGGAGATCCTGAGGCTTCTTTTGGCTGAATCTACAGATCCACCATTTTGGGTTCATGTAAATGACACAATGCAGCTTTGAATAGACGTAATTTCCATCAGTGCACAGGGTCCTGTTTTCATGGAAACAGTGAAAAAATGCATCAAAGCTGTTGAGATGGATGCAGGGTTCACACCAGAATCTTATTGGCATGTTGACATTTCATCTTGAAGGTGGAGGCTGTGGCTTGGATGCTGCATCCAAGTATTGGGTTAGAGATCAGGGCTTTGGATATAGGTAGAGTCAGTTGCACCTGATTACACATCAAATTGTCTCCTCCACTTGTTCTTCATCTGTTGTTGTGCCAGCATATAATATGCAATTTCACTTCTGTCATAACTCCAATCTTGTGCATAATTCTTTCTGAATATTGCAGTCAACTGACACATCTGAGGAAGGCTCAAGATGCCACTTTGCCCATTGTTTCAATTGTTGCTGCTGCTCCTTGCAAGGGTTCTGACAGCTTCCACCAACCCATTTGAGCATGAGCCTTTCACCTGTCCAACTTTCCATCAAAGCATAATGCTAGCTCTGTTCACTTCAGGCAATATGATGGATGATATGTTCAGTGACATCCTGCTGGACATAGATGGCAACAGCCAAGTGGACATGGAGGGTGCTGATGGCTTTGTGCTGGACCAGGGAGCATTGCAGTTACTGAAGGTCAACCAACAAAGGCAGCTGTTGGAAGTGAACCTGAGGGGGCAACAGAGTTCATGAAGAACTGGCTGTGGCCTAAGGTCAGGGCTTATAGAGAGTTGGGGCATAACACTGCATATGCCCTGAGGTGCATAGACCTTATTGGTGAAGGTTGGAAGTGCTACCAGAGAGTCATCAAAGTACTGTTGAATAAGCAAGATGGGGTGATGCCCAAGGTCAAGGCTGTGATGGAGCAGGCAGAGGCAACACCAGCTCACACATGGAGGCAGCTTTGGCAGGACAACCAAGTGAGTTGACTTTGTTGCAAATGTTGCTGATGATGGACACTGACAGAGTTATGTCAGAGAACTATGGAGCAAACTCTGTTGAAGCAGCATGATGTCCCACTGCCTCAGAGTGGTGCACAGGGGGTGGGATCTTCTGTGTACAATGCTGTGGCAGGGGCAGTTTTTGGTCCAGAGGCTATTGGGGTTAGTGGCCAGGCAGACTTGGTGTATGCCACTGCTGCCCAAGTTTTGGTAGGGAGAATGTGGGAGCACCTCTCATGCAAGTTGGTATTGGCTGTCAAACAATCCCAGCTTTGATTCAGGAGTGTAGAGGAGGCAATGGGAAGTAAGTCTATGCATCAAGGGGTATGCTTAACAGACTGCTGACCAGCTATAATGTACAGAGGCTCAAGAAAGTGGTGAACCAGAAGACATGGACAATGCACTACATGCATTTGCAGAATGGCAGAAGGCAGCACACAACACACTGGAGGATCTGGATGCACCATTTAGTCAGCTGAAGTGGGAGTTGATGGGGATGTACAGTCAGGAAGGGATCTGTATGGAGGGCAGAATGGCAGGTTAGCAATTGATCAGGCTTGGTTGATATAGGCATTGAGGCTTGTCTTAGCAGTCATCAAGGACAGGTCCAAGCTGAGGAACAGGAAGGCAAGGTTAGGGCTCCCCAGTGTGGCAGATGTGGCTGCATCACAGGAGCAGCATGACAGGTTCTGTGAGGCACTCTGCAATGAGTCAACTTGTGACCTGCTCATTGGGCAGCCTGGGAACTATGTTGACCTGCTGGAAGAGGATGAGGATATTGGCATGGTGCCATACTGTGGCACATCTCATGGCTCATTGATGGCCTTGCTGTCACTCTCAGGGGCAAAATCCCTCCCCTTTGGTAATGCAGTTGGGCCAGAGGACAAGCCAATCCTTCCATTCTGGCATCAGCTTGCTGGCATATGCATGGTCTTGGTGCACTGATTCACTCACAGCATCAGTGTTCCTGGCACTGCAACTATGCTGTGCAATGAGGTGGGGCTGGGAAAAACAACACAGATCCTGGTTGTCATCCAAATGATCACTTACATGCACCACTGGCAGGAGATGTCAGTGGATAAGAAGCTTCAGCTGCTCAACCTGGCAATCAGTGAGTGGTTGTTGACTATGTAGAAAGCAGTGGCTGATGGGATATGTAGAGAACCAAACACATTACTTTGAGGGTCAAGACAGCATCCCAAACCTGCTGCATCTCATTGTTGTCCCTTGCACCCTCACAAATCAGTGGATTCAGGATATTGCCAAGTTTGTTGCAACTGGTAGTTTTCAGGTGGTGCAGTATTGCTCTCAGAAGGAGAATCTGGGTCAGTTCTTCTCTGCACCAGGCAGCAATCATGTACAAGCAGCAGGACCCAATGACTCAGAAGCAGGCCAAGTGATTGTGATTGCAGATCAGTTGGTGAGTTGATCTTGTCCAAGTAGGATGACCACTAAAGCCTTCTTGCCTCTCAGGCTCTTGAGGTTGAGGCCATGAAATACTTCAAGAAGCCTGAGAGGAGCAGGAGCCAAGTGGCTCAGGAACAGGTGGCAGCTAGGGACCCTGGAGTAGAGATGTTGTGCCAGAATTCCTGCATTCTGGCATCAAGGGTAACTCAATTGCAGAAGCAGCTCAGAAGTGCTGATTGGTCAGCTGATGGAATAGAGTTACCCTTGATGCCAGAATGCAGGAATTCTGGCACAACATCTCTACCCTGGAGTGCTTGCACCTCTACCACGCAAATCACTTGCAGGAACAATTTGGAACCAGAAGTTTGTCCTGGTTGCCTATGATGAGTCTCATCTCCTTTGGAACAGCAGAATGACTAGCCAGGCTTGCCTCAAGCTGTCTGCCAACTCATTGGTGCAGATTGCCACCACAGCAACACCTATCTTCATAGGATCAGGTGACAAAACCGCCAAATTGAAGCAACAGAATGAAGAGCTATCTGGGCCATCTTTGCAACCACATGGGCCAATCTCTCATCCAAGACCCAGTATGTTTGACTAGTGATCAGTGGACTGTGCATGTGGAAGTACACTCTGGGAGAAATGGATGATTGTCTCTTATTGTTATTTGTTGAATTTTATTTTCATTTTACACATTGAACCAATTCACAAAACATAGCATGCACCCTAGAGTGGACCACTTAGCTAAATCACCTGGCCTACATATCCTGCAGGGCCTTGCCCAGGGTGGCTGGATTGCTGTTTTGTCTCTCATGTGGCGCTCTGTACCTTTGTTTCCTCTCAGCATTAGAATTGCTTGGATATGCCTTCTTAACAACTTAGCAAGGGTGGAACTCAGATTGTTGGAATTCAGTTGTCATGGGGCACATATGGTGCACATGTGTGGCTTGACTGTACAGTACTGCTCATTTATGTGTTGATAGATGTTCATTTATCATGCCCTCTCACTTGCGTATACACTTGTTCACCTGCATTTTTGGAGGACCAGCAGACATGTCACTACTGTGGGAAGCAGGGACACATTGTTGCAAACTGGCCATTGCTGCCCTTGTCTGAGAGCACCCAGTTGGTGGTGGCTGATGACTGAAAGGGCAGTAATAATGCAGGTGTGGGACACACCAGGATCTATCACTTGTGAGTGGAGGAACCCCCTTTGGCAAGGTGTGGCTGGATGCCCATTGTCATGATGTACTTGCTTATGTGTTCTTTGCCTTGGTTTCTCATCCTGGGTTCTCCCTACCTTGTTCCCCACGTGGGAGTTCCCACATACTGGGGTGTTCCCTACCTGGTTTTGCTGTTCCCTACCTGGTTTCCTGTTCCCTCCCTGGCCCTACTCTGCCTTAATAAGTGTGTAGGTATGCAGGAAGCAGGTCAGTTGTTGGGTGCCATATGTACTGCCATGTTTCTGAGTGCAGCAGTGTCTTGTGCAGTATTGGAAGCTCCAGACTCTCCCCTCGCATTGCCATCAACATTTGGTTGGCTGTCTTCCCTCTGCTTGCCCTTGTTCCTTCTTTGTGCTTGTCTGCTGGTGGGCTGAGTGATTGAAAACTCCACAGATGCTTGGGTTCCTACAGGAGGGACTGCATTGGTAGTCCAAGGCAAGGTGCTATGCAAGTGGGAAGGTCTTGCCTCAGAGGATGCATTGACATGTGGCAGGATATTGCATGAGCTGGGGCTACTCAACAATGCACCATCTCCTCTATCACTCCTGGGAATTTGTTCCATCAGCCAGTGCTCAGGTGGAGAGGTCAATATGGTTCCTGAAACAGGGTTGTGCTGAAAGGAAACAACACTGTTCACCAAATAATCTTTTGACAGCCTCTCAAGATTGTTGACACAATTCCTGCAAGGTGTGTAGTTGGCAGAAGCACTGGTCTCCCTCTGATCAATCTTGTCCAAGCAACCTGTCTGCTCCCATCTATAACATCCAGTGCTTTCAATCATTCTGATGTACTCAGGCCAGTAGCAATGCTTGTGCCTGTCTGGATGCTCTGTCCCTTCCCAGTAGATCATCAGCGCCATGGCAGGCTTGCTGTCTCTACTGCTTTGCCCAGTCTCTTGTGCATAATCTAGCATCCCTCCACATAGTCCAAAGTGGATTGTGCCTTGACATCATCTGTGGTGGACTCCAGTGGCAAATCCTTTTGTGCATGCAACTACAGGTATGGTCCCTGATGTCCAGCCTTTGATAACTTGGGTTTTTGTCAACCTGTGGTAGAGTGCAATAGTACCTGTTTCAAGCTATCAACACAGCTACATTGTCCACATTGTTGTATGTTGGGCAAACAATCGGGAGACTCTCCCCTGTCAAAAGCTCAATACAATATTGTTCAATGTGATGCACAAGAACCTGCAAGGTGATTGATTTTGTCTTGAAGTGTGCAACTCTGAAATGCAGGTTGGCTTGCTGTGTTCCACCCTTCACAACTATCCATGTTGGGCCTCCCATCTGTTGCCTCAAAGGCTCTTCCATGCTTGGTGGTAGGGTTGCTGTCAGAAAACCATCAGCACCTGAAGCTTTGCCAATCAGTAGAGCTGGTTCATCACATTGCCTTGATAGCTTCCTGCACTGAGCACAACATGGCATTCATTGATTATGATGCAATTCAGCCATCCATGGCTCTTCCTCTCTTGGCACCATGCAAGAAATGGCCCTTGAGCAGCTTGTTCAACCAACATCAATATGAGGCTCTGTGTGATGTCCAGTCTTGGCTCTCATCTGTGAAAGTGTAGTCCCTCCCCTCTTGATCTTGATGCATTCCATTGGTTGTCATGCAAAGCTTGAACAACAAACACCACTACAGTCACCCTGGTGTTTTCAGCTATTGGAAGTGATCCAAGCAGGAAAGTCTTGCTGCTGCCTGTGCAGCTGATGGCCACAATGGATTCCTTGTTGAGTATATGCATGTAGCTTTGGCTCTGCTTGCAACATGTGAAATGGGCCTTCTGGTTGCCCAGATAAATTTGCAGAAGGTGCAGATGCTGGGGTAGGGTGACAGCTGAAGGAGCACAACCTTTGGGTGGTGCTATAGACATACAGGACAGGGCAACTGTGAGTTTTTGTAGCATGGTTTACTCTTGCTCCTCCTTGTCCTCCTGCACACCAATGGGGGTATCACTAGCCAATGGTTGTAGACCCTTTGCCAGTGATGTGATTAGCTCATGAGCTAGTCAGATATGCAAGCCTGTCTTCTCAACCAGCTGTGTTGCCAGCTCTGCAGTGTTGATCGAAGTTGCCCAGTCAATGCTGGTGGCTTGTCCAATGTGAGGATACTTGTAGTCTTCCTTGTTTGCCTCTGCAATGGTATTTGGAGCATCTTTTCCTGCCTTTTTTCTCTTGCTCAAGCAATGCGCCAATGAATTGACCAATTACTACCATCCACCAGGTGCAAGAGTCTCAGTGATAGCCTTGCACTGTGCCAGACTTGATCTATCTAATCTTGCTAGCCTCCATTGCATATTGTACTTCAGTAGTTTTGGTTGAATGGCTGGCCTGCGCATCTGCTATATTCAATGCATGATGCACTGTGCCAAAAGCATCTGGCATATACTGATGTTGGCATGTAATGATGAGATGATGCAGAATTTGTAACCAAACCTCAACCCCTAAATGCTCATGGACAAGCATGAATATTGACTGCAACAGATCCTCAGCTTTGGGTGGGAGACCAAGTGAATTGAAAGCAAGGTGTTCATGAGCAGATTGCCTTTGTTCTCCATTTAAATGTCCAATGAGGACCAAAGAAAATGCTGTGACTAGTGCATGAAGCTCAACAAACATGCTGCCAATGACCCAGGGCACAAAGTGGGCAACAATACGTCTAAGCCTGTCTGGCTGGTTATTTTGCCGTAGTACAGGATGTAGCTGATAGATCCAGGACCAAACACAAAGAAGTTCTGCAGCTGCAACTTTGTGTTGTAAAGCTTCAGTAATGCATATTCAGTCCTGTGTCCTGGTTGTCCACCCATAATGTGCATGATTCTCATCAAACACAATATGGAGGCTCCCATGTTAGTCAACCATTCCTGGGTACCATCCATGTTCCATACAACTACTGAGTCTTGATTGTTGTCACTGTGCCATTGAAGAATTGCCCCCCAAGCTTTTTGTTCTGGATGATCTCTGTGACCAGTGCAAATATCAGCTTGTGAAATCCATTCCATGCTTCTGAAAACATGGAATAGCCCTTGGCAGCACATGAATGGTTGTCCACTATATTGTCATCTCCAGTAAGGGTATAGTCCAATTGATGTAGCGAGATGTTCATGAGAACAACAGTGTTTAAGAATGTTCTCACAGATTGTATTTTGTCCCACATCATCTGCTGTATTGATGACCAGGACATTTGCTGGTCTTCCAACACAAGCTGGGTTCCTCCTAGCAGCCATAGGACATTTGGTAGTGAGGTTGTTGTGTAAGACTATGTCATAGCAAGAGAAGTTGTTGTACAGATACAGGCAAAAGGGGGGAGTCTTCTGTGAGTCAGGGCTGCAGAGAAGAGATCAACTAGCATACAGATGTTGCATCATGCAGTTTCAATGATACTGTACACAACAGAGATTTGAGAAGCACTTACAGAAAGTGAAGTTTTGTTGCATCATCATTCAGGTGCTGCTTTGGCCATTGCAGCATGCCCTGGCAGATCATGTACTTTATGTGGACTAGTTTGTTGGCACAGCTACACAGGTTTGCAAAGGTACCATCCTGCTCAAGGCAGACAAGGGTGGAGAAGCAGACTGTTGCATCATTGATTGGTTCTTGTTCATATAGGAGAAGTGGTTGTTACACTTGGGGGACCAGAATGCTTGTGTGAGATAACTTGCAATGGAACTTGCATTTAAATGGGGTTGCCAATTAGGGTTTTGAGTTGAGTAATCGCATGCCCATCCAGTCACTTTCTGCTGGTTTTCTGTGAGATGAATAGGGTACTCATCCTGCCCCTGCTGCACCTGTTGCAGCAACTGACATACAAAGACACACCATCTGCCCCAGTAGCTTGCATAGTCATTCTGGCTAGCCACTGCCAATGGATGGATGGCTTTCAGTTCTTCTTGCCTGGCACATTTTCTATCAGCTTACTTATGGCTATCAATGGTATTGATTCTCACCCTTTGCCTTCATCCCTCAGTGCTAGTGCTGTGCTACCTGGTAGTTGATGTAGGTCCTTCTGCTCATACAAGAAAACATCCAGCATGGTCTTATACAAGTGGTGGACAGGGTCCATTAATAGAGGAACTGATACCAAGTCCAAAAGGTAGTTAACATCAAACCCCTCAATATGGTCAGTGCAACCAGAGTAGTGCAGGAAAGGCATAACCTCTTTGAGTGTATCAGTTGGTGCACATACAAGTGCTGCAGCCTTCCAGGTCCCCACAAATGTATGGAGGAGATTGGCAGGTGAGTCTTGCACAATCCCAGTCTTGTTGTTGATGCTTGGTAGTTTGGAGAGGTCACTCTGTACTATGAAAAACTTTGTAGGGCCATTGTAGTATGAAGGAGTGAAATAATGCAATGTAACCTGTATCCATGCTTTCTTGAATGTTAGAGAGCTTTTCTTGTGTAAATTGCAATAGTGACAGTGCCTGGTGTCCACATTGCTCTCAAAGTATGGCTTGTCATTGGTGTCACATATCAGGCACATCCAAGACTCCTCTATTGGTAGTAAAATGTAAGGTGGGGATGGCCAAGGTGGTGTTGCATAATCCATTAGCTGTGTTGTGTAACCTAGTGAGTGCAGTTGATGATTTCTTTCAAAGCAGGAGGACATTACTTGTCCCTTGTACACATTGAATTGTGCAAAAACCGTTGCCATGGGCTTAAGTGGGGCACACTTCTTTGTGTTTTGGTGTTCTTTCTTCCAATGATCTGGTGCAGTTCATGCATTGAGGAGATTCAACCAAGGTCACATTTTATTGATGCAACAAAGCAGATCATGGTCAGGGACAATGCCAAGGTCAAACTCCTGTAAAGCTGGACAAGTGACAGCACCTGGGAGGTGAGCTACCAGCAGGAATTCAATTTTGCTGAGAGTTGAAATCCTTTCAGATGATCACTCATACTCCATGCCTATCAGACCTAGGAGAGACTGGAAGAAAAAGGAGAAACAGGGCTAGATATCCCAATACTTTTGTATCACCAGCTGGTGAACCAGAGGAACAGAGACTATGTTAACATTGTAGGGTTTGACCCAGGTTTCTAACCATGTGTTTCAATTCAGTTGAACCACTCATGGCAAATGAGTCTGTATTTATGTATTTGGCAGAAAGTATAAACCTTTTTCAAAAGAAAAAACAGATATTCCCACCAAAGAAAAAGGAACAACTGTACAACTATAGGTGCTTCAGCTACCATTGCAGATCTGTCCCCTGGTATCAGTCAACCCCTAATTGATGGCTTGCACCAATGGCACTAGAGTAGACAAGAAGGGTATGTTACAGTGCAATGACATGTGCTGAGTATATTGTGCACCAAAAACAGACTAACAACAAGCATCACACAGGTTATTTAGTGTGTGAATGAAGGTAAACATCATATAATGTGATTATATGCAATGAAAGTGGATTGATCAGAAGCAAGTGTGGAGGATAGAACAAATACAAACATGAAACAAAGATGAAAGAGAAAACTGACTTGTACACCTGTGCAGGACAAGAAAACAAGTAGCAAAACTTTGCTCACTCATGTATTTGGAGATTGTCCATACAGCAGTACAATACCAGAGTCCAGTGCAACACTATTGGTTGACTGAGTATTGGGAACAATGGAATTGTCAACATTCAAATCCTCTTCCTCATCAACATTGTTGTTGTTGTCACAAGTCCTGTGTTTATGACTATGCTGGGTTGCATGCTGTGTCTGGGCTTGTTGGTTGGGCAACAGGAAAGTGGATGATTTGTTGACTGTTGACTCCCACTCTTCCAAGTCTGAATTGCCTGACAGTGTGTTGATCTTTTTGGGTGCAGGTCTGGAAAACAACTCTGAGACATTTCCAGCAACATGGATAGCCCCCAGAGTGTTGCCACTGGCATGGTGGCCATCATAGTCAGGCCCACCTTTGCCCTTGCCTGTTGCTGCCTTCCCTTTCACCACCTTGGTTGCTTGCACCTGTCCATCCCCATCCTTGTCAAGGCTTTGGTCTTCCTGACCTGTCAAATGGCTCTGCAGGATGCCCAAGTGGTTGTGAACCAAACAGTTAGAGACTCTGCTCCAGTGTTCCAAGAGCATGCATGAATCCTTCTGCATGTGCTGCAGCAGTGCTGAGAGTGCCTCACAGCCCTTGCCAGTATCAGTTGCAGCAGATGGGAATTGGGATTGGTGCTTAGCAAATTGCCTGGTAGAGAACAAGGAATTTTCATCTTGGTTGCTCATGGTGTGGGTGACCAAGCTTTAAACCTTGCTGACTGCAGCTGAAGCCTGCTTGAGTGAAGAGCTTGATGGTCCCAAACTAGGATGGGGTCAATGACAACATCCAGTAAACCTGAATCAGGTAGTGCAAGGTGACAACACTTGTTCCACTCAGTTTGACAAGTTGCAGCCATGACAGTGGCAACAGCCCCTTGTTTCTTTGATTTGTTCTTGTTGGAGCCAAAACTGCACATGGGCAGAAAGTAACAAAGCATGAGCAACATGCTTCCAAGATGCATTGTCTGGACCAGCAATAGGCACTATATTAAAGCCACAGCAACAAGGGGAGGGAAGAGTGATCACATACCTTTTTCATTGCCTCCCTTACTGACATGTCCAGCCTCCTTGATAATGCCATCATTGGTGACCCCCTGACTGCATATATGCATGAGTATTGCAAGGAGCTAGAGTGGAATTTAACAGGTTGCTTACAAGACTTTTGGACATCCAACAGGAAGGTTGTCTTCAAGTTGAGGAGCAGGTTGTCCTCCTCTTTGACATCAAAAGGATCCTTGCTGTTCATGCTGTCTGAGGATACAATGTGCATGGCCAAGTTAATTGCAGCTGCATCCAACATTTGATACCACCACAAGAAAACTTTGGCAATACAGGTGGTGTAGATGTCCTGTGCAAACAAAAAAGACACCACAACACAGTTTGTCAATGTGGGTGAGTCACATGTATGTCTAGGTCACAAAACTGGACTAGACTCACCTTGAAACTTGCAAATATACTGGCTAGTGTGTTGTTGACAATTGGGGCACACACTCCAACCAGCATTTTCCTGATAGCAGCTGTCTGGAAATGAATTGTGTTGCAGAGTTCTTGACAAATGGTTTCAATTTTGCTGATGGCCACTATAGTATGTGCAGGTTTGCCATCAAGAGTGTTGCTGGTCTCCAAACCAGAAACAGGGGCAACATCTCAGCAACCAAGTGCATGCTAAATATCAGAAGGAATGTGTAAAGGCCATGCTGTCACAACTAAGGCCAAATGCTGATGAGGCCATGGTGGACCTATGGGCTATAACAGCTGGAGGTCAAACCACAATGTCTAAGGTAGAATGCACAGTGAGCAAGGGGTTTGGTGTGATGAGATGCAGGGTAGAGTAAGGGTGCACTTGCTATGAAGATACCTGGGCAATGGACCTCTGGCTTGGTGGCCTAGAGGTTAGATGATGAAGAGGGTAGAACAGGAGGTTGAGTTCTGAGGCTTAAGGCTCTCAGACTCTCCCTTTATATATTCATGGCTGAGGCAGTACTATCAAATACCAGGACCAATAAGAAGTAACTATGCCATGTCATTACAGAACCTTCTGGTAAGCCCAAACATTGAGTCAACAATAAACAAGGTCATGTGACATCAAAATAAACTGCATATATCTGAATAGACAGGACTTGTCCAAAAATACAAAGAAATGTGTGATAAATAAAATGATTGAAATTTGTAATAAAATCATGGTCATGGTCTAGCCCATGACAGAATGGACATAGATTGGAGAGGTTGCACATAATATGTCCAGGATTGGATGCATACAGTTGATCAGCCAGATTGATAATGCTGGGAGCTTGTTTGTTGATGTTGTGTGCAGTTGAGTCAGGATCAAAGTTGAAATCATTGCTAGCCAGAACAAGTACTTGCAGCACTGGAACAAGGGGATTGAGGGTGAGTGAGTGATCAACACCTACAGCAAGTTTGGCCTTGTGTGATGTCCAGAGGTCAACCTTGGGTGGCACAGCAGCACCTAGGGTGCAGAGATCAGCCATTGAGGGGTTGGACATGGTTGAAGGGGTGACAGAAGGCATCAGGGCAGTTGGTGGGTCTGGGTCTTTGTCATCAGCATCTGATATCTGCTCCCTTGACTTGGGAGGCTTTTTGGCTATGGGCAGTTTGAGCAACAGCACTTGCACATCTGTGTCAGTTGTCATTGCTGGAGCTGGCCCATCATTGTTGCCCATCTTCCTTGCCTTCTTTGTTTGAATTCTCTTACCTCCAGCAGTTTCTGCTACCTCATCCAACAGGAAATCCTGTAAAGTTGGCTGCAGAGCCCAGGGTCATGGATCTCTTCAGTTGCCCAACACTCTTGGCTGTTCTACAAACACAAAATTTCTACTACAGTTAAAAGATGTCATGCAGCTTGAGAGGCAGCAAAGGAAGGTACAACAATGTCAGCAATGTATCATGTGTTGGCAGCACTCCACCAGACTGTCAAGTTTGCTGTCTTCCATAAGACATCTGGCTTTTCCTTCATGGGATCCCCCCAACCCAAGACCCATTCCAAAAAGAGAGAATGGGACCAGAAGTTGGCCTGCAACAGCACTGTCAAGATCAGGTGTTTGGTTGGGGGGGTGGTGGTGGTGGAGAGGCCAGTTTGCTGACAACTCTCAAGCACAAAGGTGCACTTGGCCAGATGCACATTCAAAACCATGGTGATGATGCCTTGTCTGTCCTGCTGACCAGGTTTCAGCACATGCTGGAACTTGCTCTGTGTGATCTCAGTTTCAAGGCAATTGAGGAGGGCAACTGGGACTAAGTATGTGATGCTGATATTCTGGCATTCTGGCATCAAGGGTAACTCAATTGCATCAGCTTATAAATCAGTGCTTCTGTAATTGAGTTACCCTTGATGCCAGAATGCCAGAATATCAGCATCACATCCTTAACTGGGACTACAGCACTGCCAGTCTGGTTGGCTGAATACAACCTGGCAAGCTCCATGATAGTTTGCTGTGGGAGCTCATTGGCCAAAACTCAACAGGCAGTGTTGAACTGACTGTCCAAAACAATGCAGGACATGTGTTATCCCTGGTAAGTGCATTTTGTCTTAATAATACAAAGGTTGGTTGCTCACCTTTTTGAGTGCCAATTGTGTTGTCCCACTGCATGCATTGATGCAAGAGAGACCAAGGACATGTGTGTCCTGCACCAACTTGTACCATTGTGATGTTTTGTGTCCCAGCAAGCCTCCATCAGCTCCCACAGTCCAGAAGGGGGCCCACCTCCACATCAAACACTCCCACTGTCACCAAAAACATGTGTACAGGGCAGGCAACAGGCAGAGGAAGAGGAGATGCAAGGGCAAGAACCAATGTAGATAATACATAAATGAATGAAGTGTGATCTGAACACCAAATGAGTGTCAGTCACATTTTTTTGTATGTGGAGGAAACAAAGACAACTTACATGCATGGCCACTTTGTTGTTGTGCCAGCATTGAGAGAACATATCTTTTGAGTGCTGGAGCCAAGCTTTCACAGGGAGTTTTGCTGTTGGGTAAAAGTAGGCTGACTGGGGGTTGATGTTCTTAGACACTCAAGCTTCCTCCATCTGCTTTTGGTCTTGCTCCATCTCCAGTTGGACTTGACACTTGATTCATCAGCAGACAGCCTCTTCTTTTTGCCATAACAAGTTGGTGTCCAACAGTCCAGGTGACATATCATCCAGCTGTACTGGTGAGCCCTGCATCTGGTCTAGCTGGTCTGACTCCTCTTCTGGAGGCACAGACTATGCTTCTCCAGAAAGGAGTGGGGGTACAGTTAGGAGTCAGGTGTATATGCAGAAGGCTGCAGCAACAGGCTGTAGTTGACTTGAAATGCTGTCACCAAGCACAAGCTTGGCAAAGTCATTATACAATCTGTGCATGGCAACAAGGACCTCCTGGGCTTTGAAATCCCCACTGTTGCCTGCTGTCAGTTTGTAGTGGCTGTTTGAGCATCCTTGTCATCAGGTCCCTTGGCAGCTATTTCAAGCTCTTGCTGCTTTTGGTTATCCTTGGAGAGGGTGTCAAGGTATCATCTTCAAGCAGCATTGGTGTTATGGGTCAGGGTACACTAGGATATCTAGAGCTTAAGAAAAAGTAGATATGTTAGTATACACTAATTGTACTCAATACTTCTTAGACTAGAGTAAGAAGGCTCAAAGTAGTTGCAATGTAATCAAGTAACACTCAAGCTAGTCTTAATCTTTCACACTGGAAACTGACTGATTTAGAGGTATAAAGAGCAAGACTACTATGGTCAGCTTCCCTTAGATATCTTAAATGCAGTTCAGCCCTAGTTGCTTGGACTAACTGATACTAATCTTAATACTAGACTTAAGCAATAGCTTATAGGATAGATGGTGGGCTGCCTAATGCATGTACTTCCTCAGCTACAGGTACTTAGATTTCCTCTAATAGCTGGTACTTAATGTCATGCTCAATCAGGCAATATTGTATCCTTATATATCTCTGTATATAAGATACAATGAATCAGACAGTATATAACTAATATGGTACTTTATTCCTCAGTACTAGTTATATAAGAAATCACACACAGACAAGAGAAATAGAAAGAGAAAAAGAAACCAATAACCAGCCTGGGTTGAGTAGAGTAGGGAAGGTGGTCTGGAAGGGCCTCAGAGGAGGACCTTTTATACCCTGAGGAGGGCACTCCAGAGCCAAATAGATGCATGCATGCCAGTGCAATCATCAAAAGAGGGTACTGCTATACTTGGGGTACACCCTAGCCCAGTATAGGATAAGAGAGTAAAGACAGGGTGTGGATCAAAGGCATTGATGCATCTGAGACCTGCTATTGGCTTGTAGATCATATTATCATAGTATATACATGTCATGAACAGAGGCTACATCTCAGTGAGTCATAAAGTGAGTCAGAGAAGCCTCTGGATCAATTTGGAAGGCTCTCCTGACTCACTGGAGTCATTAGATCTTGATTGATGGTCCAGTAAGATTCTAATGATCATCGGGCCATTCCGGCACAAGGATCTGGTGGATCGTGACGATCTTCGGGCAGCAGATACTGCCAAAGATTAGCTATCGATAGAGCATAAGATTGCTATGATAGCATAAGCGGTTGCCAAGATATGAGCAGTGCGATGTTGTAATCAATATCTCCTGATAAGAGGAAATATTGCAACCTCTGTATCTCTCTGAGATCTTATTGTAAAAACTTAATAAAATATGCGTTGGAAAGCAGGAAATTTGTACTATTTAATGGAATGGAAAATAGTACAATTTGGAGTGCATACAAATTCAAGTATTTCACAATTTAATTACAGAGGCATCACTTGAGGTTGGCAGAGCAGACTAAAATAATAGAACATGTTAGTGATCCATAACACATACCTTGGTGCATGATAAAGGACTCAGTCTCTGTTAACCAAATGGACAATGTGAAGCAAGTGATGGTTGGGGTTGACCCTGAAGGGTGGTAAAATCAGTGCACAAACATCCTTGGTGTGCTGAGAGTGGAAATACAATGTATAATATGGGCTTTGATACATTAATTCTACTAATAATTGATTACATTAGTCTTAAAAGTTCATTTCAGCAACATTCAAATACATACAAATGAGATTCAGATAGTGCCCCAAGTGTTGTTCCTGCCAACCTTGACAGTCATGCATGCACAGTGACCAACAATATCATCAAGCATGATTATGTCCTGCTGCTGTGTCACTTGGTTGTAGTTATGTAACCTGATTTGCATTGGTGAACTAGGGGATGTCAGGTGAGCTATGAGTTAAGTGGTGTAGTATGGACATACACATCATATTGCCATATACACACTGCATGTTCATCAGGGATGTTGGACATATCAATATACCATCAGATTCAAGCAAAAAAAAAATTGTTAACACTTCATCTCAGGTGTGCTCATGTGAGAAAATCTCCAATATTTCTCCAACACACTCAGTTACTGTAGTACCTTCCCAAGTAACACATGCAGGAACAATCCCATTTGCTGAGTTAGGATGGAATACCTGGCCATGCAAGTTCATGTATGAGTGCATAGTCTTCACTTGTCCAACTAGTTCCCCACCACCAATAGTATGGACCAGTAATCACAGCATGAGCTCTGGGAAATGCTGTTGTAGATACCAGGTAACTTGCTCATGTCCAAGTGGTGGCAAACTCCTTTCTGAGCTTCTCTTGCTTGCAACAGGCACTATTCACAGGAAAATTAGCTCCGAATATGTAAAATCAAGCTGAACACACCTGAACTATGTTTTGTAGATGCTACAGTCCCACAGTATTCACTTTTTTGGTCTCTTGCAAATTTCACCAAGGGTTGTAGTTCATCAGAATCATTTCTTGCAATATTGTGTAGCTATTAAAACATTAGTAATAAGCAATAAATGTATTGTATTATTGTAGTGGGTACCTTGTGAGCAAGCAACTGGTGACAGAAAAAAATATTAGAGTAAGTATGTTCAATCGTACCACCCTTGTGGCCATTTGTGAAAATGCTTTTTAGCATTCAATTGATATGTTCACTGCCATACATCCATTGGTTAGGTAGTGGGCCTTAGTTGTCAACCTGTTTGTTCAGTTGGGTTGAAATATGGTGGTTTGGGGCCATATTCTCATGCCCTCAAGTCTAACTTGCCCTAGTGATTGAAAGCACACATATATAGGAATAAAATAGCTTTGCAAACACCTTGAGATACCCAGTAAGATGGAAGTGGCCACTTTCTCACTGAGCAACTGAGATTTCACAACAAGCCAAGTTCTGAATTGCAAGTGAAAGGTCAATTATTGTTGCATCATTGTTGGGTTGGAAGCAGAGATGAAGCAGAGGTTCTTGATTTTTGTTGTCAGTCATATCATCATTTGCTGGCTTTTGTTGTTGGCAGTTGTTCTGTTGTCTGGAAACACAGGCTGTGCTGCAGGGTTGTGTTTTGACTTCCCCTGCAGCTTGCTTGGGTTGCTGGGCCTGGTGGATTTTGAGTGTGCACTTGTTGGCCTGGCCTTTGTTGATTGTACCCCATATGATAGGTATCTTTGTGATCATAGAATGTCAGTGAATCATTTGTACCTAATCAAGTAACACTCACAGCAACTGGGAAAATAACCATGATAAGTGTGCACAACTGATCAGCAGTCAATGTCTCACCCTTCTTTGTACTGGTGTGCAGTGGAGGTCTACCAAGAAAATCAGGCAACTTTGTCTATGGCAATCATGCATTAGTATGCATAACATTAGTCACTAATGCAGAATCAGTACTAACCAAACTAATAATGCTGTTTAACATGGCAAGCTCAAGCTTGTTTCTCTTGCACATGGTGAAAACCAGTCCAAATCTTCTGTAGTTGCCACTTTGTGATACCTAAAACAACACAAATTATTGAACCTTGACTACAACAATTAAGGGGGACTTAGCAAGAAAGATGCAATGCATTGGGTCAACTACAACCATGTGCACCATCCCAGTAGGGCAACTCCAGATGGGCAGTGTGCTGGAACCCAGAAGGTGCATTTGAGGATGACAAAACCTTAATGAAATTGGTGCACTCAGTTTTGGTCTCCAGCAATCAATACAAAGCTGCAGCCAAGCAGTGTTCATTGACTGTACAAGCATCACAACCTAATCATAAAGCTTTTAGATGAGCAAGAGGCCAAGACAATATACACACTAATGATTTTGTCAATCTCATCCTTATGGCACCAGCAACAAGTGCAGAAATAAGTACCTGATATCCCTTGAGTACCTGATAGCTTTTGAGCAGCTGGTGTGTCACATATGCATATAACTAGTGCAGCCTTGACATGATGGGTGCACTCACCAGGGCTAAGAAATAAACTTGTGAGCATGGAAAAACAGCATAGTATTGCTAAATACCTTCACATATGATGGTTCCAGGCACTCTCCAAAGCTCCATTAACTCAGCCATTATAGGTTCAAGGAAGTTTGCAAGGGGGTAGGTTTTTGTCTCAGTGGGACCAGACAGTGTCCCAATCACAAGTACATTTTCCAGGTCCCATCTGCTACAATTTCAGTGCAATAAACTCAAGAGACTGACAAGTGCAATGCACTGTAACTCAGGTGGCAAGTTTTCAATTGCCATTGATATTACACCACTTGAGTGGGACTGCAACTCAACCTGTTGGAGATTACAAGTGCATCAGCACTTATGTGCATTACATTATGGTAACATGTATACTTCTCTTTATCTCTTTGATTGTATGCTTGCATGTCTTGCTTGTTATCTTGCTTGTCTTGCTTATTTCTCATGCAATATCTTGGCTATGTATATGCTGACTGATCAAGTTGTATATAGTCTCAGTTTCTCATGTTGTATCTACTCACACATTGAATACACTTGTATATTTTACACTTTTATTTCACTGTGCTACACTATGCTACATTCAACAGGTTATGAGCCCTGCCTTGCTCTAAACCTACACAAATAGCTTTACTACTATTACCTGTTCATTGCACATAAGCTCATATAACTTAATTGTCCAAAAATGTCTGGTCAAGGCAGTTCCACAGGTGGCTTGACAGCCCCAAACCCCAACTCATCACCCTCAACTGCTACAACTGTATTGCTGGCTAGCTCTGGGTCAGTCCACATTCCACCACTCAGGGGATTGGAGAACTGGTGCATATGGCATGTTTGGATGGAGGACTTACTTGGAGAACTGGAGTTATTGGAGTATGTGGATGGAACAACATCAAAGCCTTCACCAGGTGCCAGCAAACTCAAAGACCAGCTGAAAGCTGACTGCAAGGCACACAGTATACTCTGTTGCTGCATTGATGACACTGTCATAACCAATATCCTTGCCCACAAAACATCTGCTGAGGTCTGAACTCAACTCAAGCAGCTTTACAAGGTGGCGAACATTGTTGCCATCATCAAACTTTGTTGAAATTTCTTCTCCCATTGCATGACCAACAACACCTGCATAGACAACCATGTTTGCATCATGTGTTCTTGGTACAATCAATTGCATGCCATTGATTCCAACCTAGCCACCAACTTTGATTGGGCTATTGCCCTGATTGCCTCACTTCCCCTTTCATGGGATGTTTTCATTCAGACACTGCAGCTGCTCCTCACCTTTAAGGATAAAACAAAATGGCTGGATATGGTGAAACAAGTCACCAGCTCAGTTATGGCTGAAGGTCAACAAAAGGAACAGAGGAGTGTTGAAGCAGGGCTACTTGCAAAGATGAACACTGCAGCTGCAGCTACATTTGGGTCTGGAGGATCAGGTGGAAAGAATACAGGAGGAGGAAAACAAAAGGGCAAGTTTTATTACTGCCACAAAAACAGTCACTGGGAGAGGGAGTGCTGAAAGAAACAGGCAGACCAGGAGAAAAAGAAAGAATCAGTGCATGTAGCCAGTACTGGAGACCCAGGCAATCTAAACCAATCAGATCAAGGAGGAGCTGTTGCCTTTGTGGCAAAAGCTCCTACCTCCTTTTCCTTGTATGAATGGATTGCCAACTCTGGAGCAGGCTTGCATATAGTCAGTCATCACACCCATTTCAACTCCTACAAACCTGTCTCAGAAGTTGTCAAAGGAATTGGCAACAATGTGCCTATTGTAGGCCAAGGTACTGTTTGCACTATGATATGAAATGGAAACCAGATGAATGAGTTATTGCTCTGAAACATTGCTCACATTGCCTCATTTGCCAGCAACTTACTGTCATGCAAAGTTATTGATCCGGCTGGAGGAGCATGCCTCTTCAAGGGAGGACACTGTACTGCACCCGCACCAGACAGTTGCACTCTGGGTGTTGGACCAAAGATCAGAAACTCAGCAAAGGGTAGTCTATATCTTATGGACATTTCAGTCATTACCCCTGCAAGCCAAGTAGCTGTTGCCCAAGGAGACATGGATGGAACAAAGAGCTGGGAGGATTGGCATTGCATAATGGGCCACATTAACCAAGGTGCTCTGGAACATCTGGTTGAAAAAAATATGGTAAATGGGATGAAGGTGGATTGTGACTCCCCATGCAACTATTTCTGCAAGGCCTGTGTTCAGGCCAAACATCACATTACTTCCTACCCTTAGGAATCAAAAGCCAAGTACCATTCTGTTAGTGAGCTCACTGCCATGGATTTCTGGGGACCTGCTCACATCACCTTGCTCCAAGGCAACACCTATTTTGTCACCTTTACCAACATGTATTCCTGCTTTACTGTTGCATACTTCATGAAGTCTACCAAGGATGTTCTCAAACACTACAAGGTGTACAAGGCTCTTGTGTCCACACAACCTGGCAGGAAGCTGAAACATGTCTGTTCTGACAATAGAAAGGAGTTTGTCAACAAGACTCTGAATGCTCACACTGCTGCTCAAG
The DNA here is from genome assembly GCA_030998015.1 of Ceratorhiza oryzae-sativae. Lineage (NCBI taxonomy): Eukaryota > Fungi > Basidiomycota > Agaricomycetes > Cantharellales > Ceratobasidiaceae > Ceratorhiza > Ceratorhiza oryzae-sativae. The sequence continues at coordinate 1,713,535 of JARWMV010000235.1, read as the reverse complement.
GCACTATCTTGGAGGAGACTGTGCCACACTCTTCAGCACAGAATGGAGTTGCTGAGCACAAGAACTGCACTTTGGTTAAAGGAGCTAGGGCACAGCTTTTTGCCCAACAGCTGCCTCATTTTCTCTGGCAGGAGGCCATCTCTTACATGGTCTATATTGCCAACTGCTCTCCTACTTGAATGCTGGGAGACATGACCCCCTACAAGTGCTTTTATGGTTGCAAACCACATGTTGGCAATCTCCAGGAGTTTGGTGCCAAGTGCTGGGTGTTGCACCAAAGCAGCTTGAATGGGAAGCTGGATGTCAAGTCCAGGAAGATGCACTTCACTAATTTTGCTGATAACTCCACTTCATGGTGTTACTACAAGCAGGAAACATGTCAAATCCTCAAATTGTGCAACATATTTTTTCCACCACATCCTAAGCCAGGGGGAGCTGACTGGACCAAACTTGAGCTCTACAAGCTAACTCCTGCTGTTTCACCTGCTGAGGGGGAGTCAGGTGCTTCTCAAACAAGTTCAGCACCATCACAGCAGTTGAAACTGGCTCCTGCCCCTGGTACCTTTTGTTACAGGTCAGGGCACCATCACAGCAGTTGAAACTGGCTCCTGCCCCTGTTACCTTTTGTTAAAGGTCAGGGTACACTTGAATATCTAAAGCTTAAGAAAATGTAGATATGTTAGTATACACTAATTGTACTCAATACTTCTTAGACTAGAGTAAGAAGGCTCAAAGTAGTTGCAATGCAATCAAGTAACACTCAAGCTAGTCTTAATCTTTCACACTGTAAACTGACTAATTTATAGGTATAAAGAGCAAGACTACTATGGTCAGCTTCCCTTAGATATCTTAAAGTAGTTCAGCCCTAGTTGCTTGGACTAACTGATACTAATCTTAATACTAGACTTAAGCAATAGCTTATAGGATAGATGGTGGGCTGCCTAATGCATGTACTTCCTCAGCTACAGGTACTTAGATTTCCTCTAATAGCTGGTACTTAATGTCACACTCAATCAGGCAATATTGTATCCTTATATATCTCTGTATATAAGATACAATGAATCAGACAGTATATAACTAATATGGTACTTTATTCCTCAGTACTAGTTATATAAGAAATCACACACAGACAATAGAAAAATTGAAAGAGAAAAGAAACCAAGAACTGGTCTGGGTTGAGTAGAGTAGGGAAGGTGGTCTGGAAGGGCCTCAGAGGAGGACCTTTTATACCCTGAGGAGGGCATTCCAGAGCCAAATAGATACATGCATGCCAGTGCAATCATCAAAAGAGGGTACTGCTATACTTGGGGTACACCCTAGCCCAGTATAGGATAAGAGAGTAAAGACAGGGTGTGGATCAAAGGCATTGATGCATCTGAGACCTGCTATTGGCTTGTAGATCATATTATCATAGTATATACATGTCATGAACAGAGGCTACATCTCAGTGAGTCATAAAGTGAGTCAGAGAAGCCTCTGGATCAATTTGGAAGGCTCTCCTGACTCACTGGAGTCATTAGATCTTGATTGATGGTCCAGTAAGATTCTAATGATCATCAGGCCATTCTGGCGCAAGGATCTGGTGGATCGTGACGATCTTCGGGCAGCAGATACTGCCAAAGATTAGCTATCGATAGAGCATAAGATCGCTCTGATAGCGTAAGCGGTTGCCAAGATATGAGTGGTGCAATGTTGTAATCAATATCTCCTGATAAGAGGAAATATCGCAACCTCTATATCTCTCTGAGTTCTTAAGATAAAATCACGATAAAATATGCTTTGGAAAGAGGAGATTTTGTACTATTTAATGGAATACAAATAGTACAATTTCAGACACATACAAATTCATTTAATTTCAAGAAAATTACAGAGGCATCACTTTAGGTTGGCAGAGCAGACTAAATTAATAGAAAAATGTTAGTGATCCATAACACCTTTACACCACCTCTGAAAGTCACCCCACCACCTCTGTCAGCACTCAAGGCCAAGGAGAAGAAGCCCACCTCTGGGGCCTCTCAAGATTCCCAAGGCATTGTCTAATCCACCTACCAGGATCCCAACTCTGACTGGATCTCCTACCCATTTCTTAGGTAGAGGTCTTGGCTCATCACAACCAGTTTGCAGCTTGTCTGCAACTTGGCCTAATTATGCAGATCTAGATAGTGTTGGTAAACCCACCAACAACAACAACACCTCATATCCAAAATATGGGAAACCTGTGGGAGTGGCACATGCAGAGGATGAAAAGGAAGTTTTGCTTGAACATAAATGGTGCAAATATGTATATGCAGCAATTTCATGATGAGAGGACAATGATCATCCATCCTACACACAGACACTGACCTGCTGGGACATGGATAAGTGGTCTATTGCACAAGATGAGGAAATGGCAGCATTTGAACAAATGGGGACTTTTGAATTAGTTGATTTACCTGATGGCTTCAAACCTCTTAAACCTGGCTGGGTGAATATGATCAAACAGAATGCAGACTTCAAGATCACATTCTACCAAGCATGTCTAGTAGTCAAGGGGTACAGCCAACGCTTTGGGGTCAACTTTAACAAAGTCATTGCTCATGTCTTACACACTGACTCTTGGCACATACTCATTGTGCTGGCAGCCATCCATGACTGGGATATACATCAGCTCAACATTATCTTGGCATTCCTAAATGTTCAAGTTGAAGAAGAGATCTATATGATTCAGATATCTGGCTATGAAGATGGCACTAACTATGTCCTATGCATACACAGATCTCTCTATGGACTGAAACAAGCACCTTGCATCTGGATGCTAATGTTCAGCAAAGTGATTAAGACTATTGGCTTTGAGCCTGTCAATTCTGAACCCTTGTGCTTTATCCAGTGAACTGACAATGGCAATCTCTGTATACTAGCTGTCTATGTTGATGACATTGCACTCTTTGCAACCAAAGGATATGCATCTGAGGTCAAGAAGGAGCTTATGGCTCTCTTCAAAATGCAAGATATGGGAGAGTTGGGACATTCTCTAGGTTATCAGGTTACTTGCAATTGTGCAAAGCACACAATTACAATTCCTCAAGATGCTTATGTCAAAAACCTGATCAACTGTGCTGGGCTAACTGATGTTAACCCAAATACTATCCCACTACCTGCTGGAACTCAGCTTGAATGCTATACCAGCCCTCCTATTGACTTTCCTTATGCTTGCCATATTGGGGGCATTCTCTATGCTACACTTGCTACTCAGCCTAATGCAGCTTATGCAAATCAGCATTTATCTCAATTCAGCTTGAACCCCAGTCCAAAACATATTGCTAGTCTCAAGTCATTACTCTGCTACCTTCAAGGAGTGCTTGACTACAGTCTGACTTACAACAGACTTGAGACTTCATCTCAACCTGTTGGTTACTCAGACACTGACTGGGCCCAGAACATTCTTGATTGGAAGTGGATCTCTGGTGTTGTTTTTACTCTTGCTGGTGTGGCTATCTGCTGGATCTCTAAAAAACAACCAACTGTCACTCTTTCATCTATGGAAGGCAAGTACATGGTGCTGTCTCTGGCTGTTTGTCATGGACTATTGATCAAAATGTTCTTTGAGGAACTGGGGTTCCCACTTGAGTCAACTCTATCTATCTACACAGACAACACCACTGCAATTGCTTTGGCCCACAACTCTCAGCTTCATGCACACTCAAAGCACATCAACATGCAACACCATTTCCTGTGTGAACACATCACATGCAAAACAGTGAAACTAGCTCATATTCCTGGTGATGAGAACCTTGCAGATCTACTCACCAAGGCCCTACCTCAACCTTGCTTTGACTATCTTGCTGGCAAAGTCATGGGACATTGCACTTGAGGGGGAGTGTTGGAGATTATAAGTGCATTGGCACTTGTGCACGTTACATTATGGTAACATGAATACTTCTCTTTATCTCTTTGATTGTATGCTTGCATGTCTTGCTTGTTATCTTGCTTGTCTTGCTTATTTCTCATGCAATATCTTGGCTATGTATATGCTGACTGATCAAGTTGTATATAGTTTTGGTTTCTCATGTTGTATCTACTCACTCGTTGAATACACTTGTATATTTTATGTTTTTATTTCACTGTGCTATGCTAGGCTATGTTCAACACAACCATAGTTGTCAAGGAGAACCTAAAAATACAGTAAAATACAATGAGCAATAGTATATAAAAAAAGAATCTTACCAGTCTAGTGCCAAGACAAGCCCAATCTCATCCCCCTCAGCAGTAAAGAACAGGTTGCCATCTGGCCCAACCAGCTCTTACCATATCTTGCCATGCTGGATATCCTCCTTGACATCTGGCTTACAATCAGTTTAGTTAATATGTTTCTTGTGTTCTCCTATCGCACTAACAATATGAGGCTGAGATAGAAGGTTTCATAACTGGTGTATCAGTGAATGGTAAGTGAATACAAGTTTCGGCTCATAACGCCCACAAACGCCAACGCCGGCTCGTCCCTGCTTCATTAGCCGGCTATCGCATACTGGGCAATAGGACTGCTTATTCCAAGGTAGATTCGATCGCAGTATTATCTTATTATAATTAGGATCAGGGCAAACGGTGTACCTATCACCAAATGTCTGGATACGCACCTGCTTGAGAATTGTCAGCATTCACTTCGATAGCGCTGGTGGGGTACCTGTACAAAGATTTAACAGAAAACACAACAAAAAGATAAAGTAGAACAGCGTGTACTTGCCTGTTTGGGTATCCTGCGTTCAAGGATCAATCACGCCTGTATCCCCTAGGCCCCAGTCTAGCAACTTGAGCATGTATTTGATGCCAGCTTGGGTAAGTCCAAATCGACTATGCAGGTCAAGTTCCAGGGTTTCCAAGAATTGGATGTGGGCAGGGAGTGGTGTTGCAGCTTCACCTTCGTCGGGTCAATCTTCATCGCCAGCCTGGTTTTGTAGCGTTGGTGGAACGTGTAGGTTGAGATCGTGTACTAATTCAATTAGAACGTTTAGACAATTAGTAGGACGTTGGGAATGTATTCTACTTATGATCCACGGTTGGTGTTGATTGACCGAGGTTAGGCAAATCGCCCAGGTCAGGTAAATTATCGTCTGAGGCCAAGTCGTCTTCAACAGTGGACATTTCCGAGTCTGACTGGCCTGAGGGTAGAGCAAAGTTAGCGTATTAGACCAGCAGAAAAGACCAAGTCAACTTACTGCAAGACTCATCATCCGACGACCATTCATCTGGGGCGACATCGTCTTCACGAAGCGCAGGGTCCCCTGGGTTGTCGGAAGTGCTTGACGCGGAATCCGGCAAGGTAGGACCGCCATCGTAGACTGGCCTGTTATCTATATGAGCTGCGTGTAGTTCAGCGCTGTAGACGTAGTCTGGGAGGTCCGGGAGTGTTGCGTCATGGTATACATCACTGTGAAGGGCTTGCTCAGGGATACTTCTAAGAGCGTGGTAAGCATACAAGTCAATCATAATCAATGAGTGAGATGCGATTACCTATCTGAAATAGTCGTGGGATGAGAAACTGGCTTCGCTACACGATTGGCGGGTGCCAGGGAATTAGTGGGCAGCGAGCGGATAGGGGGCAGCGCGCCTGGAAATGACTGGGCAACGGGTGCACGATTGCGTAGCCTTTGGAGCACGCGAGTAAACGCGCAGCGTTGGTACAGGTATGGCCGAATTCGCTGCCCTAAATGGCGAGGACAGTCGCCGGGCTTCCAGGAACGCGGGACTTCGGCCTGGAGGAAGAAAAGTTATTGTAAGCCTGTATCATCATAGAATAAACCGTGTACATACTTCATCATCTGAGTTTCCATCGTGCTCCTGTGCGGGTGGTCGTTTGGCAACCCGACGAGGAGGCATCGTAGCTAATAATCAGGGGGGTGAGTATAGACTTGCGTAGGAGTGGCATGCTGATCGTGGCAGTTGTTGGGTGAAAAAACTTGAATTACAAATACGTAGCTAGCTAGTTTACGGGACGCAAGGCGACAAGGTATCGCTCCGCCTGTACGACCTGGACGAACCTGTCCAGCTCATCCAAGGCCTACGGGGTAGTGGAGGGCTAACTAGGGCGAGAATTTCTAGCCACCCCGTCACGGGATTATTCCAGGGTCAGGTCCGGCTCGTTGGGGTGAGGGCGGTTCGTCCAGCTCAGGTCCAGGGCGCGGAGGCGGACCGGGGCAGAATTCTCGTCCAGCGCCCCGTAGGCGGTACCAGGAATCACCGTTCCAGGTCAGGTGCAGCCGGGCCCCTCTTGCAGTGCAGGTGGAGGATTGCGCGCCAACCCCACTAGCGCTGAAGGGATCTGTTCGGCTGAAAGGGTTGTCCGACTAGTGCTCTAGGGCCAAGTACTAGCGGATTACATGAGCTTTTTGCATACGTATCCGTCGGATCAATGCTGTACCAGTTGCGGCTGGCCGTGCAGGCAGAGGTGAGGCGCTGGTCGCTTTTTGTGACTTTGTCAAGTCCATCACCATCAACCTGTACAATTACACGATTTGGATATGCAGCCTGACTCTCCCACAAGATCGCGGACGACACACACTCGAAGCTATCACTCAGGATACACTGATGTTGCTCGCTGAACTCTGCTGGCGGACATTCCGAAGGTCCCAGAAGTCCGCTTGAAGCCGTTGTTGTCAGCGGTCCTTCCTGATATATTATCTGATGGTACCTTTGAAAAAGTCTGCAAGGTGCTTCAAAAGAACGATATAGTTGACGGTCGGTGGTCATGCTTGAAAACCGATCCAAAAGTAGGAAAACGCTCGGAAGCTGTCGAGTTCGGTTTCCTCAAAACCATTTTCGATAGCATCCTCTCGGCCCTTCAGCCATCTCGGTCCTTGGTCAAGCTCACTGTTGCTGGTAGCTCAACGCCAATGTCTCAGCGTACGAATCAATCTCGGCCTGACGCGTATGTGCACTTGGAGGAAAAAACATTTCCCGACACGAAGGCTGTGTCTTGGGCGGATATAGTGATGCCGATGGAGTTCAAAAAGGCGTCAAATGCCAGGGCCTCAAGCGATGTAAGTTATTATTCCTTAATCTTTATTGGAACGGGTCTGATACTTGTTCTCAGGACTTTTCAAAGGTCATGTGGTCAATACACCACACCATGCGCAACGATCCTCGGAGGCGATTCACCTTTGGGCTGACTATGGAAAATACGAGCGCGAGGCTGTGGTTCAATGACCGTTGCGGAATAGTTGCTTCAGAAAAGTTCGATATAAACAATGTTCGTATGATCTTTTGTGTTGGCTAGTCATCTGACTACCGTGCTAGGACTGGCAAATGCTTGCTTATGTCATATCGGCCGTCATACGCGCGAGTTTCATCGAGCTGGGCTTTGATCCTGACATGAAACTGTCGGTAGCGGATGAGAAGTCTCCGCAATACGACATTACGATCCACTCGTTTACCCAGAAGGAAATCGTTTACCGCACGATCGGGATTCTCGCCGACGTGGGGGCAGACAGCCTTATAGGACGCGGTACGCGTGTCTGGAAAGCGCGCAAGCTAGGCAAAGATGGGAAGTCATCTGGCTTGATTGTCACGCTAAAGGATGGATGGGTGCACCCTGATCGCGCGACCGAGCACCACATCATCAGCGAAATCAAGCGGTCTCAACCAGATTATGCGAGCTATTTCCTGACCGTCCTGGAGGCCGGATTCGCCCTTGTCAGCCAACAGGATTCTCAGCAAGATAATACGCGCCACACTATTCGTCGAGGAAAGGATTTTGAACTGACGGGTCAGGTCCTTAGACCCCGTGCCGCAATCGACAATAACCAAGACAATGCCAGTGGTTCGCTGACTTCTGGGCTCTCTACTACTTCTTCACGACATACTCCCCTTGCGTCGCTGAAAGGACACTGGGACTACCTGCAAGTAAACCTCTTTCCTCGTCAACACTACCGGATTGTGTTCGAAGAAGTTGGTATACCTGTGCACGAACTCCGCAGTTACCAAGAAATCATTGTTGCAGTTAGAGGAGCATCGAAGGGTGAGTGCGATCCTTTCGATCGCACGGACGAATTTTTGATTACTCTCTAGGGCTCCATGCAATTCACCTTGATGGCCGAGTTCATCGTGACGTTAGTTCTGGAAATATCCTCTTTGTTCAAGGAGCGAACGGCCAGAGCGGACTTGGGAAAATTATCGACCTTGAGTACACCAAGAAGGTTGATGTTGACCCTGACGACGTTAAAACAGTAAGTGATCGTGACCAACGGTCGTTGGTATACTCTCAAATATTTGTATGGGCAACAGGGCACCTATGAATTTATGGCAATTGAAGTTGCACAATCGGATTTTATCCATGATTCCACCCCACCTGTTGATTTCTTGGCCGAGCCCGTGCCTCTGGCTTCGCCCCCCTTTCGTCAAAACCAACTTCACGACCTAGAGTCTATCTGGTGGGTTCTCGCGTGGATATCCCTGAGAACTGTTGGGCCATATGATAGCCCCACCAAGCAGTACCTTGAGAACTATGATAAAGTCTTTCGGAATCATGAGGCTCGTAGTCTTTTTTGGCTAAATGACTGTTCATTCCGGATGAATACCATCCACTTCGCTCGACAGGGGATCGCCATTGCTCTGCAAATATGGTGCCAAAAGTTGAGGGATGCCTATAGGAACTCCTATGCGGACAAGAAATTCCGGAACGTAACGCCTTCAACACTTGAGGACGTTTTGAAAATTCAAGAGGAAGCCTTACAAGCCATTTCCAAGGTTACGGCAGACTACTCCTCGGACCTTAAGTATTTATCAGAATTGCGAGCAGATCTCATATAATCAAATTGAAGTTTGGGTCGAGGGGGGCGCAGAACCTAAGCACTGGACGTGGGGGCTGGTGGATGGGTAGGCCGGTCGAGATAGCCCGCCAATTTTACCTATGTTTTATTGCATTTTTACACGCTGCTAAAATCCTTGAATTTCGTGATTCCGACTGTTGATGGTCGCAAAAATGGCCTTAAGAATGACCTCTTTTAGGTTTCGAGAACGTTCGAGTTGCCTCCTATTTATCTGTGAGGCGCGCATGCGCCGCACACGAACAGCACGGCCGGTGGCCGTGCCCCTCTAATCTCTCTCCCTTATCTAACGGGCACGTTTTCTCTTATCTATTGTACTAGACCCTTATGGTCGGATAGCATGAATATAAGATGGCCTCTACTGTACATAGGAGGACATCCCCTCTCTCGAAAATCGAGTACTTTAGCAAGTCGATAGCTCGCCATTAAGCCTCGACGACGCCGAAGCACTCGCCCTCGACAGTTCGGTCCTCTGGACCTCACATTTTTTGACTTTTGCACAACCACTCGACGTCTCAACACCCTCGACATCGTCGTCCACATTTAGCTCATGGCTTAACACTGTGCTATGGGGAGCATGGGCTGGGAAGTAGCCAGGTTTATTAAAACTGGATTTCACAAATTGCCTATAATTGCCTATAATCCATGAAATCCAGGTTTATAAATAGCCCAGTTTTTCCTGATGGAGGCTGTACTAGGCCTACCCTAAAGTCTGGAATCACGTGCTCACTTCTCCTCCCTCTCGACACTTAAATGCATTCACATAGCTCGAAAACATCAATTTCCATCAAATCTTTTGCATGTATATAGAATACAGAATTGCTATTACATTCAGAACCTTGTATGAAGCCCCTTTGCCTTCTTCACCACCTCCACTCTTACATCCATCTGCCCAGTGTGCTTTTTGATCTTGTCATTGTAATTGAAGCCCAAGCCTTTTCTATTGCATCCCAAAGATGATCCAAGCTTTTGCAATGGCTTGGGATCATAGCTACATGTTTTTTGAGTAGAAACCACAAGGGTTCAATAGGATTAAGATCAGGGGAATTAGGAGGGTGTGGGCAGTGCTTCATCCCTATCTTGTCCCAAACTGCCTGGCCACTTTTCCCTTGTGCGGACCTGCCCCATCTTCTATAACAAACATCTCACAACCCTGTTCCTTTGATAATTTCTCCCAAAAGTCCCGAAGTGGGCCAGAAACAACTTGTTCAGCATAGCCTTGAGCGCTTAGTCTGCCACTGCATTGCTGACCACTCTTTGTGATAGTGTAGGGAGTGGGTTTGAGCCATATAATTGGACCCTTGACCCCATGTGCAGCACAAGCCCATGCCAAGACCAAATCTTGCCCACTATGGTAGCTAGAGACTATACATTCAGGGAGATAAGCCTTGTCTGGCTTCCAAGTCACCATCAAGCGGCCCAGATTGCAGTCAGTTGAGACAGAAGCCTCATCGCACCAGATATCAAGCATCCAGTAATGCCCAGTGTTGCTTTCTGCCCAGTCTATACATTTTGTAATCATTGGAGGGCTTAAAGCAGGTTTTTCGACAGCCACACATTGGTGATATCCTGCCTCCTCAGCAATCTTTTGAACAGCTTTGGAATTGACAGTGCCAATCAATGTAGAAACTTCTTTATAGGGCCAGAAACGATGCACATGTATCACACATATAACATGATGCTTTGTTCACTCTGTGATTTTGCTTGGATGGCCAGAACAAGGGAGAGCAGAGTATGTGTGGTATTTTTTGAAGCATGCAAAGACCTTAGATACAGCAGACTGTGTGCAATTAACTTTAGAAGCTATAAGGTCCTGTTTAAAGCCTTCTTCACAAAGAGCTACTATACAGCCACAATTGGCCTCAGAGAGTTCAGATCAGTGCTGTGCAGGCATAGTTTACAGGAGGATCAGATTGAGGTCACCCACGTGCTCAATATTCCAGACTTTAGGGTAGGCCTAGTACCCAATGCAAGCACACAGGGTTTGACCTTGTGCCTTGCACTGGAGTGACCTGACATCATGTACATGGCCATGCTGTTGTTTGCATATCACCACAAGGTGAACACAAGGGAAAGCACAACACACACACTGTTCCAAACCCCTAGGTGAAAGGCAAAAGCACACACCACAACCCCCAGCATGAGGCCGAAGGGTGCAAAATATCATGCAAAAAATAAAGAAAATAATTATAATACTACATAATGTCATGTCCTAATACTATCTTAAGGGAGAACTTGATAATCTGCATGACAGGAGGTCAAGTTCTTGGGGAGTTCCCTCAAACTTGACCCTCCTTATATATTCACAGATGCACAGCCTTGTCTACATAGCTGCAAACAACAATTGGCAAACTGATATCAAATGTTGATGCATCAGTGCCTTACAAAGATCCCAGAATGTTCCTTGAGTCACATGACCAGTAAACTTATATGAAACATCACAAAAAAATATGAAAAAATAATAAAAAAATGTCTGATGCTATGTCATGTTGTGACACATACAATGAACCAGAGACCAAACAGCAGTCTGACAAAATGTTGAAGCAGATGCCAATCAAAGCAAAATGTAAAAAGTCAGATAAGCAACAACACACAGAAGATATGGCATACCTTCAAGAGATCATCAAGTACCACAAACACCACTGCAAGGCACAGTTAAGGCTATTAGAAGAAATCCCAAACCAAAAGACCCTGCTCAAGGAAATTAAGGAACTAAAAGCCAGCTCAGGCTATGAATTGTCACTCTGGGAGAACAACATATTCCCACATCAGGAAAACCTGGGTTATTTATAAACCTGGATTTCTCAGATTATAGGCAATTATAGGCAATTTGTGAAATCCAGTTTTAATAAACCTGGCTACCTCCCAGCCCATGCTCCCCATAGCACAGTGTTAAGCCATGAGCAGAATGTGGTCCTTGCTCCTGTCCCCTTCCCACTGGAAACACTTTGGCACTAATTTTGGGGAATTTCAAATTCTGTTATTGCTATAATCCTGGAATATCCACAGTTATTGCCTATAATCAACACCCCCCCAGCATTTTTTTGTAGGTATTAAAAGGGTATGGTCAGCAATTCTTGCAACTGGTTTATAGGCTGTTATTCTCTGTTATTTACATTAATAATTCAGGGGGGTTTTCCCTGATGCAATTGTTAGCAAGCCCAAGGTGAACTTGAAAGAAGGATTGGCAGGCCAGTATGAAAGCCCACAGGCCTGCCCCATATACTTTGACAAAGGCAAATGGGTCAAGGATGCCAATTACAAAGACAACATGGTGTATAAGGCAAAACAGGAGGAGAACATGACCCAGGTACTGAAGAAAGATGAACTCACTGTATCATCAAACAGGCAGAAAAAGTATCAAAAACCTTGCCCATCCCTAGGGATAAGAATCAATGATGTATGCCTGACAGCACCTAAGACAGTGCCTAAGACCCCAAACCACAGAATCAATGTAAACACAAGCATGGCAGCTCTGCCAGGAGGTGGCTATTTTGCTGAGAAGATGAGAGCAAAAAGTGTAGGCCCAGACAACTTGTGAGCACACAGCATACATAAGGCAAGGGACAACCCACCCAGCAGGAGCAGCTTGTTGTTGAACAGCTCTTCAAGCTCAGACAAGTCAGACAAATCAGATACCTCAGAGAGCTTGAGTGAGATGGACACATCAGACTCCAGTGAATTGTCAAGCTCAAGCAGCTCTGACAGCAAGAGGTGACAAAAGCATTGAAGGAGGCATACACAGAGTGAGACCCACAAATGTTGAAAAGCCTTGCTCAATGAATGCAATTGTGAGAAGCAAAAGGAGCTGGAATGCAAGCTCCACAAGGCACATTGAGCTTGTGTCAAAATCAAAGAACCCAAGCCATACAATGCACAAGCAGATTACAATGTATTTGAGCTCTGGAAGTATGAGTTTGAGCAATGGCTGAAAGAATCAGGCCTTCACAAGAGCAAAGCCAAAAGTAAAATGGCAATGTTTCTCACTGGGAAAGCTGCACAGTGGTTCATGGAATTTGTAGCACCAGACCCAAAGAAGTACACTATAGACTCTGTTAAGATTGGACTATTTGCATACTGCTTCCCTCAGGACCTCAAGGTGCAGCTACAGCACAAGTTTAAGAATGCCCAACAGGGCAAGACACAATTCATTGATTACACTATAGGAAGCCTGTGGATCTCTCCTTAGTCCATGTGGGGGAGTAGATAAAAGTCCTGTCACAGAATTCAATTTGTTCCCATTGGAAATATGTCAAGTACAGGACTGAAGAATCACTAAGGGCATCATAAAATGAAACAAATCTGAAAACATCTTAAAAGTTCTGTTAGTTGGCTATCATAGAAGTCCTGCAGAATTACCTGAAGTACAGCCAAGGAGCATATGCCAGAAGTCCACACAGCTTGGATATTTGATGAGTCTGTCTCCTGGACTTTCTGTGTGTCCACTCCAGGTGTTTGATGTCCTCACACCCTCTGCAAACATCTCAAGTAGGATTGTAAGTCATGTATTTGTAGAGATATAAATGTAATCAACATCAGGACAAAATTGTGGCAGCTGCAAAATCAGGAAGAGAGCTCAGGGTTTGAGAAAAAACAAACAAGATAAAGAATGCATATTTGAGAGCACACAGACATGCATATAATCATTGGCCAACACTATTTGTTGCAAGTTGAGCAACAAGTGGGTTCACTGGTTTTATCCTACATTATATCATTGTGTGAATGCTGGTGGTCTCTTGTTACATCCCATCATACCTTGAGCTGATTCTTGGCTGTTGGCTTTGTACTCACTCTGGCCCTTGCTGTATCAGCCACTTTCCCCTTTCCCTTGTCCAACATGGTGAGCACTGTTTTTTCACCTTCACCGACACCCACACCACTCTTGCTTGTAGTACTCAGTCCAGGTTCTGAATCCAGTTCAGGTTCAAGCTCCAGAACTGGCTGCATCTTGGGCATCTCTCAAGGCAAGTCATCAGTTGCAGTCTCAGGACCAGCTCCTGCCTCTGCAGTAGCACTTGAGGAGGAGTGTGATTGTTGACACAATTGTCCCCACAACCACCAGAACTGCCATGACTGCCACAACCACCTTGACCACCACAACCAACATGGCCACTAGGGTTACCATAGACAATGTCAGCAGCTGGGGAAGCAAGGGGATTGGGCTTGGAGGAGGGGTCACAAGTCAGGCCATTGGCCAACCTATCAATCAAGCTGCCATAGAGAGGGGCCAGTTGTACTGCAAGACCCTGTGCCTTGCAGTGAGCCACCCTTGGCATCACTAAGAGGTGCAGCAAGTGCAATGGATGTGGCAGGGCCAATGGACACCACAGGAGCAACAGAAAGGGTAGGAACAGCAACCATTGAATGTGCCAGAGATTCAACAGAAGTGACAGGGTTGGCAGTAATGATAGGTGCAACTGGCATTGCAGGTGAGGATGAGCAGTCTCAGGGATTGGGGGGATAGAGGTATTTGTTGTGGTGGTAGCAGCAGGAATGGTGCAAGCAGTAGTAGTGGTGCAGGCAGTGGTAGCAGCTGGAACAAGAGGAGCAGTGGCAGCAGAGGTGGCAGGGGCAGTGGGGGTCAAGCAACTGAAGCCTGGGAGAGGCTTATCTGCCTCTGACAAGTTGATGATGCTGTTGTCTTTGAAATTGTCTTCAACTATATGGAGAATAGATAATTAGGAGCTGCATATATACACACATCTGAGAAACTTACCTTGATCCATTGGTACTGCTCCATGGATTGTCATTCCACAGAAACTCCAAACTGTGTTGTGCATTGTTGTGTCTACCTTGGCATCATCAAAATAAATATCAATAAGTTCTCCCTGCTCTGCATCTGCAGGTGGCAGGGATTGAGCAGCTGGTGGGACAGCTGGCTCAAGAGGTGCTGGTAATGTGTTGAGAGGTGCTGCATCATTGGTGGGAATCTTTTCCTTCTGTGGCTGCCCTCAAGGTTTGCACAGCTTCTTGACTGGCACAGGTGAGAGCTCACCTGATTCAAGGAGCTTGAAAAGCTCCTTTTCAAGCTCATTTGCCTTGTTTGTATTCTGTTGGCTCCAGTTGGAGGACCCTTGAAGGATTGTTGACTACATTGCAAAGAGGATCCAATAACCATGCAGCTTGTAGGCTTCAAAATGAGGCTGAAGCTTTAGGAACTAAAACATAAGGTCAATAAAAATTGTAAATCATATGTGCATCTACCTTTTGGATGCACAGTTTGATGGCCTCTTTCTGAAATGATGCCACCTGAGTCATGTTAACCAGGGTGTATGTTGAGCAATTAGTTGACAAAGTTTCCAAGAACAAGAGCACATAGTAGCAATCCTAGGTATAGCATAAAATCAAACACTTACCCTAAACAGCTTAAAGTCATCTGGAGTCATAGTTGATTTGTCCTCAAGATTATGAACTTCAGGTGGTCCTCTTCCAGGACAACCAACTGGATGATCTTTTGAAACAGCAAACAGGATTGGATCCATAGACATAGGCAGCCTGCCCATCCCAGATATGTCAACAATCTCAGGATTGTTGTCAACCATGACAGCACAAAGACCTACATATTGCCCATGAGGTGTTTAGCGCAAACATTCATGTGCATAAATCAAGTACATAACAAACAGCTCCAGCTTGGACTGAAGCAACTTGGGCAGGGCTTTGGGTATGTTGTATTGAACAGCATGGTGGGAGGGGGGCTCAACCAATCTGTTGTAGTTGTGGTTTAAAAGCAAACAAAAAGACTGCTTGAAATGCACCTAAAGAGACAGCTCAGGGTCTAGGCACTGGGGAATTTAATGAAGTCCATGCTCTCCTGAGATCTGGATGAGTCATGTCTATGTAAGATTTGTAGTAACAAAACAAGCCTGGACAGTTGTGTTGACTGGTTAGCCTCAGTCAATGTTTTACATTGACCAGCTTTAATGAGAGAATCTACAGTGGAGCTCAAATCAAATGGTACATGTGACCTGCCCACCATTTGTTTTGCCAATTGGTGCTGAAATGTTTGGGCTGCATAAATGCAGGCTTAATCCCCTGTTTCTCAGTCAATTTTGGTCAAATAAAGTGTGCAAAACAGACATTAGGCACAAATTGAGTGTATGTGCCAACTTCCAGCTCAGTTTAATGACTTACCATGGGGTTCTAGGTAAGCCAAGATACCAGGCTACACCCTCTCCTATGTTATGGATTAATAACATTTTCTATTATTTTAAGTCTGCTCTGCCAACCTGAAGCAATGCCTCTGCAATCAAATTGTGAAATACTTGAATTTGTATGCACTCCAAATTGTACTACTTTGAGTTCCATTAAATAGTACAAATTCTCCACTTTCCAACACATATTTTATTGAGATTTACAATAAGATCTTGGAGAGATATAGAGGTTGCAATATATCTGTAAGGTTTTTGTGAGATCTGTAACAAATGTTAGCAAATAAAACAATAGTCCTAGCACACCTTAGCTAAACAGTTAAACAAGTAGGATAAGTTAAAAGATAAGAGATAAGATCTTAAGAACCAACAAATGGCTATTGAAATTGTACACGTTCAAGGTAAAACTAAGGTACAGGAATGAGACAAGAATACAGGCCTATATATACTAACTATATGCACAGTCCTTGGGGATGCATATATGCCTTCCAAGGTTGTGTAAGTAACTTCTGCAGTTGCAGGAGGCAATGCCAAATCATTCCAATGAGTTCTTTTGTTTTCTTGTGCATATATGTATGCACTCTTGATTCTTCTTGATAAAGCTTTTGTACTTTCCTGTTGCTATTTTTCTGTTGTTATTTTGGGTTTATTACCTTCTCAGTTGTTCTATTTGTTTCCATTTTACTCTTGTGCTCTGTGCACTTCATTCTATTCTATTTTTTTCTATTTACTGGATCTGCCACTCAACCCTTACATTTGCCCCCTTGGTTTTCTAGGTAAACCAATCAGACACTTAGTAGTTCCTTCAATCTGTACAATTATTCCACATCAAGGCTGATTGTTTTATACTCTTCTTTGTCCTGAAAAGCTGTTCAATGTTGATCATACAAGTACAAGGTAAGTGGGGAGTGGGGAAATCAGTTGGTAAGCCTTCTTGCAGTGTTCTATAGTGATCTTACTTGCTCTGTCAGTAAGTGCAGACAGGGCAGCCTTTGCAATCATTGGCTTTGACTCCCTTGTTGCATGAACTGTCAACAGTGAGTCTCAAGACACTGAATGGCATCTTGCTCTGTTTCCTGTTTCAATCAGGCGCACTCTCTTGGATTGCTGGTTTGCAGTATGTGTTTTCATTCTCTTGTTCTGCTGACCAGTCATCCAGTTCGGTGTTGAGCTGCTCTTTTGAATCCATTTCTTTGGACTTGGCTGAAGCAGCTTTGATTGCTGCTCATTTCTTCTGGCTGCCTCTTAGGCTCTTGCCTTTGACTGTGCTGTATGCACCCATTTCTTTGGCTCTGGTGTGCAGGGTGTATATTGCTTCCCCTTCACATGTATATTAGACCATTTACCTTCAAATGTAACCAATTTTGTCTCACCAATCTTTGACACAAGTCCTTCATGCATTGAAGCCCCTGGGTGCCAATTGTGTGGCTGTGTCAGGATTGCCTTGCAGACCTCTAGATGTGCTACAGCTGAGCATATGGGAGTATTGGTAGGCCAAATTGGTGCATTTTCAATGCAAGGGAACATCAGGTATGTCTTCAGGGGGTCCTGGATCTCTGCAAGCCAAGCACAAGCAGATAACTCAAGAGCCACATGGATTTTGGCTTGAGTAGCTCCAAGCCTGCAGATCAAGTCCTCAGTTGTGGGGTAGATCTTCATGGTCAGTGTGCATATAGGCACAGGTGTCACCTGACTCTTCAGGAGCTTGCAATACATCTGGTATTTCAGGTGTTTGCTGCTGCGGTCCACTTAGGCCAACCTTGAAGTTAAGCAAAGCAGCACAATACTCACTGCATTTTTTAATTTTGTTCTGCAAAAGTTTGCTAGGTGTAGAGTCACCAAGAGTGGACAGGTTGCTGGGGATCCATCTCTACATCTTAGGAGTGAATAAGAATCAAGTGGGAAGGTTGCTGATGCAGTGGGTGTCACACTGAATGTGTATGCAGGAATGGAGAGTGTCAAACTTGTGCTGAGTCTGTCAGTGGAGTTGGGGCATTATATACCTACTCTCCAGGTTCCCCTCTGCCCTTTCTTTCACAATTTTCAAGTACAACTCTATTGCATTTACACTAATTTTGGTGTTGTCCATCTCATTTTCTGGTTCCTACTCCTATTCACATTCTACCTTTTCTAGTTTCATCCATTCAAGTTCTGCAGCATCTTTCACCCCCTGCACTTCAAGGTATGTACCCAAAGCCTCTAACTGGTGAATATTCCCAAATTCTTCCCATGTGGTATCTCTGCTCATCCACAGCAGCTTGAACTTGGCCTCACAGCCTTGTCCAGCATGTTCAATCACATGCTCCACCATCCATTCCCTTGATTCATCCTCTATCCCCACTATCACTTGCTTGGCTGAGTGCCCCAGGAACCTCCTATTGTCATCAGGTATGTGGGGGGGGCAGCAGTCAAATGTGGAATATTGGGCAAATGCCTTGGGCTTGCAGAGTGCTGGGTAGTTCAATCTTGTATGTAGTACCCTTAGTAATTTCAGACTCAATTTCGTGCAGTCTGATAAACTTTGGTACCAGTTTTCTTGCAAATCTCTTTGGTAGTCTCATATTGTTTGTCAAGAGATATACTAAATCTCCAGGTTTAAAGTTGGCCACACACTGGTGTTTGTTCACCTGTTTAATCTGCCTAACCCTTGCAGCAATCTTCACATTGTGCACTGTGGTTATTGCTTCCTTTTGTTTTATTAGGAACTTCCTGACTCCCAAGTATCCACTCAGGGTATTTCCAAGTGATAGGTGGAGGTGTGCACCAGCAGCTCAGCTCAAACAGGCTATACCCTGTGGTTTCAGAGCAACTTGCATTGATTGCATATTCAATACCAGGTAGGTGCTTTGCACACACATTCTGTTTCCCCTGTATGCATTGTCTAATCATAGACCCATGGTCTTGTTAGCCTGTTCTGTGGTGCCATCAGTCTCTGGATGGTATGCCAAACTCATTTGTAGCTGAGCTCCCATTAGCTTATTTGTTTCTTGCCAGAAAGTTGAAGTGAACAAGCTGTTGTGGTCTGACACTATAAATTTTGGTATTCCATGTATTTGTCAGAGCTGACAACTTGAACAATGATGCCAAATGCTGATAAGGCAATGGCAGACCTATAGGCTATGATGGCCAAAGGTCTAACTGCAACACCTAGAAGGGGATGTGCAGCAAAGGGGTAGTATGTGACAACACACAGAGGGGGTTCAGAGGTGCACTTGTGCTAAGAGCACAGGTCAGGAACTAAGTGGCTTGGTGAGCAACTCAGGTAGAAGGGATAGATTAACAGGAGGTTGAGTTCTGAGGCTTAAGGCTCTCAGACTCTCCCTTATATATCCAAAGGTGAGACAGTACATATCAAATAAGAAGCCTAGGTAGAATTGTACAATAACAGAAATGGTGCCATGTCTACAGAATATTCTAGAATACATCAACAATGGTCAACAACAACAGGGTCACATGACTCAGTCAATAATTATATGCATATATCTGAATAAACAGGACTTGTCCATGAAAAGCAGAAAATTAGAGAGATAAATTATAATAAATTGGAATAAATCTGTGATCATGGTCTAGGCTAGGGATGCTGTGCCAGATGAATTCTAAATTCTGGCAGGTGCAGGAATATACAAATTGTAATTGCAGGAATGAAGACTATTACAAAAATCTATTCTGGCACAGCATCCCTAGTCTAGGCCATGAGAGTATTTTGTACACATTTTTGAATAATAGTTCAGCAATGTCTCTCACTCTAAAATTTTGCTTGCACAGCATTAGCTGCACCATGCAAGTTGCATGATCAATGACCACACAGATAATATCCCATTTCCCAAACATGTTTTCAGATTCAGGCAATGGTCCTACAAAATTTATACTGATCTGTTCCCAAGGTATCTCAGCTAGCTTCAATGGCACCAGTAATCCAAGCATATTCTGAGTTCCAGACTTAGATGTAGCACATACAGTGCATGATGCACAGTAGTCTGCAATGTCTTTACTCATTGTGCTCCACAAGACACTACCCCACATCATGTGTGGCATCTTCTGCTGGTTTGTGTGTCTCAATAGTTCATGTGATTCTTTGATAACCAACTCCTGAGCACTGAATCACCCAATCTGTGTGTCAGGGATACATAATGATCAGCTACTTTTGCCTTTTAGGTCTACCAAACTGTCAATCACTTTGAAGTTCTTGAAGTGGGACAGGTTCTTTATAACCTTGTTAAACAGGTTGTGCAACTCATATTTATCTCTTATATCATCTGTGTAAGTGTTTTTGTCAGAGCTGACAACCTGAATGGTGACACCTAATGCTTGTGGGGCAAAGGCAGATCCAAAGACTGTAACACTGAGGATCAAAGCTGCAACATTGAGGAGGGGACACACAGTGTGGGGGGTGGTTGCAACAACACACAGAGGGGTTTAGAGGTGCATTTGACCTTAAGGGGTCTGGGCAGAAACTGCTTGGCTTGGTGACCACACAGGTAGAAGGTGGGTTTTGACAGGAGGTCAAGTTCTGAGGCTTAAGGCTCTCAGACTCCCCCCCATATATTCATGTCCAAGGCTGTACATATCAAATCCAAGGACAAATAAGAAGTAGCAACAATGGTACAATCTGTAACTATGGTATGATGGCAAATGGTAACTATGGTATGATGGTAACCAGGGTGCTAATGACATGTCATCAGAGAAAGATATTTCTGGAAGATACTAGGGATGCTGTGCCAGAATAGATTTTTGTAATAGTCTTCATTCCTGCAATTACAATTTGTATATTCCTGCATCTGCCAGAATTTAGAATTCATTCTGGCACAGCATCCCTAGAAGATACAAACAAGGGTCAAACAACAACAAGGTCACATGGCTTCCTTGTGTAAGTAAATCTATGCATATATCCTAATATCTGTGACTTGGCCAAAAAGTATATAAAATAAACTGGAGAAAAATGCAAAATAAATTTTTAAAAAATTGAAATAAATCTGTGTCATGGTCTGGGGCATGACAGTTTTTCATGATTGGTCAGCCATTATCTATTACTGATCTCTTGGAATCTTCCCCTCATCACATATATGCACTGCAGAATCATTGACTTGCTTGCTTTCTAGCTCAGCTGGTTCTGTCACATGTTTAGCAAACTCTGCATCAAGCACCTTCTGTTTGGTCCCAGACTTCCAGTTATCATCAACATGAGTCTGCTTGGTTTTTCTGTATCTATAAGTCTTCTTATGGTGATGTGTGACTCCCATCATAGCCAAGAATTTCTGCAACTGTGTTCACTCCCTATTGGATTGGCATCAGGCCATACTAGCCAAACCAGGGTCTGTGATGGGTGGCTGTGACTCTTGCATGATTCCAGCCTTGGGCTCAGCTTTACTGGTGCTGGAAAGATTGACAGGTGCTTTCTCAGCACCTGGTCCAGGGTTGCCTGTCAGTTTCCTCCTCAAGGCGCAAGGCTGGCCCCTCCATTGTCCCATTGGTATAACTGCATTCCCTATGTATAGGGGTATTGTTGTTACAGGTCAGGGTACACTTGAATATCTAGAGCTTAAGCAAATGTAGATATGTTAGTATACACTAATTGTACTCAATACTTCTTAGACTAGAGTAAGAAGGCTCAAAGTAGTTGCAATGCAATCAAGTAACACTCAAGGTAGTCTTAATCTTTCACAGTGTAAACTGACTAATTTATAGGTATAAAGAGCAAGACTACTATGGTCAGGTTCCCTTAGATATCTTAAATGTAGTTCAGCCCTACTCACTTGGACTAACTGATACTAACCTTAATACTAGGCTTAAGCAATAGCTTATAGGATAGATGGTGGGCTGCCTAATGCATGTACTTCCTCAGCTACAGGTACTTAGATTTCCTCTAATAGCTGGTACTTAATGTGATACTCAATCAGGCTATATTGTATCCTTATATATCTCTGTATATAAGATACAATGAATCAGACAGTATATAACTAATATGGTACTTTATTCCTCACTACTAGTTATATAAGAAATCACACACAGACAAGAGAAATAGAAAGAGAAAAGATACCAATAACCAATCTGGGTTGAGTAAGAGGAGGAGTGGTCTGGAAGGGCCTCAAGGAGGTCATTTTATACCCTGAGGAGGGCATTCCAGAGCCAAATAGATGCATGCATGCCAGTGCAATCATCAAAAGAGGGTATTGCTATACTTGGGGTACACCCTAGCCCAGTATGGGATAAGAGAGTAAAGACAGGGTGTGGATTGAAGGCATTGATGCATCTGAGACCTGCTATTGGCTTGTAGATCATATTATCATAGTATATACATGTAATGAATGGAGTCTACATCTCAGTGAGTCATAAAGTGAGTCAGAGAAGCTTATGGATCAATTTGGAAGGCTCTCCTGACTCACTGGAGTCATTAGATCTTGGTTGATGGTCCAGTAAGATTCTAATGATCTTCAGGCTATTCTGGCACAAAGATCTGGTGGATTGCAACAATCTTTGGGCAGCAGACATTGCCAAAGATTAGCTATTGATAGAGCATAAGATTGCTTTGATAGCATAAGTGGTTGCTGAGATATGAGCAGTGCAATGTTGTAATCAATATCTCTCTGAATTCTTAAGATAAAATCACAATAAAATATGCATTGGAAAGAGAAGATTTTGTACTATTTAATGGAATGCAAATAGTACAAATTCAGATACATACAAAATCATTTAATTTCAAGAAAATTACAGTGGCATTGCTTGAGGTTGGCAGAGCAGACTAAAATAATAGAAAAATGTTAGTGATCCATAACATCCATACCATTGCATAAACAGTGACCTATGATTATATTATATTTTTTGATGTTTACTACATCAAAATAATGTGTCCCTCTAACAGGGCCAACCTCTACCTCAGTGTTAACACCAAAGTTACATTTTCCTCAGCTCCCCCTAAGTGCAAGTTGTAAGCCTATTGGCTTATCTAATGCCATTGGCATGATGTTAGCTACCCTCATGAATGAGGGTGATATCATGTTGGTGTGTGAGCCCAAATCAAACAGTATGTACACCAATGTTGTACCAACTTTAAAGTACACAGTCATGGGTTGCTGGTCCTCCTCTTGGCAGACAGGTTGAGCACCCTTGTGGGGTGCTCCTCTTGTTCACACAACTTGTGTGGAGATAGGCTCTGGCTCTGCTGGCTGTCTTTTGCTTGTTGATGTGGCACATGCATTGATCTTGTTGTCCAATGGCACTATATGCACTGCACAGGCAGCAACATTGCTGTATTCTGCTGCAAATTGATTCCATACAGAATCTTCATTGTCACTGCCTGAGTAGCCAGTGAGGGGATGATGTGGACTGTCATCCTTGAGGGAGCTTTCTTCCTATGATTTGGAGGTCAACACATAGGCCATCACTACATTGATGGCATCATTCTTGGGGTGTTCTCCCTCCTCAGTAACAGGCTCTACAGCCTTAGCAGCAATAACCCCTTTTGAGGGGCAGTTAGGGGCAATGTGGCCCTTTTTCCTGCATTTATAGCAGGTTAATTCTGCTTCCCCCTTGAGTCAGGGCTTTGTCTTCTCCCTAGTGGATGATTCTGCTATGGTCTTTGTCTGCTGCTCAGGTTCCCTTGTAGCATACAAGGGCCTTGGATTTTCCTGCTGCTTGCCCCACTGTCAATTCTTGCCTTTACAATTGGTCTTTTGATTGCTTTGACTCTGCCTGACTGTTGGGTCAGGATCTTTTTCTTCCCTCACCATTATGAGGGCAATCTCTGTGTCCACAGCACTATGGACTAGCTCTGTGATGTTGTCATAATCATGAACAGCATGGAAGCCATTGCAGTTGACCAGATGCCTGATCAGTGCATGTAGTGCATTCATGTACCTTAATGCAAAGGTAAGGTTATCCAGAGGGATTGGCTGTTGGTCAGCCAATAATCTGAGCTCTTCATAGAGCTCCTGAGCATCCATGATACCCTGCTTGAGGGTATGGAACTCATGCATTGCTATAGTGGCACTTCACATAGTCAAAAATCTACACTGTAATCCTTGGATTACTTCAAAGGTGGTCCATCCTTTGGGACCATATTTGCTTTTTTCCACAGTCTTGTGGAACCAGCTCTGTGCCTTACTGACAGAAAGATGTCCAATGACATACACTCAATTATTATCATTAGTATTGTGGGGCTGTATAGGCCACTCATTCTAAAGTAGCAGAGTAATCCACTCACCCATTCCTCAAAGTCTTGAAGTTTTGCTGTTCTATTGTAAGACAGGGGCAGGTCTAATTTTAGACCTCTTTTTCCCAGGTTCTTCTGGGTGTCTGCATCATTCTCATGTGCCCTCAGCATATTGATTATCATACCCAATATACTGTCTGTTGGGACAGTCCCTATTGGGTACCCTGCAGTGCAGGGTTGAGTCTGAGGGCTGCTAATAGCCACTGGACACTGCAGAGTGGACATTGGTGCTGCAGGAGCAGTTTGCCCTACTTTCCCTGTATTCAGGGCAATGCCTTGCACAAGCCTATTATAGGCTCAAGTGTTATAACTCACCAAGTGTTGCTTGGTATAATTAACTACCTGCAGTTTGCAGGTATATGTGCAAGTGTGACTGGGAGTCTTGCAGCCCAGGGGATATGGGGCTCAGGACAGTAATTCACCTGTCCCTACTAGCAACATTCATTGCCCATCACCTGGCCTGCTCACAGTGGATATCCTTAATTGTTTGCACCACCGCTGGGCTTGAATTTCACACTCCTCAGGTGTGTGGATTACCAGTGTTACCAGTGTGAGCGATTGGCTTCTACTATGCACCAATGTATTGCTCAACAGCTCTTCTCTGCTGTTGTGAGTGGCAACCCTGGGTTGCCTTTCACTGTCCACTATCTCTACAATAGTTGGTTCTTCACCCTCAAATGAGGGTGGGATGTAATCATCCTCTGGGTAAATCCCAGTGGCATCCTCATTGAGTTCTTCCATGATGGTAGGAATTGCCAATCATCTATTCCAATCAGCTAAGGGCTCTCCTGTTGCCCTATTTTGGGGGCCTTGCCTAGCCTGGGCACTTCCAGGCTCAGCCCTCATTTCCACACCAGGGTGTGGCACCTGGTTGGACATGCTGTCTTGACTGGTAGGTCTGTCATCAAGCCAGGAATCCAGCTCTGGTTCTGCACAAGTGCTTCTTGCTCTCCCTGCACTACTGCAACTATGCTTGCTGTGTACACTGCCAGCACTGCTGGCTCTATTGATGCTTCTTATATGCATTGATAAATTCTCAATTATAGATTCAAGTCTGCCCATATGCTCATCTATTGAGTGTGTATGCACCTGGATCACATCTGCTGTGATCAATTCTATCTGCCCACACTGCTGTTGAGCAGCCTCTTCCTGGGTTATACCTGTTGGCAATCTCTTTTGTGAGATGTTCTGTGGGATATCAGCCCTAGGGGTCAATGTGCTCAGTCACACTGCTACTGGAAGGCTTGGCACTGTAGGTGTGTATACTTACAGTACACCAGATTGAGTGTACCTTGTACCTCCCAGACTGCACTGGGATCTGCTCAGTCAAGGCCTGATAGGGGCTTGTACATAACTCAACCCATGAGGTTGAGGGGACCAAAAGACTCCCCAACTATTGGGGGAATCAGGCACTGTGGATGGTGCCCCAACTGTGCTTTTGCTCACTTGAGCCAAAGAAGGCTGCACAAGAGGCACATTAGTTACTTGGCCCTGATTCAGGGTTATCCAAGATGTGTCCTGTCTGCTGGCAAGTGGAGACCTGGTTGCTGTGGACTGTCACAGCTTGTTAAACACACTGACTATGGGATACACAGGTGACTTGTCACCTGCAGAGCTACTCATGTTCACTCTAACAACCTATTATGTCATAGGGTTTCCTTGTGGTATGCAAGGGATTGGTTAGCTTTGCTATGCATGTAGCATTCAAAAAAATGTAAGGGCTTTGCCCTCAATAAGCTGTACTTAATAGTCTTAATTACTTTGCACAGCAATAGAACACATATATGTAGTATAGTATTCACTTGAGTGACAATAATGTGGTAGTAAAAAACAAGACAAGACCTCATACATTGGAAAGATGACACATATATCAAGTAAAAGCAGTCATGTGACTGCCATCCTTACACCTTCCTTGATCCAGATGTTGTTGTATCCCCACCTCAAGTCCATTTTGGTGAAGATCTTTTTACCCTGGACCTGGTCCACCAGCTCAGTCTGTAGTGGGATAGGGAATCAATTTGGAATTGTGATGGAATTGATCTTCCTATAATCCATGACTAATCTCAGTGATCCATCCTTCTTTTTGACAAAGAAGCAAGGTGCTGCAATGGGAGATTTGCTTGGTTGTATTTTCCCATCCTTCAGCTCCTGGTCAATGAATTCCTTGACTGCCTTGTTTTCCACTGGGGACATTGTGTTATGGATCCCTAACATTTTTCTATTATTTTAGTCTGCTCTGCCAACCTCAAGCAATGCCTCTGTAATTAATTTGTAAAATAGTTGAATTTGTATGTGCCCCAAATTGTACTATTTCATTTTTAAATAGTAAAAATTTCCTGTTTTCCAACACATATTTTATTAAGTTTTTACAATAAGATCTCAGAGAGATACAGAGGTTGTGATATTTCCTCTTATCAGGGAATATTGATTACAACATTGTGCTGCTCATATCTCAGCAACCACTTACACTATCAAAGCAATCTTGTGCTCTATTGATAGCTAATCTTCAGCACTATCTGCTGCCTGAAGATTGTTGCAATCCACCAGATCCTTGCACTGGAATGGCCTGAAGATCATTAGAATCCCACTGGACCATCAATCAAGATCTAATGACTCCAGTGAGTCAGGAGAGCCTTCCAAATTGATCCATAAGCTTCTCTGACTCACTTTATGACTCACTGAGATGTAGACTCCATTCATTACATGTATATACTATGATAATATGATCTACAAGCCAATAGCAGGTCTCAGATGCATCAATGCCTTCAATCCACACCCTGTCTTTACTCTCTTATCCCATACTGGGCTAGGGTGTACCCCAAGTATAGCAGTACCCTCTTTTGATGATTGCACTGGCATGCATGTATCTATTTGGCTCTGGAATGCCCTCCTCAGGGTATAAAATGACCTCCTTGAGGCCCTTCCAGACCACTCCTCCTCTTACTCAACCCAGACTGGTTATTGGTTTCTTTTCTCTTTCTATTTTCTCTTGTCTGTGTGTGATTTCTTATATAACTAGTACTGAGGAATAAAGTACCATATTAGTTATATACTGTCTGAGTCATTGTATCTTATATACAGAGATATATAAGGATACAATATTGCCTGATTGAGTGTGACATTAGGTACCAGCTATTAGAGGAAATCTAAGTGCCTGTAGCTGAGGAAGTACATGCATTAGGCAGCCTTCCATCCATCCTATAAGTTATCACTTAAGTCTAGTATTAAGATTAGTATCAGTTAGTCCAAGCAACTAGGGCTGAACTACATTTAAGATATCTAAGGGAACCTGACCATAGTAGTCTTGCTCTTTATACCTATAAATTAGTCAGTTTACACTGTGAAAGATTAAGACTACCTTGAGTGTTACTTGATTGCATTGCAACTACTTTGAGCCTTCTTACTCTAGTCTAAGAAGTATTGAGTACAATTAGTGTATACTAACATATCTACATTTGCTTAAGCTCTAGATATCCAAGTCTACCCTGACCTGCAACAACTGCTTCAGCCAGCCTTAGCATGTCTAGCCCCCCCCCCCACCTACGGTGATAACTATGTAGAGCGTGCTGGTTCACATGTGTTAGCGTAGCTGCTTGGCACTTATAAACAAGTATACTAAAGTGTCATGTGACTGCATGTCATACCATGGGCTCATATATTCTCTTTTCTCTATTTATAGAACGTGGCTGTCCTATATATGTAGTATCGCACTGCTTGTACTGCCTTGCACTGCCTGTACTGCCTCTGCACTGCCATCCTGTGTCGATGTACAGCCTTGCTATGTTGATGTACTGCATTCCTGTGCTCACAGCATAGCATAGCTGTGTCTGCACTGGATAGCTGTGCAACATAGCCTTGTTGTACTGCCTTGTTCTGCATGTATATAAGAAACCCCTCTGAGGCTCTCAGAGGGCACCTCACTTTTACTACAATCAATATCTTACTACCTTCAGTGTGTGCCTCAAGGCCTACTCAAGAGACTTCACAGTATCGAGCTCTGCTCCTGTGACACTGTATCAAGCTCCGCTCCAGTGCATGTACGTTGAGCTCTGCTCTGTCATTAACCTTTGCAAGTAGACACTTGTAGCACATACCCCAATAAGCGACTGTACTTTGACCGTTGCCCCTCAAGCATCACTAGGCCAGTGTAAGTCCCAACCAAGACCAGGTAGCACTAGGCAATAGCATGCTTCAGAGGCAAGAAGACATATTGAAGACTTCGAGCGCTTCGGGGATACTCCCACTCTCAGTCCTTCATAGGGTTATACGACAGATGGACCTTCATAACGTCTCTTGGTAACAGGATATATAGACATACCATACCTTACGTCACATACTGTAATACCAGGATAACTAACTCCCTTCCGTAGTAACATTAACTTGTCCACTACAGCTAATTGTTACGTATACTTGTTGATAATGGCCTTAGACCATTCGGTTGTACTAGTGCTTACGTACCTCCCTACACCACCTTCACAAACGCGTATATTTAACACTGGTGACCACCTTGAGGTATCCTACCTTACATATGTGATTGCTACCATATATGTTGTCCCGATCTCCATCCATACTTGAAGAGGGTCCTTCAATAGCCCCACTTCAACCGTCACACGTATCTTCTCATTCTGGGTTACAGAGGACCGAGAGTGGCATGACGATTCATTTCAACTGGAGCAACCGCCATGTTTCGAACAGGACTAATGTACTTGGGAATGAACCCCATACACCTGACCATCAATATGTTCAAAAGTTTACTCCATCACCAACACAACTAGGAGGGCTTGGCCTACCCAATATGGAATGTTACCTACCATATCCATGGCATAGTCAGCACTTCAATCTCAACACAGAGCTGACTAATTGTTACTCCTTGGACATTCCATACACCCAACGAATCTCCAAAATGCAACAAAATGTTGGAGATTCTATCAATAACCAGTGTTGTAATGCTAGACAAATTGGGTGTATAATCTATCGACGTCCCTCACCACCTGAAAGTCATATGTCATATCTTGGCGCAGGTGATGAGGATCTTGTACCCCAAGAAATGGCGCTGCTTGATCAGCTATGCTTATTCATACCTAAGCATATGGTTTTAATCAACAATCAAGGCATTCCCACCTTATGCCACAACGAGAATTCATTGTACTGGGATCTCTACAATCTCCTGGCCAACAGGAGACAGAGAGCTTCAGCCATAGCCAAGCAAATGGGACCCTCAGTTCCAGAATGGCCCCAGCTAGCAGATAGCTTTGACAACAAGCAGTTTGCTGTAGCTGCTGTTCTATACCAAGATGAAGTCACTAGATTCCTTGCATATTATTTGAAGGAGGAATTAAATAATTCTATGCTGCAAAGCTTAAATTTTGATGGCTTCAGCTTGTCTCGTGTTCTGGGGCGTAGACCAGTTTGACCCGCTTCTAGAGCAGCTAGGGAACCAGCTAGGCCCGAATCCAGAGTATCTCTTCACTCTGAGCCACCATCAGGAGAATACTCCAGGCAACTTAGACCTGGTTGGGATATGCTCACATCCACTTCAGCAGAGCAATCTAGGATTTTACAACCAGTCCTTAGCCTGGAACCTACTCCTTCCAGGCCAATTTCAGTACAATCAAATCCTTGTGTATCTCCACCACCTGTTTCAGTATCTACTACATCCACTAGTTCTGGACATAGTAGTCCTGACCCAGATATGACTGCTTGTGTACCCACTTCACATCTATCTTTAGTACCACCTACAGGCAGTGAAGAAGATGATGATATCCCTTTGTCACCACCACATAGCATTGCCCCTCAAGCACCACCACCAGTAACTCCACCACCTTTGAGTGCCTTACCACAATCCACACCTAACGCACCTTGGCAGATGCCAGAGCAACACACAGTCAATTTGTCTCAGGATCCAGATATAACCATTGGTAACTCCACCAGTTTTGGCCCACAACCTCCTGGAAGCTTCCCTGGTTCTCCCTGACAGAACAGAGAAGTCCCAACACCAGTTGCTGTTCCTACAGAAATCTGTGCCACATTAGACAATCTGGAAGAACCAGGGGAAGATGAACAACCCTTCACAGTATCACTCCCTCAGTCTCCCGAAGACCAAGGAGAAATCTTTCAGATTGCTCAAACAGAAGAGGAGGCACAGGAAGCTGCTCGACAGTTACCCTCAAGTCCAAGACCATTTGAAGATAGTCGAGGTCTTAGACTTAAACCTCATGCTTCCTTTCAAAGGACTATGCATGCTATCATGCCTCCAAGACACCTACATGACATTGTTATGGCTCTGGAAGAATCTAATCTAGATGCTCTGTCATCTAACTCTTCCACAAGCACAGCGCTGTTTGTACCAAGGGATCCAAACATGTCTACACAAGCTGCAGATATTGTTACAGGAAGAAGAACTGCACCCGTTTCTAGAAGAAGCACTCCAATTCCTTCTTCAGTAACTCCCATTCCGGAATCAAGCATATCACCTTCCGACCCACAGTCATCTACTATTGTCCGATTCCATGAGCCAGACATTCCTTCTCAGCCTACTTCTTGGATCTCTTCTATTGTTCTTGAACCAGCAGAAGATTCCTTTGAAATCTCCAACTCTGAAGAGCAAGAGGAACCTGAACCAGGAAGAGCTCCCTGGTCTCATAGAGGATCATGGGCTCCCATCCATGACCCGCCTTCTAGTTCATCGCCATCTTTGCACCCAGTTCCAGAAGAACAGGAAGAAGCTGCAGAACATACTGATAGTCAAGACTCAGTACACTCCTTTGCTTCACAAGTGGAACCACTTGATGAAGCTGGCCTCTGCGCAGAAGAGTGTTGACAGAGAAGATTAGCTAGAGAATCTGAACACATAAGAGAGCGACAGGAACTTGAACGTGAACACCTTGCTAGACAACAAGCTCATATAAACCCACAACGTGGTAGATACAGCACCACCACTGCTGCTCAAGAAGAACATTATAATCCTATGGTTGATTCTTCTATCAATCCTGAGCCTTTGCGTCCTCAATTTCATTCTACGCCAAATGAAAGGCGACAACAAGCTCAGGAACCAGGTCCTAGTAGAGCTCGGCCTAGAGCATCTGCCACTGGAATACCCAAGCATATACGCTGGAATCAAGGAACAGGATTAGCTGAAATGCTTGGTGCAGGAGCCCCACCACCTCCACCTTGTGAACCTCCTGCTCCACCTGTCCATTCTCCATCAAGCTCAGGCAATTCAGGACCACAGCACAGGCATTGGAGTAATCATCACTCTGTGCCTCCACCACAAGAAAGTCACTCTTCAAGATCCTTGCATTCCTTACAGGAAGAACCTCCTCATCAATCTAACAGAGGAAGCAGTGATAGCACTTATATTCTGTCCAGCAGTTCCAGCACTAGGACTATTGGAGGAGGGGGAGGAGGCGATCCACCAGGGCCACCACCTGCCAACAATGATGGCTATTCTTCAGATTCTTCTGACTCCTCCACTGCCTCAGACTCCACTGCTACTGGATCCAGGCATAATAGGAGAAGACGTCATAATCACAATAGAAGAAGAAGACATGGTGATCAGCCTCCCACTCCACCTGGACCACCAGGACCTGTCGATCCTCCAGCCAACCCACCTGATGCTCCTTGCACACCCAGAGAATGGGCTGGACCATTACCACTTCATATAGAGCCTAAGCTCAAGCTGGCAGACTTACCTGAATTTAATGGCAATGATGAAGAACTAGTCACTTGGTTTATCCATATCAATGGTCTCGCTGATCAAAGCAAAGTATTGAACACCCAACTTGGTCAAATGTTGTCACACAAGTTCAAAGGCCGTGCCTTTATGTGGTATCACAGCTTACCAACCCTTGACAAGTTAGACATTCAAGTCAATTGGGATTCACTTTGTGCTGCCCTATCAGCACAGTTCATGAACCCCACCTGGATTGCTGTCCAGCGCACCAAGGCTCAGCGAATGCACTTCAGGGACCATGGCAATTCTGATGAATTACCCATTGATTACATGCTACACAAGAAGATGCATCTTACTCTCATCAACCGGGTCACCTTTGATCAACTTATTCATGAAATCATCATTGGAGCACCTTCTGGTTGGCAAACCATCCTGCGTATTGATGACCTGGGAGGGCAATGGACTGAGTTCATCAATCAAGTACATCAGCACTCTCAAGCTCTTATAGATGCCAAGAGTGGTGCCAACCTAGCTAGTAGAGTTGAACGCTTAGAACAAGGTTGCAAGAATGGTCACGTCAAATCACATTTCTCTAATCCTAAGAAATCTGGTCGGCTGTTCAAAAAGGATAAAAATGGCAAATTTAAGGCTGTTTCCCAAGCAGGCCAGATAGGGGATCAATGTGACCTTCCCAAACCTAACTTTAAGCCGTCTCAGAAGCGAGATCCTAAAGTTAAGCAACCACCAAGCGCTGTCAATGCTAGACCATGTGTTCATTGCAGAGGGGATCATTGGGACAACAAATGTAGGAAATCTTGTCAAAATCAAGGATTTGTAAGGGCAAACCTTGCTGCCACCGATGCCGATGGACTAGCTGCTCAGGAAGAGTACGACAATCTCTATGCCGAACTATCATCTGAGGAATATGACTCCTCTGAGTCCAAGACTGAACAATCAGAAGAGGAAGAGCCTGAATCAGAAGCCTCTGAGCAGGATTTTAGGTCTCCCTCCGACATTCTATCTGCCACTGCCTCCAGCAAACAGCCCGTCGCTGAAAATGAGGAGTTGCAGGATGTCTCGGAGGGCAACACTCTTGGGCAGGTAAACTCTGGTCTGGCAACAGTAACATGCAAATATCTTCAAGCCCCACCTTTGGTCACTCGACTACCCAGTCGCAAAGGATGGGCTAAACAATATAAACTAGAGCATCAACATGCTCTACAACCCAAGGCTTATACAGCTATAGGCAACCGCCTTGTGCTTCGGAGAATCATGTCACAACCACCAGGTACTGCTTGGATGGGCACCACTTCAAGCATGGTCAAAGGCCAACTAGGTGATTTATGTGAACCATTCAACATCACCTTTGACTCTGGTTCTGACATCACCTTGATCAGTGAAGAAAAGTATAAATCCTTAAATCAACCACCTCCTAAGTGGAAAGGAAGAAGCATTCAAGTCATTCAAGTCACAGATAAATGTGTCATTAATGAGTTTATCACTGTACCAGTGGTATTCGACACTCCAGAAGGACAAGTGGAGATGCTCATTGAAGCATACATGGTCAAAAACATGACTACTCCATTTATTCTGGGAAATGACTTTGGGAATCAATACTTGCTCTCGCTTATTCACAATAAGGAAGGATCATTCATTGAACTTGGAACCTCTGGTCGTCGTATTCCTATCATCTGCTCCAACACTGACCCTTGCACAGATGACGCTGGTCATGTATATACCACACATAGTCACCACATCGTTTCAAACTACACTAGGGACAAGCCTAAATGGCATAAGCCTAAATCTTACCTGGCTACTCCTAAAGGAACTGTTCCTGTACGTTTATATGACACCAAGACCATTCCACCTCATACTCTGGTCTTGCTACGTGTCAAAACCACCTTTGAACCTGGAGAAGAACTGGGTTATGTGGAAAAAGCCATGCATTCCAATTGACTGGAAGAAGATCTTTATGGGATCACCGACAGTATCATTAACGCAAATAACCCAAAACTCCAAATTGCCAATTTTGGTGATACTCCTGTTTGCTTACAAGCAGGACAAATCATTGGGTATATGCAACCTATCTCTGTTCTAGCCAAAGAAGGAGAGCTGTCCGTGCCCCAAAAGAAACAAGTTGAGGTGGTAGTCAACTTAATCAAAAGCCTAGAGAAGAAGGAAACCATCAAGGAGGAACCCGTTGACTCTTCCTATTCCAACTCTCCTAAAGGAGGACCTAAACTATGGGACAATCCTGGTCCTGATCCTGTTAATTCAAAGGATCTCTTGAAGGAGATTGAATTTGGTCCAAACCTTACAAAGGACCAGGAAGAGGCTCTCAAGAAAGTTGTTCTCAAACACCATAAAGCCTTTGGACTTGATGGCAGGCTAGGAAACTATCCAGCCAAGATTCCTATCCATCTCAAGGATGAGAATGCTCCTCCTATATCTCTGGCCCCATACACTGCTTCTCCAGCCAAAAAGGAAGCTATTGACAAACAAATTGATGAATGGCTACGCTTGGAAGTCATCCGACCTTCTAAAAGCCCATGGGGTTTTCCTGTTATAGTAGTCTATTGCAATGGCAAACCAAGAGTCTGCATAGATTATAGGAAACTCAATGAGCGAGCCATTTCAGATCAGTTTCCATTACCAAAGCAGTCAGACATACTTAATGCTCTGAGTGGATCACAATTCCTCACCACTCTAGACGCGCTGGCTGGGTTCACTCAACTCACTCTCCTAGAGGAGGATTGCCCTAAAACTGCTTTTCGATGTCACAGAGGACTATTTGAGGCAAATAAGTTGCCTTTCGGCTTTAAGAATGGTCCTGCTGAATTTCAACGAGTCATGCAACTAGTTTTGGCTAAATTCCTTTGGATCTTCTTGCTTGTCTACATTGATGACATTGTCATCTACAGTAAATCCTTTGAAGACCATCTTGAACATTTAAATGCTGTCTTGGGAGCCATCAAAGATTCAGGCATCACCCTTTCTCCTAAAAAGTGCAAGATTGGTTTTGATTCTCTCATCCTCCTTGGTCACCAAGTCTCACGCTTGGGCATGTCCACACACAAGGAGAAAGTAGATGCTATAATTGGAATGGCTGCACCCCAGAATGTAGCTCAACTGTGCACCATCCTTGGCATGATTGTCTACTTTGGCCATATGATCTCCAGAATGGCTGAGATCTGCGCACCGTTATTCAACCTGCTAAAGAAAGGAGTACCTTGGCAATGGGGAAAATTAGAACAAGAAGCCTGGGATCTAGTCAAACAAGCTTTAACTTCAGCCCCAGTACTAGCATTTCCAGACACTAGCAAACCCTTCAGGCTATACACAGATGCCAGTGATCTTGGTCTATCAGGTACCTTGCAACAAGTACAATTAATCAAGATCAAAGATTTACAAAATACTTGCACATTCCAAAGACTGGGGAAAGCTTACAAGGAAGGAAAACCAATTCCTAGCCTGGTCATGCCAGTGCCTATAGATGCGCACGTTGTGGCCAAGGGAGATAAAGAGTGGAATACTACAAATTGGCTTGAAACAATTATTCCAATTGAGTGAGTTTGCGCATTCTGGTCTAGAATTTTGCAAAAAGAAGAACGCAATTACTCTGCCACAGAGCGCGAAGGACTAGCTCTCAAGGAAGCCTTAGTGAAATGGCAAGGTCTTCTTGAAGGAGCCAAAGTTGTAGCGTTTTCAGACCACAGCGCGCTCATCTATATTCAACAAAATGCAGAAGTCAACACTCGAATGACAAAATACAACCTATTCTATGCATCATATCCAGGCCTTATCATTATGCGTAGAGCAGGACGAGTGCATGATAATGCAGATCCACTATCTAGATATCTATTCCGCATTCCATACTCCGATAATCCTCCACCACCAAACCATGATTCAATACAACTAGGCGAGAATAAAGATCCTCCACCCAAATATGAAGCACTACAGCTCAGCAAGGATAATGATGCTCTCAAGAACACCTTTGAAGACATACATCCAGAATACTCTAAGGATGTTGACAAATTAGTTTCCCACTATGTCAGCACACACCTAGAGGACTATGGTCCAACAGTTGAAGTTCTTCAAGTCAAAATCGGTTCAGAAGAAACCTTCACTACAGAATTTGATACCGCTTCAAGGCTAGACTTAGTCACCAGGATTTCTCCTGAAGAAGTCAACAAGTTCTTGGACGCCTACCAAGCTGACCCACACTTCAGCAAAGTTATATCAGCCTTATCTGATGAATACAATCCACTCAACTCCACATATCCTCAATACAGTATAGGAGACAATGGACTAGTATACTATTCAGGAGCTGAAGGCAGTCCTTGACTATGTGTTCCTCAAACTTTGATCACTGAAGTCCTCAAAGAAGTCCATGAATTGCCATCAGAGGGAGCTCACGCTGGATATGCTCAAACCTATAACTGCCTTTGTACCACATACTACTGGCCTAATATGTCGAAGCAAGTAGAAGAGTTTGTCAACACTTGTGACGTATGTCAAAAGACCAAACCAAGGCGTCACGGCAAGATAGGCTTCTTGCAACCTATTCCTATACCAGAGCAACCCTTTGAAGTCATTACCCTTGACTTTATCATGGATCTTCCAGAGAGCAATGGCTACAATGCTATTCTAGTAATAGTAGGCAAGCTCACTCGCTATGCCCACTTCATCCCATGCAACACTTGCATCAGCGAAATAGGAACTGCTCAATTATTCCAAGATCATATATGGGCACACTACGGTCTACCAAGACAAATCATCTCTGACAGAGATTCTAGGTGGACTGGTGCCTTTTGGGATCATCTCACCTCCTTACTTGGAATTAAGCGTGCCCTTACCACTGCTCACCATCCACAAGCAGATGGACAGACAGAAATTATGAACCAAACCTTGGAAATAATGCTTTGATCATATGTCGACAGCAATCGTTCCAATTGGCAGGAAGTGCTACCTGCTCTAGCGTTTTCTTACAATACTTCTGTCCATACTGCTACCAAACAAACACCTGCATTCCTACTCCGAGGTTATGAACCTATTTGACCTTCACATCTATTGGCTGGAACAGCCATGAAGATTCCTAGAATTGAGAGTGAATCTGCAGAATCCTTCCAAGAAGAGTTGCTTGCTGCCAGGAATAAGGCTAAAGAAGCCATTCGACTTGCACAAACCTATCAGCAAAAATCTTATAACAAAGGAAGACATTTT
Organism: Ceratorhiza oryzae-sativae; assembly: GCA_030998015.1. Classification (NCBI taxonomy): domain Eukaryota; kingdom Fungi; phylum Basidiomycota; class Agaricomycetes; order Cantharellales; family Ceratobasidiaceae; genus Ceratorhiza; species Ceratorhiza oryzae-sativae. Next base: position 1,676,485 of record JARWMV010000235.1, on the reverse strand, counting down.
GCACAATTCCAGGAAGGCGATCAAGTTCTGATTAATCTCAAAACCCTTGACCTGCTTTGAGGAAAAGGAAGGAAACTAGATCAAATCTATGATGGACCTTTTGAAGTCATGGAACAACTATCACCAGTCACATATCATCTTAGATTACCAGAGCAATATGCTATGTATCCCATTATCAACATAGCTCACTTAGAGAAATACTCAAGCTCTGGAAATTTTGGAGAACGCTTGAAGAAGCCTCTCAAGCGAAACCAGGAAATAAACGATAATGTGTACGAAGTAGAAAAGATAATTGATGAGGGATGGGAAAAGAAAGGAAGAAGAAAAATACACATCTATCGCATTAGATGGACTGGATATGGACCAGAGGAAGATAAATGGGTGACAGCTAGAGAACTTCACAACGCCCCAGATGTGCTAAAGCAATGGGAAGCCAATCAGCAAAATTCAACTAATAAATCGCATATTTAATTTGCACATATATGCACATTATCCTATTTGGTTGATAACACTGGTCTAGGCTCACTCCATGCACCACTCTGTTCTTGTGCTGCCTCAACAAGGCTCTGCATCAGATACTCTCGCACAGCCTCATGGTTGTTCTCGCGCTGCCCCCATCACAATTCTCATGTAGCCCCATCGCCTTCATGTGCTGCCCCAAGAACTCTCTTGCACAGATCTTCACTGCCCTGCTCCAACTGCGCAGCCCCACTGTAGTACAAAAGAACTGACCTCTGGTTGTCGATTCAGCACCAACAATCAGTTCTATCATTACTACTACATATCCAATCATGTCTCTCTGTGTTGATTCTGAGACCCAGTACTTCTTCTCCCTCTTGCAACAGCAGGTCACAGACTATTCTGTCTATGAAGCCTATTGTGGCATGAGATTCTATCACACCTTATATATGTCTCGTGGCCCATCCTTCCATTGCCTCTTCCCTTCCACTTTTAGCGTCGACAATTCTGTTCTCCATCGTCACTTTGAGCTAGGCTATGACATCATCTCTAGAACCGTTGATGGCATGGAGCAATTCCTCCTTACCAGCACTGCCGGATGCGCTCTTGCTGATGAAGTCCAGGCTTGTTATCAGACAGCTGCCACCATTGTCAAGAAGGCTAACTGGATGAAAATACATGCCAATCCTGACAGCCCCTTTGATCGACCAGATGTCTTTAGAGGCCTTGACGAATACAGCTATCAACCCTTCTTCCCCAAGTATGATGTCACCCATTTCAACAATTACTCTAAGCCGTATGCATCTGTCCGCCATGCCCAGGACTTTGTCTACTCCACCCAGCACTGGTGCCTTGTCATGACCAAATGGCTCCAGATGCTTGCTATCCATGAGGAAGTGCTCCTGGCTCGCAATAGTCTTGAGGATGGTTATGACACGTCAAGCAAATCTTCCTCTGCTGTCATCGTTACCCCTCCTCAGACAGATGTGCCTACCCTAGATGTTGATGCTGCTCTAGCTCCACCTCCTACTGTTGCTAGTTTGGATGATATGGTCAATTCTGCCGAACCTCCCTCGGATAATTTATTTAGCATTAGTCTTTGGCTGGAAGGTCTCAAAACTCCGACCACTGCTCCAGACTCTAGCCCTATGCCACTTCCTATTATCCCTGATATGGAGGATATCATCATTGAGGCCCTGGCTCCACCACCAGCTCCCAAATCTCCTACCATCATCTTTAATTGGGAAGACTGGGCTGCTAATGGTGGAAACATCCTCAATACAGTATCAGCAAACATCCCTATCTGATCTGCTGCCTCATCTCCAGCCCCACTCTCCATCCACTCGGAAGCTCAGCGATCCACTCTCTCTGATCCTGGCCCTTCTGTTGAACCCAGTGAGACTGAGAAGAATGTGAACTTCCTCAAGGATCTTTGGGATTGGTTCCAGCCTGAAGGGGGTGATGTACCTGAATTTGAATTTGTCTCTTATGTTCGCAACTTCCATGATGATGTTTACCCTTATCTGATGAAGTACTACGAAGACGTCATTGGCCCTGATTTTGAGATCTATTAAATGTACTTTGTTTTGATGATGTCATCTATTTGTCTCTTGTTTATCCCAAACAAGATTTGTATAAGATCTTTGCGCATCAGTCTGTAGCTTTGAAGTTACTTCATTGTACTTGCTCCTATGCTTTATCTTTACAAATCTCATTCTCATACTTTTGCAATGGCCCATACTTCTGTTGACGCCGTTCACGCCAACGTGGCTGCCACCAACCAACACATGATCTACTTCCCTCGTCCAGACAACGAATACTCCCACACTCGCCCACTCCCCGCTGGCTATCACATGGTTGGACCACCTGCCACTGAATGGCACTGTTTCCACCAGCTGTATGAACCAGCTGCTGCCTCCAACAATCTCTATCAATTCAGAGATGTCGATCCTGCATACTTGGAGGCTCCACCTCGCTCCAGTACCCCTGATCCATGGCTAGACTCCGCCATCCGCCAGGCCAGACTCCAAAAGGTTCTCCATCAACAGAGGGACACCCTTGAAGAACCTCAACCAGTGTACTTCCTGAGAATTCCAATACTCGGAAGAACCGTGGAGTATCACAAGACTGAGGGAGAAGATTGGAGCAATCTAGGACAAGATTGCTGGAGTGATGAAAACGTTGAAGGAACTTCATTGGTCGAGGAGCTGCTCAAAAGCTGGGGTAGTACCTCCACTCTGCTTGATAGTTGGGAGGCTCCTGATGATGGGAACAATGGTTGGGGACATGCAGATCTCTCGCAATTTGCGGAGCTGTCCATGCAGGAACAAGCAGATGCTTGGGTTGGGTTTGATGATGATGCAGAAAAGGCTTTTCAAGAAGTCTGGACAGAGGATGAGTCGAACATATGGTGGATGTGGTCACCAGAGGATTGCATACAAGGAGTAGACTCCAGCTGAGCCTTTGGAGAATACCTGGCGCATAGCCGCGCGGAGCATAGAAGGATAGAGGAGTCTGAAACCTATGTACCGGAATGTTAGGATTTTGTAAATTCATACTCATCGGAATGTTCCACTCCAACCAACCACCAGCTGCACTGCTTTACACTGCCAACAAAAACTATATAAACCAGCAGCCATAACACCAGAGCATCATCCTACTCGCAAACTTTCACAATCATGATTGCTCATTGTTACCCTTACCAATGGTGCTGGGCTACCCCCAAGGCTATTGTGGGCATTGTCCTTGGCTGTATTTTTGGCCTGCTCATACTCCTGTGTTTGGTCAATTGTCTCTGCCTTCATCACACCTATTGCAGGCAGGAACATCGAGCTTTACCCGTCTTTGCTCTGGATGTCGCCGCACCTGCGCCTATCCGTCCACTATCTCCGCCTAGGCCTCCCCCAGTCTATACTCCATTTGATCAAGAACCAATTGTTGTCAGACCACCTCCAGAGCCATCCGCCATCTCTGCACTGCCAGAATGCATTCGTCCATTACCAGGCAAGCCACATGACTGGACTAGTAATGCGCATATCAAGACTACCAAGACTTGCATTATCATCTATACTCGTCTGGGCCTGGAACACCCTTGGGAGGAAGCCTACTCTCTGCCTTGGACCTATAGGCAGCCCCACACGTCTACGCTGGGAGGGCTATGTGATAACTATGTAGAGTGTGCTGGTTCACATGTGTTAGCGTAGCTGCTCGGTGCTTATAAACAAGTATACTAAAGTGTCATGTGACTGCATGTCATACCATGGGCTCATATATTCTCTTTTCTCTATTTATAGAATGTGGCTGTCCTATATATGTAGTATCGCACTGCTTGTACTGCCTTGCACTGCCTGTACTGCCTCTGCACTGCCATCCTGTGTCGATGTACAGCCTTGCTATGTTGATGTACTGCATTCCTGTGCTAGCCGTACTGCATTCCTGTGCTCACAGCATAGCATAGCTGTGTCTGCACTGGATAGCTGTGCAACATAGCCTTGTTGTACTGCCTTGTTCTGTGTGTATATAAGAAACCCCTCTGAGGCTCTCAGAGGGCACCTCACTTTTACTACAATCAATATCTTACTACCTTCAGTGTGTGCCTCAAGGCCTACTCAAGAGACTTCACAGTATCGAGCTCTGCTCCTGTGACACTGTATCAAGCTCCGCTCCAGTGCATGTACGTTGAGCTCTGCTCCGTCATTAACCTTCACAAGTAGACACTTGTAGCACATACCCCAATAAGCAACTGTACTTTGACTGTCGCCCCTCAAGCGTCACTAGGCCAGTGTAAGTCCCAACCAAGACCAGGTAGCACTAGGCAATAGCATGCTTCAGAGGCAAGAAGACATATCGAAGACTTTGAGTGCTTCAGGGATACTCCTGCTCTCAGTCCTTCATAGGGTTATACGACAGATGGACCTTCGTAACGTCTCTTGGTAACAGGATATATAGACATACCATACCTTACGTCATGTACTGTAATACCAGGATAACGAACTCCCTTCCGTAGTAACATTAACTTGTCCACTACAGCTAATTGTTACGTATACTTGTTGATAATGGCCTTAGACCATTCAGTCGTACTAGTGCTTACGTACCTCCCTACACAACCTTCACAAACGCGTATATTTAACACCTACTGAGGCAGTGCAAACCTGTAATGAGCCACAATCAAAGGTCTTGTTGCTAACCATCATTTTCCCCTTTGTTTACCTTTTCATCTTGTGGCTTGACCACTTTCCTTTCATGAGTAAGCACCTCCACCTGCTTACTGGGCCTTGGCCTATTATTAGTTGCTTGCTTACTGATCACTGCCATTCACCTTACTCATGCTACTATTATTAGTTACTTGCTGACTGATGGGTGTACTATTATTAGTAACTGGCTGACTGATCACTGCCATTCATTCTTACTCATCCTACATGTATGCTTAGTCACTCCCTTGGTTAGAATAGTATAAAAGCAAGGAGAGCAAGCTGGTCTACCCTAGCTTGCTCTACCTTGTCAATTCCCCTCTAAAAGCATCCAGTGTGAAGAACAGTCCCTAGCTGAATTATTAGCTTAAGTAACAGCTAGAAGGGTCTTGAGTCAAGACCATGTTGCAAGCCCCAGCACTAAGCATCTGACTTAGCCACTGTCCACAGTTGCTTACTCAGTGACAGGTGTCCATCAGCCACAAGCACATAAGTGCATATGGTGTCAAGCCACAAGTGTCATGGCCTAGACCATGACACACATTTTATTATGAATTTCCTATATTTTATACATCTCTCTTTCTCACATTTTTGGACAAGTCCCATTTAATCAGATATATGCATAGAATTACTTACAATCATGTGACCTTGTTGTTGTTTATGCTCTGTTTGTACCTTCTGGGATATTCCATTATGTGGCACCATTCTTACATTGTATGATAGTCGTCTCACACCATATGTGTATTTGATATAGCTCATCATATGAATATATAAGGGAGAGTCTGAGAGCCTTAAGCCCCAGAACTCAACCTCCTGTTGTATCCCCTCTACTACCTGTGGGACTCTTAGTCCATAGTCCCTGCCCAGTCCTCTTAAGGACAAGTGCACATACTTCTGCCTCCCTGCATCTTATCGCACCCTCACTGCATGTCCTACCTTAGATGTTGTCAGTACAGCCTCTGGCATCACTGCCCATAGGCTGGTCATCACCACTTAGGTGTTTGACATTATCTCTCAGGTTGTAGCTCTGACATTAGGTCAAGTTCTTCCTTATCACTCAGGATTGAGTGTTACGGGTCAGGGTACACTTGAATATCTAGAGCTTAAGCAAATGTAGATATGTTAGTATACACTAATTGTACTCAATACTTCTTAGACTAGAGTAAGAAGGCTCAAAGTAGTTGCAATGCGATCAAGTAACACTCAAGGTAGTCTTAATCTTTCACAGTGTAAACTGACTAATTTATAAATATAAAGAGCAAGACTACTATGGTCAGGTTCCCTTAGATATCTTAAATGTAGTTCAGCCCTAGTCGCTTGGACTAACTGATACTAATCTTAATACTAGACTTAAGCGATAGCTTATAGGATAGATGGTGGGCTGCCTAATGCGTGTACTTCCTCAGCTACAGGTACTTAGATTTCCTCTAATAGCTGGTACTTAATGTCACGCTCAATCAGGCAATATCGTATCCTTATATATCTCTGTATATAAGATACAATGAATCAGACAGTATATAACTAATATGGTACTTTATTCCTCAGTACTAGTTATATAAGAAATCACACACAGACAAGAGAAATAGAAAGAGAAAAGAAACCAATAACCGGTCTGGGTTGAGTAGTGAAGGGAGGTGGTCTGGAAGGGCCTCAGAGGAGGTCCTTTTATACCCTGAGGAGGGCATTCCAGAGCCAAATAGATACATGCATGCCAGTGCGATCATCAAAAGGGGGTACTGCTATACTTGGGGTACACCCTAGCCCAGTATAGGATAAAAGAGTAAAGACAGGGTGTGGATCGAAGGCATTGATGCATCTGAGACCTGCTATTGGCTTGTAGATCATATTATCATAGTATATACATGTAATGAATGGAGGCTACATCTCAGTGAGTCATAAAGTGAGTCAGAGAAGCTTCTGGATCAATTTGGGAAGCTCTCCTGACTCACTGGAGTCATTAGATCTTGATTGATGGTCCAGTAAGATTCTAATGATCTTCGGGCCATTCCGGCGCGAGGATCCGGTGGATCGCGACGATCTTCGGGCAGCAGATACCGCTGAAGATTGGCTATCGATAGAGCACAAGATCGCTTTGATAGCATAAGCGGTTGCCGAGATATGAGCGGTGCGATGTTGTAATCAATATCTCCTGATAAGAGGAAATATCGCAACCTCTGTATCTCTCTGAGATCTTATTGTAAAAACTTAATAAAATATGCGTTGGAGAGCGGAAAATTTGTACTATTTAATGAAACAGAAAATAGTACAATTCAGAGCGCATACAAATTCGAGTATTTCACAATTTAATTACAGAGGCATCGCTTGAGGTTGGCAGAGCAGACTAAAATAATAGAAAATGTTAGTAATCCATAACATTGAGACATACCCCTGTACTAGCCTACTGTGAAACAGAGAAAGGCTTGGACTGCATAATAATCAAAAGCAGAAAGAGACTATCCAGTAACAGGTGTCTACAAGGCAGACAGTACCTATTGCCCAACCCTAGGACTCTTGTCCATCACCACACGTGTCGCAGACAGCAAAACACCTGCTTGCAAAGAAAACGCTCTATATCATGCCTGCCAATGGCTTGTTGATTAGCAGTAGTTATTGTCCAACGCTAGGTGTCAGAGCAGCCACAGTGTTTAAGAGTGAAAATCCCAGCATCAAGAGCACCTACCATACTTGTCTATCCCACTTCCTTTTTTAGCTATGTCTGCACCAAATCCTGCCCCTGCCTGGATTCAGTTCGATGCCACCCAGATTCAAGTACCCACCAACCCAGCCAACCTATTAGCATTTACCCACACAATCAAGGACATGCTGATCACCATAAATAACAATCTTGCAGTATTCATCAATCAACAGTTGGCCAAACTTTCCACCATCAACACCACTCTCCAGAACCACAATACAGGTGTATCTAACCTCAAAACAAATGTAGTTGCACTCCAGGCTGCAGTCAAAGCACCTGGCACAAGCACCTCCATTGTGCATACTCAAGCACCCAAGTTATCAGCACCTGCCAAATTCAATGGTTCAGATAAAAACAAAGTGGTATCCTTCAAGGTTGCAGTGGCCCATTATTTGTGGACTTCTTATCCCTCTGCGACTGCTGATGAGCAGATTGCCTACATCATCTCCTGCCTGGATGGCAAAGCCCATGAATGGCTGGAACCCTACTTGGAAGACAACATTATCAATAGCAATCCAGTAACTTGGCTTCATAATGTCAATGATTTCTGGACCCAATTCAATGCTTGCTGGAATGTCACCAACAAAACTGAAAATTTCAGGGCAAAATTCAAATCACTCAAACAAAAAAATTGTTTCAAGAATACTTCAAAGACTTCCAGACATATTCACAGGGTCTTGGCTACAATGATGCATCTCTTCATGATCATTTCTACAATGGTCTCACAGTCAAAATCAAGGAGTTCCTTGTGGCCCAAGATTACAACCACATGGCTGCCAATGTCACTTTGCAAACCCTTGCAGACAAGGCACTCCAAATTGATCAGTGTATCAAGTTGTTCCAGGCCCAAAACCCATCCTCCAAAAATTCTTCCTCTTCCAATGTGGCTAGCACCTCCACCAAAGCTTCCACCTTGCCATCAGCAGCTCCTCCCAAAGGCCAGGCCAGGGAAAAGATGTCTGTTGGGGAAAAGGTGTACACACTTGGTCCAGATGGTAAGGCTTGCAAAGGAACAATTTCAGCTATAAACCGCAATGCCAAAGGGCAGTCAATTCCCACAATCAAATGGAATGATGGATCTTCTGAAGAAACCACATTCAAACAGATCCAAAAAGATTTGCATCCAATTGTTGTTGCTCCCTTGGCTCCTACCCTGGCTAAAGGTTCTGGTCCTGGACCCATGGATTTAGACTCAGCTGGGAAAGGAAAGAAGCCTGTTATATGCAGCACTTGTGGTGGTCATGGTCATTATTCCAGCGCTTGTCCCTCCAAACCCTATTCTGGGCAAGCCACTTCCCTTTCTGGTGATGAGTCAGAAAACAAGGACACTTGAACATTGATGGAGCAAATGTATCAAGCAAAACCTGTACAGACTTTGAGATATATGCTGCAGACAACGTGTCCCCTTTGAATATATATTTTGTTGCATCTCAAGTCCTGTCCACTCCAGAAAATAAAAGCATCAACTGTATGCAAACCATGCACAGTTGGGCAATGATTGACTCAGGTGCATCCTCATGCTTTATACACCTGCACCTAGTCAAACAATATTGAATACCCACTTATAAAAAGAAAAATCCAAAAAGATTGAAAGTTATTGATGGTCATGAAATCTCTTCTGGTATTGTTGATACAGAATGTGTTTTTATTCTAGAAATAGGTAGTCATAAAGAACAATTGGTTTGCAACGTAGCAGACATAGGTAGACACACTTCAGTACTAGGAATGTCATGGCTCAAATTACATAATCCAAATATTGACTGGCCAAACAAACATGTTATCTTTGACTCAAACTTTTGTATAAAAAACTGCATTCCTGCTTCTAATGTAGTTCTTGGCAATGTTGGTGGTGCCTTTGACCCATTTGACAAAAACCTAGGAGGTGTTGAGGCTTACCAACCTCTTGAAGTCATCCCTAGGGACCCTGGAGGTGTTGTGGTATCAAAACCACTTGAAGGCATCCCAGAGGAACTCCGAGACTATGCAGACATATTTTCTGAGGACAAAGTGATGGAGTTACCTCCTCACCATCCATATGACCTTGAGATAGTCCTCAAGGATCAAAATGCACCAGTAAAAGGACCAGTATACCCCCTTTGCCCTTCAGATGACAAGGAATTAAGGAGAATACTCAAAGAGCAGTTGGATAAAGGGTTGATCAGGCCTTCCAAATCACGATACAGCTCTCCAGTAATCTTTGTTCCTAAAAAGAATGGCAAAAGAAGGATGTGTGTTGATTATCATTTGCTTAATTCCAACACAGTACAAAACACATATCCCATACCTCTCATTTCCACCTTGGTAGAGAAATTGAGAGGAGCACATGTATTCACAACTCTGGACCTTAAATCTGGCTATAATCTGGTCAGAATTAAAGAAGGAGATGAATGGAAAACAGCATTTAAAATGAAATACAGTCTATTCAAATACTTGGTCATGCCTTTTGGTCTTTGTAATGCTCCAGCCACCTTCCAGAACTTCATGAACAAGATCTTCAGGGATTTACTAGATGTGTCAGCCATAGTATATCTTGACGACATACTTATATTTTCTAAAAACCCTGAGGATCACATGAAGCATGTTCAGGAGGTGTTATCCTGACTTAGGAAACACCAGCTATATTGCAACCTGGAAAAATGTGTCTTCAATGCTTCTGAAGTGGAATACCTAGGTGTAATTGCCAATGGCAAAGGAGTCAAAACAGACCCTAAAAAGGTCACAGAAGCAGTTAATTGGGAAACACCACATACCATAAAGGAAGTGCAGGAAGCACTAGGGTTTTTCAACTACTATTGCCACTTCATAGAGGACTTTGCAGGACAAGCTTGGCCTATGTACCAGCTCTTGTGTAAAGATGTCCCTTGGCAATGGGGTAAGAATGAGGAAGCATCTTTCCAAATTCTGAAAAAAGCACTAGTCAAATCTCCTGTCTTAATCCAACCAGATGTCACAAAGGAATTTATACTGGAATGTGATGCATCCAACTTTGCCACTGGAGCTATTCTTAACCAGTATGGCAAAGATGGTAAATTACATCTGGTAGCCTTCTATTCCAAAACTCTATCACCAGCCAAATGAAACTATGATATACATCATAAAGAATTACTGGCTATGATACAAGCATTCAAAGAATGGCATCACTTGCTTGAAGGATCTGAAATCCCTGTCTTGGTACTCTCAGACCACAAAAATCTAGAGTTTTTCCAGACAAAAAGGGACTTAAACCAGAGACAAGCAAGGTGGATGGGTTTCCTGGCCAACTACAATTACAGAATCAAGTACAGAAAAGGGGCACAAAATGGAAAAGCTGATATACTATCTTGACAAGAATCACTTTGGAGAGAAGCAGCTAAAGAGGGGGGTGAAACCCTGCTGCTTATCAGCCCCAAGCTTTTCATTTTGGCAATTCTCACCAACCATTCCCTCAATGATCTAATCAGGGATGTGTTACCAGATGATAAGACTGTATCAAAGATTCTAAAGTCCCTCAAGGAAAACATTCTGGTTAAAGGCTGGTGTCTAGAAGATGACTTGTTGTACTACCACAACTGCATATATGTACCAAACAAGTCAGAAATCAGACAAGTAGTCATAGAAAGCTGGCATGACAATCCTGCAGCAGGGCATCCAGGGCATTTCAGGACACTAGACCTCCTATCTCAAGATTACTATTGGTCCAGAATGAAAAAATCTGTTGTCAATTATATTCAGGCATGCGACTTGTGTATCCAGAACAAGCATTCAAATCAAGCCCCTCCTGGTCTCCTACAACCCATAGACTTACCAAATAAACCCTGGGAGGAAATCACCTACAACTTGATCACTGGATTACCAATGTCAGAAGGATATGATGCAATACTCACAGTGGTGGACCAATTATCAAAAATGGTACACTTTATCCCCACACACTTGGGAGCCACTGCAGTAGACATTGCAAATCTATTCATAAACTTTGTCTGGAAACTACATGGATTACCCTGAAAAAACATATCTGACCAAGGCCCCAACTTCAATGCCAAATTCCTTTGCCAACTGTACAAATGCCTAAACATTGAACCACATTACTCTACAGCGTACAGACCACAGGTCAACAGGCAAAGCAAAAGACTTAACCAATTCATTGAAATATATCTTTGTCACTACATAAATCATAGACAGACAGATTGGGTAGCAGCATTGCCTATGGCAGAATTTGCATATAATAATGGGAAGCACTCAGGATCAAGCTATTCACTGTTCTTTGCCTGCTATGGTTACAACCCAGATTTCACTGTGGGTAATACCAAAGAAAGCCAGGTACCTGCTGCTGATCAATATGCTGAACACCTCAAAGAAATCCAGGAAGAGGCCAAGGCTGCTCTAACAATTGCCAACCAAACATACTCCAAATATTATAATCAGAAGCATTGTGAAGCACCAAAGATCAAAGTTGGATCAAAGGTTTTCCTAGATGGCTCAAATATCAAAACCATACACCCTTCTAAGAAATTGGATAACAGGTGTTTTGGACCATACAAAGTACTGGAACAAATTGGGAAACACACTTTCAAACTAGAATTACCCAAATCCATGAAGATTCATCCAGTATTCCACACTTCACTCCTGTTCCCAAAACCAGTAGACAACTATAACTGGCAACCTGTACCCATCCCACCAGTGGTCACTCCTGATGGTGAAGAAGAATTTGAAGTTGAAGAAATCCTGGACTCTCAAGAGGTTGGAAGAAGGTTGGAGTATTCTGTCAAGTGGAAAGGCTATGGACCAGAAGAAAACCTATGGTTACCTAAAGCCAAACTCAAGAATGCACCTGAACAAGTAAAAGAATTCCACCAACTTCATCCCAATGCACTTGGACCTTGATGGGGGGGAAGTGTCATGGCCTAGACCATGACACAGATTTTATTATGAATTTCCTATATTTTATACATCTCTCTTTCTCACATTTTTGGACAAGTCCTGTTTAATCAGATATATGCATAGAATTACTTACAATCATGTGACCTTGTTGTTGTTTACACTCTGTTTGTACCTTCTGGGATATTCTGTTACATGGCACCATTCTTACATTGTATGATAGTTGTCTCACACCATATGTGTATTTGATATAGCTCATCATATGAATATATAAGGGAGAGTCTGAGAGCCTTAAGCCCCAGAACTCAACCTCCTGTCGTATCCCCTCTACTACCTGTGGGACTCTTAGTCCATAGTCCCTGCCCAGTCCTCTTAAAGACAAGTGCACATACTTCTGCCTCCCTGTGTCTTATCGCACCCTCACTGAACGTCCTACCTTAGACGTTGTCAGTACAGCCTCCAGCATCACTGCCCATAGGCTGGTCATCACCACTTAGGTGTTTGACATTATCTCTCAGGCCATAGCTCTGACAACAAGACAGTAGACACATGCAAGGCATCAAGCCAAGACAAGCCATGCATCAGCAGTAGTCAGGACATAGTCCAGACCCATCAGAGGCATTAGCCACTTGTAAAGCAAAGTCTGACAACTGCTTTCAGAGGTTGTGACAAAACCCTTGCATCTAGCCACAAGTCACTAAGCTGCATGCTTGAGTGACACACACATCATTTCTGCTTTGAGACCCACTTAGTGACACCTAAGTGGCATAACAAACCTATTCACATCAATACAATCAGGGTCCAATAAATGTAAGTGCCCAGATGAGTCTGACATCTATACTCTCTTTTGTTTAAAATTTCCCTATTTTACAATTGTTTGCATGATTGTGTCAACTGAGGCATATTAAGTGATCTTTCAGAACCATAAGATCAAGCAGTTGAAAGGTCATATATTTCCTATCAAACTGGTAGTCTAGCAGTGAGCCACATCACAGCTCTTTATGGACAGGAATCATATTGCGTCAAGTTGTGATGACATCAGGTGCCTGAATCTAGATTCTGGGTTGCGAAGCTAATCTTGATATGAGTTCCTGCACCAAAGTTTTGAGGAGCCTTAATACTCACCAAACTCTGATACGTTCCTTCCTCCGTGACTCTGCCGTCTGTTGGGAGATCAGTTTCACTTTTCTACAGCAACAAGAATCACAATACCTTCCAAAACCACAATCCGACCAGCACGAGAAATTGTCGATAACCTAAGGCCGAACTGGCTAAGCCCGATCCGTTAACCAGGCCTGAATTCAGAGATACTTGCCGATGGGCAACAATCAGTGTCGATGTTTCATGAGACTCCAAAATGCGCTCAATCGCCTCATTGACTCGGAGCTCGCTTAGAGCATCCAATGCAGAAGTGGCCTAGGACTGTGAATAATATATCATTGGTTTCCGGGCATACTAACAACTTGCCTCATCCAAACATAGGAGCACAGGCTTTTTCAATAGTGCACGAGCGATAGCGATCCCTGTGATACTTGATATCTCAGTATTTTAATGCATCGGATGAAGACACACTTACGTTGCCGTTGCCCTCCACTCAAGCTTTCGCGGCCAACTAGAAACCAGTAAGTTATTGCACTGAACCCAAGCTTCGGCGCTCACTCAAAGTCTGAAATTTGTCTGGCATCCCCCAGATGAAGTCACAGTTCGCAAGCCTTGAGGCGTCTTCGATTTCAGCCGGAGTGGCAGCTGGACGACCGTACGCAATATTTTCAGCGATAGTGCCTGTGAACAGGACAGGGTCCTCGGTTCTTGTCAGTCGGGATACAGCAAGGATACTTTATTCGCATACCTGAGGTACAATACCAATCGCTGAGCGCCAGCTCTCGTGAGTAAATCCCTGAATGTCTAAGCGTGCATGAGTTGAAAGTACCGCTTTAATAAAATGCCCGATGTACCCTGGCCATTCACAGTGATTTTTCCAGCATCGGGGTCGTAAAACCGGAAAAGCAGACTTTGAATACTGCTCTTTCCGCTTCCGCTCTTTCCGCTTTACAAGACTTTTCTAGTGCATACCCTTCACTGATGGGACTATTACTCACACAATTGCTACACTATCCCCCTTTCCCTTGACCACCATCGAAAACCCTCTCAAGATTTCCGCACCAGGGCGACTGGGGTACGCAAAATGTACATTATTGAATTCGATATTCCCATAATCTTTTTGGACGTCGAACTGCTTCGATTTGGGATTAGCGGTTGCTGGGCGTCGATGCAGAAGATCGAAAACGCGTTGAGACGCGCCTAATCCTTTCATCAACGAGGACTAGGGCAGGTTCAAGTTTAGCGAAACCCCAAAGGTTATCTTACATTCACTCACGAAAAAGGAGCTTGTTGGGAGAGCAGCTGCGTCAGAATGCGAGCCACTCGAAAGTATGCCACTTACGAAAGCATACTCAAAGAGCCACCAACATATGCGGTATACATGAGCAAACTTGTTAGGTCACCGACAGAAATATGCCCTTTAGAAACAAGACTACCGCCTGGGAATACGTTAAACCTGGGTTCAATCCCGGGTTGTATACACACCATAGCCGAGTAGGCCCAAGACAATGACATTTCCTGCCCAACCCGTCGTGCCAAAAAAAGCGGCAGATGCGCGAGCCTCCTTGATTGCGAGCGATTGAACAAGATCGACTTTGGCGGCGAATCGGTTTTGCTCGCGCTCGGCGGCCGTAAACGCTTGCACCGTGCGCACGGCCGACAGCGCTTCGTTCGCGACCTAGGGACCTCCAGGAATGCTCGGATATGGGGAGTAGCGATTAGACATACCTTGGACATTTCTCCCAGCCCCTCTTGTGTCCGGTTACTAAGTCTCTTCAGGTATTTTCCGTATGCAAACTAGCGCAAATTATAATTGGATACACACATATAACGAGAGCTACGAACCGCTCCCAAGGATACCGGGGGAACAATAGCCAACATGAGAGCCGTGAGCATGGGCGAAATATAAAACATCAGGCTCACTGCCGAACAATAAGTGCATGAACATGCTGAGGAGAAGGCGCTTACATCCTATGGCCGCCGTAACAACAGCACTATGCAAAGTTAAATATACGTTATTGGCTCGCAAGGTCTCCTCACCGGACTCCATCACTCAGGTTTCCAGTCAACCTAATGACCCTGATTCATCTCAAATCGTTCCAGGAAAATAAGGCAACTCACGAATCACCCACTATATAAGCATCGGCATTGAGTCTCGACACGACATCTCCAGGCCCAGCCGTCCTCTCCAAATACTCGACATCCTGCCGGAGTGCAGAGTTGTAAGTCGATTTCCTGAGCCGTGCAATGATACGGGCGGCAGCGGAGCGCATAAGAATTACACGACCCGCATTTGCGGCTGCACCAATCGTAAAAACAGCTAGAATGGTTCCAGCTGCAGTAAGCGGAGTCATTGAGTCGGGAATTATGTCCTACTGATTGTTAAGATCATTTCGTGGAGAGCCAAACATCTAGACGCACCGGACGAGTTCCGTGGGAAAAGAAATCAATAAGTTTACCGAAGGTGAGCGGCACGGACATGGTCACAGACGACGAAATCAGCAACTGAAGGCCAAAATGATCTTCTATATCACGTAAATGGATTCTATCGAACCCACCAATCCAAATGCAGTTAATAAACATCGTTTTTCGGGTTTGGCAAGCGACAATAACTGGCGCAAATTAGCTGTCGGGCTCTCGGCTTCGGCTTGCAGTGATGCGGGCAGGAGTTTCGCCAGAGAGTTGGGAGCCAGCTTTGTGGAGATCCTCGACGCAAAACGATTCCCCGCCAGTGTTGGGGGGCTCGAAAGTGACCATGCCCGAGTCTCCAGCTGTAGCAAACCGTTGCGAGTTGTCGTTCGAATATTCCCTGGATGATATTTGGAGGCCGGAGAAGCAGCAGCGAGCCCAAGACTTATTTGCCAACCAGGCGATCTCAGCCTCGTACCAGGCAGAAACCGAGTGGCCATGGCCTGAGCCCGGATTGTCGTTGGAATCATCACGATTCAAGACGTGTGGCAAGGATCATCAGGCGCCCGGCGCTTATCCTTCTGTCTTGGGTATAACGTCATCGTCAACAGGCTCCGGCAACCAACATTAGCCGCAATCTGATCACGAGTGCAATTCAAGTAGGAATACAAGGTCTCCCAAATTCTGGTACCATAAAATCCCTTTGATCTATTGCCTCTTGGGTGTGTGTGTTTGAGCATTGAAAGACTAATTCGTTGCTAGCACTCCTATACTTGAGTCCCGTTTTTTCCGGAAATTCAGTTGGAATGGATTGCGCTCATAATGGGTAAATTAAACAGAGCCTTCTAGTAATTTATGAGCATTCAAACTTGATAGGCGGTCTCTTACGTAGACAGGAATTTCCAGACTTCAGCAAAACTTGACGGAAGGCAAGAGCCAGTAATATGGTCATATATGCACATAGACAATCACTTGGAAACTCGCTGCGGTGTGCAAAATCCAAGCTCATGGTCATCACTCTTCTTTTTCTTAGCGCAGTGTGGAAATTTCACATCACATGGGCTGATGGTGATATAGCTATCGGAATTATTTGGCCACCTGTGATCCTGGGATGTTTGGATAACGGCACAATTGCTTAAAGTTTGCAATATAATTACAAACCAGGCTGAAGCTACGTTATCCCTGCCTCATTGGCTATTGCTGGAGCTCATCGTAGACTCCAGAACTTGAGATTGATGCGAGTGTCCATGACCTTGCATACCGATGCTGAGTAATAGATGTCTGGGTGTAGTTGCACACAATCCGCAGTTCGAGAATCGCCCGAAGGCTTGAGGACTGGCTCGATGAGCGCGTGGAAACGGAGTGAATTTTAAGCTTTGATGACTAGAGCCATGTCCGAAATATGGTTCGAACACCTCAATTCTAGCATATACGACATAATCGGCAATCCTACGCCACCAATTTGCATCTAAAGCGAGCATATACCCGTCGGAAGCGATGTCATTGGCAGAGAGGCTGACGTCGTCATTGTACAGCGAAGACCCCATACCCACGTGTTCGCCTGGATCTTGCTGGGAGAGCTCGCTCCGAACACCGTACTCCCATCAGTTTGTCAGCTGTCCCACTCGCACATATCCTAATCACCCCTCTCACCATCTCCACATACAGCGCCCCGTCCAGAAACGACATCGCTTGCTTCAAAAACCCAAACTGTTGGACCCGCGTCGCCGGAGGGTTCAGCGCGAACTCTGATACCACCAGTTACGGTCCCGACACGTCAGTTCCCAGCTTATGCGCCTGATCACAGATATATGCCCACCTTGTAGTTCGGGAATCGGTTGTGTGCGTTCTGCACGTGCGACTGGAACTGTGCAAACGTGCTACCGCACCAGTGGATGTTCACACAGTCGAAGTAGCATCGACCTGCGCACGCGCTAATGAACTGCGCCGCCCAGTCCAGCCCCTGACCACTGTTCTGGCTCGATGACACCGACGGGATCGCCTTCTTGATCGCCAGCGGGTTGATGTACTGGATGTACCAGTTTGCTGCCGTTGAAGGGCTGATGCCGTTCAGGTCGGGCTCGTTGAGCGAGAACACGGTGTTCCAACCTTGCTGAGCGGCGCGAGTCTTGAGCTGGCTGATTGGCGATGATGACGAGTCCATGGTAGCCTGGGTGCCGATCCAGTTGACGTTGCTGTCCGTCAGCGCATTTAGTCAGTTGATTTGGGGCGTAGCAAAAACAAAGGGCGCTCACGTAGTTTTGGCTGGACGCCAGGTCTCCCAGTTGTACATCCAGTTGACATTACCGTTGCCGTTGGCGAGCTTGGTCTCGTCAAGTTTGGAGCCTTCGTTGTACCAGGGCCAGGCAAGTCCACGCTTGCCGGCCAGTGTAGCGGGAGCAGCTGCTAGCAGAGCGACTGTGAACGTAGTCATGCTCGAGACAGAAGGCATGGTGTTGACAGCAGAGAACTGAAAGGAGGTCGAGTAGATTGGTCGGTGAGTAGTTTTCGACTTGGGGCTCAGTTGGAAACTCATATATACTCGAACCATCGGTCATGAAGGATTAAAGCACTATGCTTGGCAAGCATGGTGGACGCGCCAGGGAGGATACGAGCGCGCGCCACGGTTCATGATCATCCATCCCTGTATCCTTCGCGATAGTTGGGGAAGAGCCTTAGTCTTGGCATCGGCTAGTACATTGTTTCCGGGCTCACCAGTAGAGACAGCGCTCCCGGAATACGCTTAAGCCCAGGCGTGTTCGGCAAGGTTTCATGACCGTCAGGTTAAGAATTCGATTAAGGCCAAGCACGTGAACAGGTTTTTTGTATATATATTTAACGACCTACACGAACACCATGGGCACGTGGACAGGCTCGACCATTGTGTTGTTGGATTTCGGTTCTAATGGCGCTTAGGCGATTGGCTATACCGTTCCCCTGTGTCTATTGTACCCAAAGTTTTCGTTCGTGTATGCGTACTCTCGTTCATTAATGCACTTCTTTTTCTCTTATCAACACTCTACGATCGGTTCACTGGACTCTCAAAATGTGTTCGTGTAGGTCTTAAAATACGTAGATGCAAAAAAGCCAAGCACGTGACTATCAGTCTTTCTCAAGCGCGGTTTGCTCAAGCTTGCACGAGCGGGGCGCATTTCAGAGAAAACAGTTACGCATCCCTGGTGGGACGTTTCAATTATTACTATTCATCTGAAGTGGCTCCCGTTTGTTAGCAGCAAGAATATAGCAACATGTAAGTGGACGGAGAGGTCCATATGAGGATCTCGCTCCTTGCCCTGTGGTATTATTCATGAAGAATGAATCCAAATTGTGACATAAAGAAAGTGAATTTGAATCCAATAGGCAGCCGGTTTTCAGACCATTTCATCGATCGTAGTCTGCCGAAAGAGAGTCGATAGTCAGATGCCGAAATCCTCCCTGGGAGCAATCAGACATTAGAGCGGACGCACCTGGAGGTACTTGATTTGATCCTTGACCCAAGCTTTGAACTCCTCTTTGTTGACAACTTCGGTGCCCCAAGGGGAACTCCCGTCCCCACGCTTTCGTTTCAACTCTTCGCATTGACCTTTGAACCGTTCGGAAAGCAGGTCCATTCGATATGTTGCCCACTTCTAAGGAGTAAGAGCATGAACTAGGGCACAGAATGTGATCACGAACCTCGAAGTATAATTCATTCAGGTTGGCAACTGGGCGAATGGTGGTCAACACAGAGTCGTCTCGGACCATCGGGTCTTTGGCACGATACGAAGTGACCTAATGAGATCATGAATTTAGCCCACAAGAAAGAGATTATATGACTGATGTACCATAGTCACTCGCTCTGGGGCACCGAAAGCGTTGAGCGCGACGTGGTCCACGTAACGTCCTTGTAACATGACTGCCCATCCCATCTGAGGTCCACGAACCTTTTTGACGGTGCCGTCTGCGCACATAAGGCCGGTTTCCCCGCCCTGCATAGTCGTTGCGTCGGAGAGCATTACAACGCAGACCCAACTATTCAAGGTTTATTGCTGATCAATTTCGAACCGAGGAATGAGGCTTACGGATATGAATCTCGATGCCAGCCAACAACAGCTCGCTCTTCCTTTGGTTGTGGTACTAGCTCCACCGGTTGTCGTTCAGAGTCGATCACATCGTGCCTAGGTAGTGTTGTTTGATTTGTCGTGACAACTGGACTTGGAAGCTCGTCCTCGCCCTGGCTTTCAGGTTCCGAATCGCTGTCCGTCAGTGGGGGAGGATTGTTTGGCAGGAGATTATTCATTCCTGGCACGAGGGTTGGGACAACACTTTCGGCCTGAATGATGGGTCCAGTGGGGCGGAGAGGTTGTGGGCCAAGCTTGGAAACCGTGTCGGGGCCCATGGTAAGTTGTACGTTGACGTGTCCCAACTGGCAGAGATGCGCGAATCAGAATGAAAGAGCTCGTTGAGAATGATCAATACTCACTTCGTAGGGCATGATTGGAACGAGTTCGATTCCAGCGGCTTCCGAAACTGCACGGATCGTTTGAGGGTGAGTCCACAGCGACTCGTTGAACGACGCAAAGCCCTTGCGACTTGACATTCCTCGGATCTGGCATGGTGCGAGGTCGGAACTGTATGGTACATAGACACAAGGATCAGGCGAGGAATCGGGGGGACGAGCCAGACGTACGTGTGGGAGCAACGGTCGAGAACATGGCGACTGAAGACTTCTTCTCGCAGGGCAAACACTCCTTCCTTGCTCAAGAGTGGGAAGGGCTAGAGAGCGAGCTCGGAGTTGTAGGATAAACGGGACCAATGAGAGCGACCCACCTGAGTGATGCCTATGGGAGAGATGCCTTGGCCTGCTTTGCCTAGCTCCTCCATCGAGATCCGAGAGGTGGGGGCCTGGTATGCAAGGTGGACCGCGGGGTCAAAGATAGTGGGCATGGCGAAGAGACGAGAGGGGGAGATGGGGAGCCATATCCAACCCAGCTGGCCCGTTTATGAGGGGACGTCAAGTAGATCGCCGACGACATCCAGAAGCAAGCCGAGTGGAGGCGAGACCAAAGGGCCAGAACATTTACGTCCAGTTATCGCGATTTCACCAGCAGCAGCCGGATAGATTCTAAGCGGCAGAAATGAAGCCGCGGTGCTGGCCGTCGTCAGATCGGATCGGATGCATTCATCCATTCTTGTTCGATGCCCAACCTCCACGGCGCTCTGTTCGCGATCCGCGCCGTGGCAGCCAACCCCCGACGCATTGTGCCCGCCATCCGGGTGGACAGTAGGTGCCGCTCCTGACTGCCATGTCGTGCGCTCACATCGCGGCAGCCATCGCCCAGCTCGACTTTGCGGCACTCAAGAAAGCTGGTTACACCGGAGCGGTATTCGACCGCGACAATTGCCTCGTGCGTACGACGGCCCCCCGTGTCGCCACTCTACTCAATTGAAATCAGACTCTTCCTCACAAAGACACCGTTGTGCCGGACATTGCTGCAAGTTCCGCGCTGCCCTGTGCGCACATGACTGCGATTGACCCCTGATTAGGACGCCTGGGCAAAATGTAAATCGACGTTCGGGCCGACCAACGTGCTTATCGTCAGCAATTCAGCGGGGACAAGAGACGATCCATTGGGGATCCAGGTACGTACATTAGCAGTCGCTATTACTCTCTTTTTCTAACCACGACCAGGCCGAATCTCTTTCCTTTCATCTTGGTGTCCCCGTGTTGCGCCATTCAAAAAAGAAACCAGCCTGCGTTGATGAAATCGAAACCTATTTTCGACGACTTTCTGCGCCTCAACCTCCTGTGTCATCTTCTCCTGCATCGGATCCGCGTAACAATCCAGAGCGACTCGACCTAAACGAACCACTGGATCCAGACTTGATTGCATCGGCTTCGCCGGTCCCTCCCCCTCGCACCTTTCCTCACGTCACTGCCCCCACCCCACCACGGCTTTTAGTCATAGGCGATCGCCTTATGACCGACGTTCTCCTCGCCTCCTGTCTCGGCTCTCAGCATCTTGGGATCTGGACAACCCGTCTGTGGTCCCGACCCGACATGCCATTCGTCCGGACATTTGAGCAGAGTCTTCTTCGCACCGTGCTTTGGTTTAGGAATCAGACATTCAGACGCGGCGTCGTACAGGCACGCGCACGCGGAGAAGACTGGCTTGGGCGCGAAGGTTGGATGTGGTGGATTCGGCGAAAACTGCTCAGTGTCACAAGACGGGCACCGATTCCACCTGAGCCTATTCCTCCAAGTCCCAGCGAATTTGCCAGGTTTGTATTGCCAATACCAGCTAAGGTGGCTTTGCCTCCGCCTCTCCCGACAACTAGGACGGGATGGGCCTGGTACTATGCAAAGACAGGCGGAAGGTATACGGCCAAAGGACTTTGGATTGCCCTGGCCTGGTTGGCGAATATAGTAGGAAAAGGTTCCAAACGAGCCTGGAGCTGGATCGTGATTCGTGTCAAAGAGTCAAGAGGCGGACGTGTAGAAAATTCTTCCCATGTCAAATCTCAATCTTGATGCCCATTTAGTGCGGATCTCTGGACGAATACACATGGGCTCAGAGTTGAACGCAAGCTGGGGAATATAGCCTGGCGCCAGTTTTTCCTATTAGTGTAGGATTATCGTCATGGGCGGCTCATCGCATCCACGCCAAGCATCATCCCATATTGTCATCGTTGTTTGGGCGTTTCGCTCTGTAAAGTGCCACTTGGCTACCTACAGCACAGCTCAAACGCCTAATATATTCATATATCGCTAGGGCTAAAACAACATCATGACACAAGATCCCCTTCCTATCAAACCACAACGGCTGACTTCATTCACATGCGTCACGACGTATATTCACGAAAGCAGAAAGTCATATCTGCATCGCTCTATGCAAGCTCTTGCTTAACAATCACCGGTGATGTGGGTGAAAAGGGTGCACCTTCGCTCACGCTCCTCGCACCCCCCGTGTTCAAGCTGATGGAACTGCGCTTAGACGGGCTCAAACTTGGCCGTCGGCGCATGACCGGAATGGGGCTGGTCAAGTTTGCTCGAGACGGGGAAGGTCGACCTGAGCGTGCTGGTGAAGGCTGATAGTTGAAGCCAGGTGTCGAAGCGTCAAACGGAATACTGGTGGTGAGCGGTTTATATTCAGGCGTAGGCTCGCGCGAGAGCGAAAACACGGACGAGGGCGGGCTAGGGATGGCGAGCAATCGCGCAGCCGTATCTAACTCTTCGGGCGCGGGCGTCCGCTCCTCGCGTTCGACGCCAGCAAGTGCGACCTGCTGATCCCGGCGGGTAGATCGCTCAACAGCAGAGACGTATGATGGTTGTAGCTGGGGGTCTTTCAACAAGACATTCTGAACGACCAAGCGCTGCAAGGTAGGGCGGAGCCCTTCGAGAGCCCGACGATGTGTTTCAGAGAGCTGGGCGATAGGAATAGGGAGGGGGCCCGAAGGATCAAGCTGCTGCACTTCCTTCAATAGATTTTCCTTGGCTGCAGATATCCAAGTGTCAGTTGGATAGCATGATGAGGATTGCAAGACTCGCCTTCCTGATCAGAAATGTGACTGTTGACAATGATTTGTCTCACAATGGGATCTAAGGCAATGGCCAGCCTGGCTATCTCGGTTTGGCGGGCACGTTCTTCCTTGGCGGTAGGCGGAGGAGGTGAGAGAACCGGCAGGATTTGGCCAATTGCGATAGCACTGGTCACAAATACTTGACGGAGGAAAAGGACCCATTGATACGGTGCCATCGACGGGGTGGTCGGGATTTCCAGGCAACCCGGACACAGGGACAATAGTCTAAGGAACAGAGACCGCGATAGGCTGAAAACGTGAAACAGGGGACTAAGTAGAGGGGACGATGAGCTAAAAGATAGTGGGAGTGGGTTGTAACCAATGATGATGCAGGCCTCGAGTGCCGCGACCAATGCCCAGCTACTAGAGCGCCACTACCAAGTGGTTAATTGAGGCCAAAGAAGGGTGCAGAAACATACATAAGCGGTCTGGCCACCCCAGCCGAAAACAGCCATGGCTAACATGATGACGCCGGTGGGAACATAGTAGTACATGGCGTTTTCGAGCCCCTGATAGAGCATTGCGTGAGGATCCTCGGCAATTTTCCAGCCCAGGGCGTCAAATCCAAAACTAGAACGGGGTTAGAACACCGTGTTGGGAGCCCGGAGAGATACTGACCGGTCGTAGCCATATCGTTTGATGGGATGCTTCAATGCCTCGTACGCATCGCGAACTTGGATAAAGAGGGGTGCGCCGGCAGCTCCAACTCGATCAGGGTGGTTACGGCGGGCGAACGTCTTGTACGCATTTTTGATATCGGCATCGGATGCGTGATAGTCAACCCCGAGAAGGGAATAAAAACTGGGTGGTTGCTCGAGCATGTCGAACACAAGCGTGTATGCAAGGTAGGCGAGGATGACCAGTGAAAAGGCACGGCGGTAATGTTTGGGCCGTAGGGAGAGTCGGCCGGGGGGATCCAGCGGGAAAAGCCGATGAAAAGCAAGATGTTGTAGTAGAGCATGAGGACAGCACGGGTGGCGAGGTTGGGGAGAAACCACCAGGCCAGAGTGCGCGAGGCAAATCCCTGGTAGGGGCCGAGCTGGCCGAGCCAGTCCATGGGGAGCTGCAGGAGCGGTGGTCAGTGCTCGGTCAGACATACAGGGACACGACAAGGGCATCGCTCAGGTGGCCATCGAGGCCGCAAGGTGTAATCCATGCCCCGCGCAGTGTCCGGCGTGGACTCGGCGCCCAGCACGGACACGGATCAGCTGTGAGCTGGTCACCACGGCGGACTGCATGGGGCTGCAGCAGGGCGCCTGTATGACCAGCGGGCATGTCTCCCCCAGTGGACCACACTGGGCCGCCGCCGCACCGAGCTCTCTCGCACGGCGGTTCGGCGTCGGGGAGGGCGCGATCCCATCGGGCTCCAGCCTGGTGTGTGCTCGGCCTTTGCCGTGTCCGGCGGCGACAACCCAGACACGGCCATTGACGAGCAGGCGTGTGCGCACCGCCTTACGGCGACCAGCCAAGCCTCGGGCGAGGCCGCCGAGTTAGAGTGCACCGCGCGGGGACTCAGACCTTTTACTAGACAACATCATCGCGAGCCAGACCAGATCCTCACTTGCCTTGGGTCTTGTTGCTGGGGCCTGACGTGGTCGCTGCAGTCGAGTGGAGAGCACGTGACTCGCTCCGTCACCGCACGTGATCCTGATCGTCATGCGCGCCAGCCATCACTCCCACTCGGGCCAGTTTTGTCGGCACGCGGCCGGAACACTCGAAGAGGTCGTCCAGGCCGCAATCAACGCAGATTTCAAGGTCTACGGCCTCACAGAGCACGTGCCCAGGCACCGAGCCGAGGACCTGTACCCCGAAGAGGTGAGCCCTGGCACAGCACCAACACCAGCTTACGTTCCGATAGGCAGACCTCAGTCCTGAAGATCTTTTGAGCACCTTTGACCTCTTTGTGCAAGAAGCTTGGCGACTCAAACGCGCTTATGCAGACCAAATCACCCTCCTTGTTGGTCTAGAAACCGACTACATCACTTCAAACGATCTTGACCAGCTCGAGGCACTCTTAACCCGACACGCCGGGCGAGTCGAATACATTGTCGGCTCGGTCCACCACTGCAACGGAATACCCATCGACTTCGACAAGCCTACATTCGAGCGCTGCGTTTCCTCTTTTACCGATTCTCTCGAGTCATGTCGCATTGACATGCACAATCCCACCCCCGAGCAAGTATCGTACTTGAACGCTTACTTTGATGCGCAGCTCGAACTCATGCAGCGCTTCATCCAGAGGTGATAGGTCACTTTGATCTCTGCCGTCTCTACACCCCGCAGCTTTCTCTATCCGGTGTGTGGACTCGGATCAAACGCAACATTCAATGTGCAATCTCCTACGGTGCTCTATTCGAGTTGAACGCAGCCGCGTTCAGGAAAGGGTGGGACACTGCTTATCCTGGCAAAGAGATTGTCCAAGTAGGTACCTTGGTCAAGCCCCCTAGAGCAGCTGACTAGATTGGGAATCAAGCTGATTCAGTCTCTTGGGGGAACTTTTGTTCTCTCAGACGATTCCCATGGGCCTGCCGCTGTTGGCTTGAATTACCATAGGTTGAATGATTATCTCAAGGACATGCAAATTTCCAATCTTGCATATCTCGAGCGTAAAGAAGAGGCCAACAAGATGGGGAGGTTCGCTCATCCGGTAAAAGTTCCAACCTGAGGCTTGCGTCTGGGCTTATCACGATCACACATTAATTGTTCGATTACCTCGAAGATGGCAACCTCTCATGCCATGTAAGCAAATATGTAGAATAATACTCGCTCCTATGTCTTCCGTGGCAAGCCCTCTTGTACCACATCAATATGATATGGTCCACGCCGGTATGTATGCTCGACACAAAACCCAGCTTCAAATTTATCATACGGTTCAAGATCTTACTCCCACGTCGAAGCGACTTGATCCAAAACTCAAGTACTGCATCATCACGAAGTGCTTTGAGGCAAACGGATCGGCACACAGAGTTGAAGTGATGAAACCGCAACCTCACGACATAAGTGAGCCGACGGCGCTGGCTAGAGTTTGTCTTTATTTGTACCCAACGAGCGTGAGCGCGTTCGCGTAGAGTCAAGCGTATTTGCTGCTGCTGAATTTGATGTCGCGTCTACAACCGATCGCATAGCCGATGCCAAGATTCAACATCCAGGCTGAATGTGCATCTGCACTCTTTCAGCTCTGATCCGTGCCATTCGAGTCGAGCAAAGCGAGCGTCCGCTTGGTGGCCGGTATGTCCGCGCCCATTGTAGAACGTGGCCAGATGTGGATATGCATTGGACGGAAACTCTCTGGTGACACCATATAAAAGTCGGTTGAATGGGCTGATAATCGACAATCACTCATCTACAGATCCACTTGAGCTCCTTCCACCTCTCTGTCGTCAACACCATGCCTTCCGTCTCGAGCATGACTACCCTCGCCGTCGCTCTGCTAGCAGCTGCTCCCGCTGCACTGGCCGGCAAGCGTGGACTCGCCTGGCCCTGGTACAACGAAGGCTCCAACCTTGACGAGACCAAGCTCGCCAACGGCAACGGTAATGTCAACTGGATGTACAACTGGGAGACCTGGCGTCCAGCCAAAACTACGTGAGCACCCTTTGTTTTTGCTACGCCCCAAAATCAACTGACTAAATGCGCGACGGACAGCAACGTCAACTGGATCGGCACCCAGGCTACCATGGACTCGTCGTCATCACCGATCAGCCAGCTCAAGACTCGCGCCGCTCAGCAAGGTTGGAACACCGTGTTCTCGCTCAACGAGCCCGACCTGAACGGCATCAGCCCTTCGACGGCCGCAAACTGGTACATCCAGTACATCAACCCGCTGGCGATCAAAAAGGCGATCCCGTCGGTGTCTTCGAGCCAGAACAGTGGCCAAGGGCTGGACTGGGCGGCGCAGTTCATTAGCGCGTGCGCAGGTCGATGCTACTTCGACTACGTGAACATCCACTGGTACGGTAGCACGTTTGCACAGTTCCAGTCGCACGTGCAGAACGCACACAACCGATTCCCGAACTACAAGGTGGGCATATATCCGCGATCAAGCGCATGTGCTGGAAACTGACGTGTCGGAACCGCAGCTGGTGGTATCAGAGTTCGCGCTGAACTCTCCGGCGACGCGGGACCAACAGGTGGCGTTTTTGAAGCAAGCGATGTCGTTCCTGGACGGGGCGTCGTACGTGGAGATGGTGAGAGGGGTGATTAGGATATGTGCGAGTGGGACAGCTGACAAAACTGGTGGCAGTATGCGGTGTTCGGCGCGAGCTCTCCCAGCAAGATCCAGGCGAACACTGGGGGCGGGCAAGTGGGTACGGGGTCTTCGCTGTACAATGACGACGGGAGCCTCTCTGCCAACGGCATTGCTTATCGCGGATAGCCAGGTAGAACCCTTTTTTGAGATATTCAAGGATAATGTGCCGAATTTCTGTCTTAGTTGTTCCAGAATAAAAACATATCTTCTGTGCTTAAACCATCTCCACGCGAGGAAATGATTGCAAACGTGTCCAATCATAATTAACGGGCACCCGCCGAGATGTTTTGTTCTCTCGACCATTCTGAGCGGTACCGTTGCAGAATGTGCTATCGCCTCCACGTGATGTTCTCACATCGCTACGCATATGGTCAGCATAAAACCTTGAGATTCTCCGCCGCTTCTGCATTTTGTAGTCATAATGATCCTATATGCATATGTTGCTAGTTTTTATCTTCCAGAGTTCTTGGTTTTCGTTCTCCTCACCAGTTTCTCTTGCGCCTGGTCTGTTCTCACTCGGTGTAGTAGCGCGCTGTCTCGACACGACTCTAAATATATCTCACTAACCGTATGTATATATCTTCATATCGAGCTTATATTGCGTCGAAGGCCCGTCCCGTATATCTGGGTAAATCATTTGCCTCTCTCCCGGGGTGATCGCTCGTTGGGGAGAAGGTCTGGAGAGATGGGAATGTTAGCCAGACAAGGTAGGGTAAATAGGTAACCTGCGGCTTACCTACCCGGCACTCGCTGGCGGATTCAAAAGCTGCATTCAAGTGTACAGATGTGAGTTGTGCCTCTCGCCCTAATTCTGAGAATTTCCCTGGTCCAGCTGGATGGTGTGGTTGAGCCTTGGACATCCCTAGGTTTTTCTGAGGGCTGGCAATTAACCACCGGCCACTTGTGACATAGCGGGATATGATGCATATTGTGAGAAAGATTGGATATAGTCGTGACATTTTGAGGCTTCAAGGCCTAAAGACTTGGTTCGAGTCGCGCCCGAACTTGTATCTTGAGCCAAAAGCAGATTGATGGCTGACCGAGCTCAGGGTACTCAATGCATGAACACGTGATCGTCCGTGAGCGTGGACTTGCTCAAATATTAGACTGTACACTAGACAGCGCGAGAGACGGTCTGGACCACACGGCCCATCATGAACGGATATCCCAGCGAGCTAATTGCTCAGCACGTTCCCCTGATGTTTGTCGCCGGTCTGGATGTGCCTGCGGCCAACGTGCCTCCGCCCCCAACGCCCGCCAAACTGCCCACGCCTGTTCCCAGCACCCGCAACCGGGAACGAATGTCTATCGCAGATCTCCCGTCGCCGTCGAGCCACTTGGACCCGTTTGCGGTACTCATTGGAAGGCTGCGAACCGCACTTGGCTCGCGCAAAGGTGTGGTGTGGGATGCCGAGCCCGGGCGCCGCTTCCACGTCTCCCTCGTCGACCGGAACGTTACTCTCCCGCCCCGCAAAATCCAGCCACCCGCCGGCCAGGGCATCCAAGCCCCTGTCCCGCCTCGTTCACCCCTGAGCCCTCTCACACCGAGCTCGCCCTTGCATCCTGACGGCCTGATTGCGCCGGTTTGGATTAGAAAACACATCGAGCTGGTGCCGGCCGTATTCGTGCTCTTCTCTCGCCTTTGGGAGGCACCTGCTCCGAAAAGCCCCTTGGAGCCCAAACCGGATGCAGAGAGCGGCGAAGAAAGGCAACGAGACACCGAGCTCGCGCGGAGATAGCAGGCAGAAAGCGCTCGACGGGCGAGCGTGGTATCAAACTGACCGTTGTCTTGTTGGCCAGTCGGAGGGCATTGGGTAAGTGGTCCTTTGACCGTTCATCCTTACTGACTACGCTATAGACGATCCATCCCTGGATGCTCGCTTGACTTTTATTCGCCGGCAAGGTGGCCTGGACGCCCGCGCTGCCCTCTTTGTGCTCAGCCCAGTTAGCTCAACCGAGCTAAACGAATTCGTCAAAAGGTAGACCGCCTTTTATCGAATGTTCCGCAAAATTCACTATGTGTTAGCCTACAAGATGCTCTCCACGAATCAGCTATGGAGTACTATGTTGCCCACTCCAAACGTGTCCGGCGAAAACGTAACAGGCACAACCACAGCGCTACACTGGTTGTACCCCAGGCTCTCGGCTCGGGATCAGGACGACCATTGAGCGCACAGGGATGGACGGTTCGGTACGAATACAAAATGGCAACGTTCGCCGAGTTTCGTGACGAACAAGAGGTTGCACGAAAGTGAGTCCTAGATCATAGGGGTCAAACGAGCACAATTCAACAACCCCAGACACTACGAGGACTGCTGGACCATGCTTGTCGAGATGTTCGGGTCTACAGCCGTCCTTCCCCCGAGGACGAAACGTTGGGCAGAGGCCAAAGTCCTCGCGGACTGCATCACTGTCAAGGTACGTTTCCACCAAAACATGAGCACCCATTCCAACCGCCGTTTCGTGTAGATATGCAAACTCTACCTCTACCGAGGTGCGACATCTCGCGCCCTTACTCATTTCAATAAGCACCTTCACCGTTTCGCGGATTTATCACGAGGGTGGGGGATTGGCGACGAGACGTACGAATTTTGGAGCTGGATGGCACGCCAGTGAGTTACGCCTCTTAAACACGGAGAAATTTACTCATTCTCGCACTAGACACCGCATTTTCGCGGAGCTTCTCGAACATGGTCTCCACAATGGGCTTCGCATACCCTCTCTTGCACCTCCCCCACTCCCCCATACCCTCACTCCAGCAGTCGCTCCTGACCCTTCCAGCATCTCGGCCCCACTCTCTCAACCCGTCCCAGGTCAGGGAGTGAATGCTGTCTTATCCTCCGGTCACAACCCGTCCTTGGCTCTCCAACACCCCGGGTTCTACTATTATATTGCAGCTGGATGCTCGGTCCAGCGGTTGGCGAGATTCAAGGCCGTTCTGGATGCCGAAGTACATTTGTTTACATTCGTGCTCTATCGTGGCGCTTGACTGGTTCTATGCAGATCGCCGATCCGAGTCCTGTCAGTGCAACGCCGGCGTTCGCGAATGAGAAGAAGATTGACCATCACTCGTTGATTGTTGAAGTGAGGCTATAAGTTTCTGAGATTTATCGCGTGCTTATCCCGTTTGTAGCTATACACCAAAGCGTACGAAACGTTCAAACAGCAGCAAACTGGACAATCTCGTCTGACCTATTATATCGCCTATCGGATCGCGGAGACTCATTATGAAAGTGGAAAGTTTGACCTAGCTGTCAAGTGAGTGCTAGTAAAATATCTACATAGATAGCTTGGCTCACTATCTACAGATTCTTTGAGCGAATTGCCAAAACCTACCGAACGGAACGCTGGGCCACGCTTCTTCGACCGGCATTGGCGCTTTGGTACGAGTGTGCCCGAAATTTAGCAGACATCGAATTAAGTGTACGCGTGCTACTGGAGATGCTTGTGCCTGGTAAGTTTCATGCCATTCCGAGTATAATGAATGTCAAGGACAAGGGAAGGCAGGTATGGCATCCGACGAGGAACGTGGAAACATAGGCGAAGATTTGATGACGATTCTGAAGGTAAGGTTGTCCCTCGAAGGATGCCATAACATCTCAATAAAAAAAAATATAGAGTACTGCTCCATCTAACGGGACGACCCCAATCGTCGTGGACCTATCAGATCATGTGCCCCTATGTATGGTTTTTTTTGTGCCTATATGCACTCGATTAATTCCTTTATCAAGTTGACATTTCCGCAATGTTCTGGGACAAGACTTGTCCTGTCAATCATCCTTCTCCTTTCCAGATCATTGTTCGTGGTCCTGCCGATGGAGCACTCTCCGAGGTCGAATTTGCCTTGCTTGAGATCAAATTCACCAACGTAGACCGAAAGGTTGTGGTCCATCACGCAACGGAAAAGCCAAGTCCAAATTCTGACATACAGAGAGCCGACCTGGGAAAAATTGGAGGAGAGGAGGCGGATCGTTACGGCTGGCTTCGGTGGAGCAAGGAAGGAGCTCTCGTCCTCCAAGGCTCAATCGTTGGCTCAAAACCTGGCCTGGTTCAAGTGAGTGTGCTTTGTAATCAAGCGTCCTCTTCTGATCACCCTGGCCTAGCTCGAGTCGATGACGTTCAAGATTCGAGAGGGCGAGTGGCAAATTGAACTACCATTTGATCTATCAAGGGCAGTCGAAGGCGCTCCAACAGTTCTTTCTTGGTACAACGGGAAACAGATTGTGCCGTTGCGTGGGATCGGAAGCCCATCGGTTAGGTGCGCCCTACCCCTTTACTAGTGGACACCTAATTGATGAGGGTAAAGCTTCGTGTCGCCCCCGCATCGGGTAGAACTATCGATCCAACACAGCGGTCCAACATATATTGGAGAGTATTTCCCTATTGAAGTGTCTGTCAAAAATGCGGACACGAAGCCCCTGGATATCTTCTTGGACGCGATGATACAGCCCGCTCTCGATGATAGTCGTGAGTGCAGGTATTTCAACACCTTTGATATATTTACACCAGTTGACAGAAAACGATATCACGATCGATAATGAGACGTCGAGCTCACTAATCAAACAGCTTTCCCTTGGTTTTATTCAGCCTCAAGAGTTTGTAACCAAGACGCTCATACTGTTTACCCGTGGCCAACCCGGAGATCGCGTCCTGGATTTTTCGGTGCGTTCGAGTGTGCAAGTATCCCGGTCCCCCTCCCGCGCAGCATCGCCTCTTCGTTCGCCGGTACTGCAGACTGCCGATGGTTTGCTCAGCCCAGCTTCCCCCACGATGGCGAACAAGGCTTCTCTCCCCGGCAGCACCGAAAAAGACAAGACTCCACATTCTGAACTCGATGGTGATACGACCGAGACGTTGCACACACTTACCGTTCCTGCCGTGCTTCCGTTTTCCACCACGCTGCGAGTAAATTACGAGCGACCGAATAAACCTCAGCTCGGTATTCTGGATCTCGGCACATTCGAGCAGGGCTATGAGGAACCAAGAAATGTTGCAGTTGTCGATGTCTCATTTGGAATGGAGGGAGAATGGGATGTCGAAGTTGCTGGGATTGGATTCGAGTTGACAGTGAGCGATGGCTGCATGTGGGGGAACAACGCGCTCAGCTGGATGGTTTCAGGCCGGTTCGAAGCATGTTATGCTGGACGATACTCTTGGGGATAATGCAGACCTGTTCCCGATTGGTAAGAACTTGCTGGGAAGACAAGGCGAGCCTACTAAAGTTCGGGCAGAGTGGACCAAGGGGGATAGCTTCACGAACACGCTACGCATCCAAACCCATGTTGACGAGAGCGCAGAAGATTTTGTGGAAGCAAAAGACGACAAGCTGCCTCTTGGCCACTTCCAAATACAATGGAGACGGTAGGTTTCAAGCCCGGGCAGCTCGTTTTTGTTGACGCTGTTGCTAGGGCTGGCGCAGCGGAAGCGATCGCGCCCTCCACGAGCATAGTCACGATACCCACGCTTCAAGAGCCGGACGACGAGCTGGTGGGGCTGGCGCGCTTGCCACCGTTTGCGACGCTTCACACGCCGTTCTGTGTGCACATTGCGATTGAAAACCGGGCGCGGACGCGGACGGCAGATGTGGTTCTGACGCTCGAGCCGACGGACCAGTTTGTTTGCTCGGGGCCGCGCAACGCGCATCTGGCGGCGGTTCTGCCGGGGACGACGGCGGACGTGCAGGTTGCGCTGGTGCCGCTGTCGGCGGGGCTGGTGAGCCTGCCGCGGATGCGGCTGGAGGACCGGCGGTCGGAGCCGGCGCGGGAGATAGCGGTGGTGGCGCGGGGGCAGGACGTGCGCGACGGGCGGGGCGAGCCCAGGGCCAAGGACGGCCTGTGGCTGCTGGTCAAGCCGCACTGACGGCCATGTATGCGATGACCGAGAATGGAGACACGTGCTTAGTCATGTTGATGAGCGCCCCGTTGGCTGACGGCATGGCGATAAAATGCGGGATCCGGCAACCCTAAGTCAACGACCGTTCTCTCGCCACCATGTTGCACCAGCTTGTAAGGCCTCCCAGTCCCGCGCCGAGTGTGAACTACTGAACCCACGGTTGCCCGGCCGCGTCCAGACCCAAGGTAGAGCCACCGTCTGATCCCCCCATTTCCAATCTTGATCTCTTCGTTTTCTAGAACAAATCACTGGTAGGTCCTGTATCGCCCCCCGAGTGCATCCCAGATCGAGTCGTTCTCCTGCACAGAGTTCAAGGAGGCGTTCTCCCTGTTCGACAAAGGTACGCACCCCTCGTTTCCTTCCAACACCCCCGACCCACGCGCTTGCGTCCCGCCGCCGTAAGATGGTGACGGCACCATCTCTGCCGACGAACTCGGAATCATCATGCGCTCCCTCGGCAAAACCCCAAGCGATTCCGAGCTCCAGGAGATCATCGGGCGAGGTGACCTCGATCACAGCGGCACGATTGACTTTGAAGAGTTCCTGACCATGATGGGCGGCCTCGCCCAAGGCGTGACCGCAGAGGACGAGATGAAGGAGGCATTCCAGATGTTCGACAAGGACGGAAGCGGCCAGATCAGCGCAGACGAGTTGAAGGCCATGATGAGCAGCCTAGGTTCGCTATCCGGTTTTTTCCACTCTCACTCGAACATTGACTGGCGCATCGCAGGCGAAAGGTTGTCCGACTCGGAGGTCCAACAGATGATCGAAGAGGCTGACACGGATGGCGATGGCCAGATCAATTACAGCGGTATGTACTTGGTACCACAAAAAACGCACACGCTCATCCCCTGCTCGTAGAATTCGTAAAGGTGTTTCCAACGGTCAATTTCCTTGAATATCGGACACTGATGTCAAAGTTTAGATGCTCTCCAAATGAGACCCGATCTCATCCCTCGGTCATGCCTCAATTTCTAACGTCTATGAGCTTGGTTGTATGAATTGCATTGGTTAATCCATTCTTCTAAATTCTACTGTGGCACGAAACGTCGACGGGGGATAGTTTTATCACAGAGCTATCCGCTAACTGTGGGCAAGGGTTATATCGGGTAAATATGCGCGGCATCAAATCCCTCCTTCCCTGTCTAGCCTAGGAAGCATCAGTTGATGCCCATACAGATGGCGCTAGGAAGGGGCTGAATTTGCTGTAGGTCATTTGGTATAATGATAGTGTACGTCTGACAGTGCTACCCAGTATAATTTCCGGCTACCCACTTTCGCGTCGTTACCTTGCTCAAGAAGGCAGGGCGGCAAGGAACGAATACAGTAGTACCACCAAGGGAAGTGGGTTCACCACCCAGCTCGAGTGCCCCTGATCAGCGAAAAATAGAGTTCAACAAATACCGCAAATCTGTATTCTAAAATAATCGTAGATACAGTTAGCAAGTCGAGGGGAATGTGCGACCGAACCATAGGCTCCCTCATTCCACAGTCGCTATTAGCGCCTGCAAACCAGCGCGCTGTTCTTCAACATGCGGCAGTTTACGGCACACTCCACCCACGACCCACAATGGCCGTATAAAGCAGGCCACTAGGTGGCTCGATGCGGATAAGTGAATTTATAGATGCAGTCCCGCTGGAAAGGGACGCGGGTATATGGCTGCTATGAATGTATACCAAGCCTGATGAAAAAAAAAAAAACGTGGAGAAGACTGAGCGGTCTGGCGACATCCCCTAGGGTCTGGGTCGCCTGGTACGGTCAATTGGTACGGCTAGGTGACCTGAACTTAACGTACGCCTCATAAGGTGAGATAATAACTTACTTCCTCCTAGCGTCACTATCCGGAACTCCATAAAGCGTACATTTGCATTTAAGCGGTAGACAGCTGCTTCGCCTTGTTCTTGACGTAGCCGATAGAAAGAGCGCAGCCCCTCGGCATAATCTTTTTGGGCGTATTTGGTTCTGGAACAATGTTACTCCGAGTCGGGTTTAAAAGAGGTATATACTTGCCTGTCCAGTTGTTCGTGAGCCAGCCCTCTGATAGATAGTCCAAAAGGTATCCAGAACGCTGGTGAGTTGGGATCCATAAGCCATTGTGATATCCTATGGATGACCTGATGCGGGCTCTATATCACAAGGGTATGAAATCTGATGCATTCTCCGGGAAGTTGATCAATCGACCACTCACCTTCTGCATGTCCTCCGCCAACTTTTGAAATAGGGCCAAATGAACACCATCCCTCGTTTGTGCGAGTTGAGCAGCTACAGAATCTACCGATTGTCTGGGCTTCTTCGGCAATTCCCCGACGGCCACCTCATACGTGGGAGGATCGTCCGTGTACGGATACATGCCAATAGCCGTTGCCTCTGGTTGCGCACGGGATTCAACGGGAGCTCGACCCCCTATATCTTGGCCAGAGCGCAAAACCCCTTGCCGCTGCACAGGCTCAGCTGTGTCATGTTTCCCCGATGCATGCGCGTCACGGCTCTCCCCGCATTACCCCGCGGGTACTTGACCTCCATGCCTCGGAGACATTCCCTCCATTCCGAGTATTCTTGTGAAGCGTCGTATTCAGAGTCTGAATCGAACTCTGCGTCCCAGAATGATGACTGAGATGAGCTCGACGAGTCGGATCGCATGCTGGACGAAGAGCTGGAGATTGAGAAAATGCGGGGCAACGATCCGTTAATGCACAATGTTGGGGACCAAGCTAACACCCTAGCTCACAGAGAGTGTCGTAGCACGGTGCTCATGTCAATAGCGAAGGGGAGGGCCTCGGTTTTTTCTTCGTAGGGGTGGCCTATGATATACTAGCTTGGTTCACTGCGTCATTGCCCTGGGAAACCCTAAACTTTTCAGCCCAGCCCCCAGAACGAAGGCCGGTCTCTAAAGGGCCTACACAATGTCATAGCATTGAGCCCGAGCTTAACGAACCGCGCGATAGCAACGTGTTGATGCCACGATAGCTATCCATCGAGTTGATATAGGGTCCCCGAGTGTGGACAGAGTCCAGCTGATTGGATGCATGCGCCCATATTAGGGTGGTTCAGATCAGGTTGAAGGTGACCTAGATAAAATCGTGAGACGATTCAGATGATCGTGTGCATATCGGTAGTGATCGCACGGAACGAGACGGGGTGGTCGGGCTTTTCATTGCGGCGACCGGCGCGAACCTGAACCTCGACCACAGTTCGAAATGAATGCGAGGCAAACACATGGTCCAAGTGCCGATGACGAATGACTGGCGTCAAGCATTGACTCCAAGTACAGTTAGAGGATCGAAGACGGGTCTAGACTGTTGTGGCAGCGGTGACAGTCTTACAGATTTTTCGTTGGGGATCAAGTGATGTACAATGATATTGCAGTAAGAAGGTTAACGTACAACATGAAAGTAAAGTAGGATACCCAGTGTTCTAACACGCGCGACCGCTCCTATCCCTTGGTCTAGATCTAGAAGCCCCCAACGGTTGAGCCGCCAACAGAGCTTGCTTGTGAAGGCACCTGGAGTGTCATGAAAAGGTCAGAAAAAAGGGTGGATGATAGAAAAACGCGAGGCGAGAGTAAGAACGTAGAGACCCTTGTTTGCAATGACACATAGAGACAGGAATAGGGGACCGAGGCTACCACTATGGTATCAAAGAATTGGCCACGCACCATCTGGTATGAAACGCCAATGAATTGCATGAAGCGGTTGAGATTCTTCTCGCGAGATTCCGAGGGTTCAATTCCATACTCTGCGAGCAATCGTTTTGCTTGGACACCTATGTTGCGTCGAGAATAGTGCGCAGAAGGCATCCAGTCAGCTCGAAGTAAACCGAAATTGAATTGCACACACCATCCATAGCAAACAACTCGCCAAGATGCTCTGGAAAGTCTGCGCTCACCATGCCGCTCGGGAGCAACAGCTTATGTAAGGGATCGGTCATATGCGTGGAGCGCAAAAGCGCGTTAGCACGACGCGCCTCTCTATCGCAAACATAAGCCACACGGAGCACTGAAGTGTTGAACGGGTAAAAGAAGCACGTACGAATTATGAAGACTTCTCCGCACGTCTTCCAACTGCTTCTTCTGCTCCTCAACCTGACGCTGAAGTTCAACTGGTATCATTTCTTCAAGGTTCCGTTGCACCTCTTGCTCGACAAATTCGTCAATGATTTCCAAGACCTGTTCGGCCACTAGAAAACCGTAAGTGGTTAAGACAGCGGAGGGATAGCTAGAAGGACCCGACCTTGATTCCTTAAATGGTCTACAATTTGTTCCTGAGCGACTTCTCGCAGGAGTTTCTTGATCTCCTCGATATTCTCGTCTTGCCTATCCATATGCCATTCAGTCATAAATGTTCAAGATACATGCGATTTCGCTCACTTGCGCCTTTGACGGGACATCTACGTTTCGATTGTTACTCGGGTATTTTGAGCCGAATGTAAGCAAACTCACATGTCTTTGCACAGCGAGAATCTCCTGGTTGGCTTCCATGCCGGAAGGAAGCGTGGTGACCTTGGCAGTTTGGTCCCCCAGAGAGTCAAAACTTATCTACAGGACTAGTCAGTTGGGGCCACCTTCCAGGAGCTAGGGACGCACTCCGAGTTGAGAGAGGGTTTGCTGCATAGTCGCCAACACTGCGCGTACGCGTTCAGCCTCTGGGTTGAGCACGGCGGGGGCAATGGCGCCAACAGTGGATTCCCGGTCGTCCGTCATTGCGACGGACATCACTTCCGACATCGAGTCATTGATGGCATCCGACGAGTGAACCGACGTGACATTGTCCAGATGCGAACGGCCAGGCATGATGGTTGCACGTTCTGGGAGTGTTTACCACACGTGACTTTTAAACACGTGACAAACGCGAAGATATCTCTTCTTTTGTTCACATCTTTCGGCATCGAGCATCGGGCTATATCTTATTGCCACACGTTAATTCAAGCTAGAAGATGGGGAAATTTTCTTTAAAACGCAACCATTATACTCTCAATTTATACAGCAATTCGTCAAACACTAAAGAAATTATATGGCTCAGGCAATCGGCTGGTTACTTATCCACCTGCCCACATCAAATTAGCTGCCACGCGACTCCCACCTCATAGAGCTACTCACTTTTCAAAAAACTCGAGCGATATTTCTGGCTGATCATGAGGTACCATATGGCCGGCCTCGTATACCCGCAGCCAGGTATAATGGCCGGCGGTCTTTCCTCCCTCAGATCCAGCGGCCCGGACCTCTCCGACCACCTGCCCATCGCCATTCTTCCAAAATGTGTTATTCGTCGTTCTGAACTCTTTCTGTTCTGAGGCATGAGACAGGTGGTGCTTGATATCGGGCTATGGACATACTGCATATGGGTTGTCCAATCGGTACATCCACTCAAACGCGCCCTGCAACACCATAGGCATATACTCAGGCACCATATTACACTATCCCAGTAGAACGAGACATACCATAAAGTCACAAGCAAAATCCGCATCTCCAGCTAGATTCAGGACCCGAACGCCATCTTCAACGAGTTCGCGGATCAGAGGCGAGGCATCATTAGTTATGTCAGCAGCTCGGACAAAGGCCCCGTTGATTTCCATATTCAACCCTATCAAATTGGATTCATTAGGCGAGTCAAAATGCTGGGACTGTTGAGAGGTTACTTGCATGAATAATCAAAATCCTCAGGAACCCCCAGCGCCAGTTTGACGTTGGTACTATTCAAATAACTTTGGGCCCAGTGCATCTCGTCATAGCATTCCGTGGCAACACTACATTTCCTACGGACGTCATACCGGTTTCGCCCTAGCCCCTGAAACAAAGTGTTAAATTGAGGTTGACAGCAATTGAAGAGAACTTACTTCGAACCCCTCGTTCATGGCAGAGAACGCATATATTCCCGCTGGGATGCTGTTAAAGTGATGAAAACTGGGAAATGTTATCAAGAAACGACAGATCTGCATACCATGTTAATGGCGTCTGGAAGTCTCTGCACATCTGCATCAATTGGTGCATCCTCGGAACCCGGGATCGCAGCAGCGCACAGTGTTTTCCATTATTGTCCCAAAATGCACGGGGCCCTCGACAACCGTATTCGGGCACCATTTCAGTTTGAACTTCGGGGGAGACCATTCCGTTTACAATGACGACTGATTCGAGATTGATATGCTGAGATAACGAGTCCAGCACTCGAGCCTTGTTCTGTTGAATAATGTAACTGGCAAAGTTCGGACCGTATTGACCCCCGTAGCTTTCGGCTAGAACATGAAACGGGCGTCTGGAGTATTCCGGAAATCGAGTGAGGAACAGCTGGATAAATGCATAGAAGTCTTTGGCCGCCTCTTTGGTAGTGCTGACTACATGATTTGATGTTGAGTAGGAGTAACCTACGCCGGCCGGCTGATCCAGATAAAACATCTACAAGGCCAGTCAGACCAGTCGACTCTTAGTTGACCAGACTCACGTTAGCGACATGGTTCCAGCTGTATGGATTTATGGTGGTTGTATTCCCCGACAGAACATTGCAAGGGCCATTCTCCATCAACAACCCCAGACCTGAAGATCCCCCAGGTCCGCCTGTCAATCAATCAGCGAGGCATCCGCAGGGATCGAGTGTAGCGTGCTCGCCATTCATCCACGCAGCCAAAGGTGCTTTTTGAGGATCTCTCCGGCTTTCGAAAAACCTAGAGGCACACTGAGAACAAGCCAAACGAGTCGGCGTGAGACACACCAGAAGAACAAATGTTTATTTTTCGATACATCTAGGTATCCCGAGTACTGCTTAACGGTTGGGTCGCACAACCCTTGAACGCTTTTGACGCGCATTTTGTATCCTGGGAGTAATGCAATAGAGATGTGCTCGTCTGTATCCAGAGATATTTAATTTGCAAGTTGGCAGCAAGTCGAGGTCTCTGGTACTCACGGGTCCCATCTTCGTTGATTTCGACGTGAGACCCCAGACTGTGTTCAACAGCACGCAATGTAGCACCAGAATCAAGAGGGAGCTGATTGGCTGGAGCAGCTCGACCCAAGTTTGCTGCAAAGCTCAAAATTGTAAGAGTCAATGGCGCGACGAGCACTCTCATGGCTGGCGGGGGCTGAGGGGAGAGGAATGTCTGCTAAGTTTTGATACGCGTGAGCGCCTTTTTACATTCCCAAAGCTGCGTCGTCTGATGGCGCAGTCAGCGAAGGCGGTTTGAACAACTGGGCCCTGTCCTGAACCATGCGGACGCACGATTCGTGATCAACCCCGACGAGGCAGAAAGTAGCACGTGATCCAACACACGAAATGCTCCTCTTTTATACAGAAACTAAAATACTCGGCTACGGTCAAGAAAAGTCATTGAAATTGACTAAATATCGGTTTAAACGGGCTAATCGATACGAGTGCTGATGCCCGGTCCGCGGGAGCTCGCCTCAGGAAACAAGAGGGATCCCAGATCGTAGCCGCGCATACACCCCGCCAGTGCCCGCCTCGTCGTCGAATATACTATTGGTAGTCCATATAAATCGTACCCTTCGTAAGCGGCATGGTTTATTAACTCCTGTAAACAAGGTGTGATATGACCCCCCCCGTGCGGACCCGCGTGGCCGGGCGCTAGGATTGAACATGGGTTGGTCGTCCATCAGCCTGAAATGACACTAGTCCGGTCAACACCCTGCGATGGATGATGACGTCACATGTATATCCAGAAGAGTGTCAGCGAGCCCCGATTACCATACATCTCCAGAGTGGAGATAAATGACAGCGTATTGGTATGAGGAGTGGGCCAACAGGGTGATTGTCTTCAGTGAGCCCCGGGCTGACGTAGCTTGTCGACATGTGGCGATCGTTTGGGGCCGTCATCCGGACATTGAAAGGCAAATTAGCTACTATAATCACTGTCTTTTAAAGAGTTCGGATTACACTGTAACGATCAAGTATCAGAGCCCAAACACGGCGTCATAAAGTGGGCTTACTGGCATGAAGTCTCCGTGGACAAGCGGCGAAGAAACGTTGTGCAAGAAGTGAGGCTCTCCATCGTAGTGCCGTGTCGGAATTGCCCGAGAATCTTGCATCTAGTAAGCAACCCTTCAGATGACCATAACTTTGGGTTTACCCCACCACGAGAGCGACACAGCCGAATGCCCGGACATCGGAGTCACGAGTGGGTTTGCTGTCTAGGTCATGGAACGATTAAGGTCTTTATATCCGAGTTGCCGAGCGAGGTTTGGAAGCAAAGCCTGATACTCTCAGCGAGCACTACCATCAATGAATCGAGGGTGTCCGCAACCGCAAGTTCCCTATGAGTAATGAGAATGCGGTACCACACAGACGCAGATCGGTATTCCCAATGCAAAACACGTTCACCCATTTCAGCTCGTTGTGGACTATTGGGTACTTGTGAAAGTGAGGGTCACAATCGTTTGGTGGGCATGTCATACAATTTTAAATTTACTGAAACTGGTTATAGTCCAATTCGGCTCGCTGAGCCCCGAGCATAAGTAGCAAGTTCGGGTGGCCAAACCCGCCCTGCACAGTTCGCCTTCTGCCTGGCTTGCAACGTAATGTTTAAGGTCAAGGAGTGAGGAACGTTGCGAGCCGGCAGATTTTGGCCTACTCTTCGAGTTTTTCAGGGGCATTCCCGAGTTGAACTGCTAGGTGTGGAAACCAGAAAGTCTTGATAGGTACCCAGCCAAAAATGATAAATTTATGACTAACAATCATTTGGAACGAGATTGGCGGCTTTTGCGATTGAGCAACCTTTGCAGCGAGCGCAGACGAGTGCGGGAGGATAGTGGAGCGAGACGTTCGCCGGGCTTTCATAGTCCAGCCAGTTATAGAGGTCCATCCTTGCACTCGTGAGTGAGTGATTCCACGGCCTCTGAGAATTCTGGAAAACCGAGAGACCGGGCTCATAACATTGCACGGCTCGAACCACTGCATCGAGCACAGCTGTGTCAATGACACAGGGTTAGGCGTGGGCACCGGGAGCGACGAAGGAGCCGCTGAAGGCGTGGAGCTGAATGCTCTCAGCATGCAGCATTTTTATGGCTCGTGCCGATGCTGTTTTCCACGCGTGCGCCAAGATGACCACTCGAAGCAGACAGTGCTTTGGTGAGGAACTCGTTCGATATCATTTGTTCGAGGGGTTGAGTGGGACGACCGGTTGATTTCTCAAGGCGGGGTGATCTAAATTGGTCGGCAAAAAGCTCAATACAGTTGTAGTTAATCGAGAATTGGGTTTGGGTCGGCGCTAGTCCCAAGGCCGAAGTTTGGGTGTGCTGACGGAGGCAAAATTGATCCCTTGTTGGGCAACCGGATTTGGCGATTCTTATGAAGCCAAACACAGCAGATGAATGTTTCTTTGTGTTTGACCCTTTTATTCAGGCGGTCGCAGCAACCACTTGTGTTTATAAACCTACACCTACCGTCGCACACGCTGGTCGTCCGTGCCGCTTGAGCGATGCCACTCTTTACCTGGCTCCGCAACCTTGGCTCCTCCAAAAGGTCGGGCCGCCGCAAAAGCAAGCTGCTCACGCCGTCCTCTCCCGCCCATGCCCATGCCCAGCAACCGCCGCCGCCAGCAGCAGTTTCTGCGCAGCCTCCGCCCCCGCCGACGCCCGTACCTGTGGTCACAACACCCTCACCATCCAACGACGGAGATGTCCAGATGGTGGACGCGACAGCCCCACCCGCCTCTACCCCTCCAGCATGCCCCACACCACCCGTGTCTGCTCCTCCATGTCCCACACCATCCGTATCTGCTCCTCCAACATCCCCCGCATCACTTGTCTCTCCCACTCAAGTGCACGACCGAAGCGCATCTCTCAGCGTCCCAGTCATGTCGAGTACAGGCCCCGAATGGAGCCGGCGATCCAGCCTGCTTACTGCCGACAGCCGCTCAAGGTCACCCTCTATTCAAGACAACGAAATGGCTCCATTGAGCAGCCACTGCGCTACGTCGCTGGCGACCGTCATCGTAGAGCTCGCTCCGATTCCGTCCATTGGCGCTGTGGTTGATAGTCTAAAATCTGTTTTCGAGGCGGTGGAAAAGTCTAGGGTGAACAGGCAAGTCGCGTCCTAAATGCCAAATGACGCTGAATCGAGCATGTCTGTGTAGGGAGCAGTGGAAACTCCTCCAGGGTCGATGCGTCATGGTCGCTCGTATTGCTGGTGCTCAAGTAGTCAACCGAGGAGGATCTCAGTATCCAGGGCTGGACCACGCCTCGAGGGTTTTGCTCGAGTAAGTGTCTGCTAAACGAGTAGGTTTACCCAGCAGCTCATGCTTCACCCATTAGCTCGCTCAACCACATTGCGCAACGGGTTATGCACTGGAACCGGACGCACGATGTTCTGGCAGTCTTGCAATGCCGCGATATTAGTGAAGAAATCAGAGGTCATTTCCTGACGCTTGATACGTGCTTGAGCATGTTTTCGGTTGGTCGAGCCCCTACTCTTCGTTCAGACTTTACATACTGACCGATCCACAGTATGCCACCGACGTTGCCCAGAATCAGTGGATCAAAGAGTTCGACTTGATCCAGAAGCAAGAGCTGATG
Organism: Ceratorhiza oryzae-sativae; assembly: GCA_030998015.1. Taxonomy (NCBI): domain Eukaryota; kingdom Fungi; phylum Basidiomycota; class Agaricomycetes; order Cantharellales; family Ceratobasidiaceae; genus Ceratorhiza; species Ceratorhiza oryzae-sativae. The sequence goes on along the minus strand of JARWMV010000235.1, from coordinate 1,632,562 downwards.
GAGCTCCAACAAATTCGCAGTCTCGTAGAGGGCATGGGTGCTCAAATGATTACCATGACTCGCGGTCAGGACGAAATGAAGGACACGCTATCTAGTTTGGGAGATCAACTCAGACAACTTGCAACCGACAAGTTCGAGGTATGTAGTTCCCCCAGCGCCGTTGATCTGGTTTCTCATGTTTCTTGGCAGATTATCCGAGACCAAAAAAATGATGGAGCCTTTGATGCCGATACCATACAAATAGTACAGACGATTCGGAGGGTTACCAATATGCAGCTCCCACCTCATATTCTACTCGGAAAACACTGCCGAGTCGACAATCCCATGCCCATCCGGTCAGGCCTGACCTGCGACGTCTTTTCCGCGTCATTCCTGACCAGCGAAAAGGTAGCCAAAAAAGTGTTTAGGGTCGGCTTGTCGGACAAGGACAATGTAGAAAGATATGCAGCGGTAATATTCCCGCTCGTATTTGGGATGCCTAGACTAACGAGATTCCAGAGGTTTTTACGGGACGCCCAGCTATGGGCAACGTTCAAATGTGACTATACCCTGCAGTTTTATGGAATTGGGATGGAATCGTTTGGGAGCGATAATCATTTTAAACTGTACGCCTTTGCTTCTCCACACCGACGCGTCTGGCGGCTAACATAGCTCCTAGCTACATGGTGTCGCCGCTGATGATGAACTTTGATTCGGTAGGTTTTCTCTCATGAAGCTATATGCAGTATTGACATTGGATCCAGATGACATACTTGAAGAAGCGTAGGAATGACCCAGGGATGAAGGAGGGAATCATGCGAATTGTAGGTGGTCATGTCTGAGGGTGGAGATGGTCTCTCACATCCACGTTAGATCACAGATGCTGCCAAAGGTCTTCAATACCTGCACAACCGAGACCCTCCCGTCGTGCATTCGGGCATGAGAGGAGAAAACGTGCTGATTACGGACAGCGGAGGAGGAATACTCGGTGGGTTTGGATTGACCAAGGTGAGCTGGTTGCCGTGAACATCGGGGCCGGATACTGACAAACAACTGTCGCTAAACAAGGCGCTTACGGAACGCGCCGGCGTCAAAAAGATCCCCCAGTCCATTATGACCGGCAAGAGCGAGGGACAGCGGTGGATGGTGAGAGGTCTAGCCTGGCCTGGGCGAGCCATACTAACCACATGAGGGCAGTCTCCAGAGATGTTCGTCGGCGATTTCCCGATTCTGCAAACCCCATCGGACGTTTGGGCATGGGCAATGACCGCGCTCGAGGTACGTGCTTTGCTCAACTATCCTTATTCATACCATTCATCGGCTCGAATCGCAGATCATTAGCGGTCTGGTTCCGTATCACCATCACAACCAGCCTCACAGCATCATTCTCGAGGTCAGAGCTGGTGGACTCCCACAGAGGGACCGACACCCAGACTATGACAAGTATGCGCTCAGGCCCGACGAGTTGTGGGCGTTGTTCCAAAAGTGCTGGGCGATTGATCCTGCGGACCGGCCATCAATTGACGAGGTTCTGTCCGAGCTTAAAGAGATAGCCAAGAACTAGCATAATGACTTTTTTCATTCTTCACGCGGACCTTGACCCAATCAACATTGTCATAATACCCGTTACTTTATACCACGAACACCCACGTCTGAATGTGCATCACAACTTTGATCTGTAATTACGACAATCGCATATATGCATGCTTTACGTTATAACTTGCTGTAATTTAGCGCGTGGGCTTGCGTGTGTGCTAAAACAAAGTCCACGGGCGAGCTGTCGTCTGGTACCCAAAGAATTTGCTTGCTCATCGGGTGTCGTAAGCGTCCTGAAATGCGCAGCGGTGTCAACCAATACACAGCACGCATACATGGGGCGGAGCACGTGGGACCAAAGGCATTTGGTGAGGCCAAGGACGCAGCACCTTGAAGCCTGCCGTAGCAGGGGTAGAAAGAAAGGAGGAGCATCAAAAGGAGGTTGGGTTAGAAACTGTCGCGACAAGTGTGCCCAACAATCACCCGTTTTGGAACTGACGAGATCGGATCGGCCTTTGGACAAGGCCGAACGTGGGCGGAAGCAAACCCTCGCTACCGCCATCGACTGCCTCATCGAGCACAGAATGCGCACAGCGTTGCACAGGCGTCGACTCCATGTGTTCGGATAGACGCGGTTCCGTGGCTATATCTTTGCAACCGACCAGCGCTCGACTGTTCCTCCACCCACCCCACCAACATGGAGCTCTACCGCGCCTGGCGTCACAATCGTACAGAGTCCAAATCGTCTCTCGAAGTCCCGCGGAGCAAAACCTCGCGCTCGCCGTCTCCCGGAGCGTCGAGACATGGACGCTCGTCCTCGCGCGCGCAGTCACCCGCGTTCCCGACGTCGCAGCACCAACCCACGCCGGCACCACGAGCATCACCACCAGCAGCACCAACCAAGGCGGAGATGCCAGCCCAAGACCAAGACACGGTCATGGAAGACGGGACGATCCCCTCCCCGCCTGCTGATCACAAGACTGGCTCGTTTAGTATCCCGACCATCGCTGCCCCGGCCCCGCAGTCGTACCAGCTTAAATCCGGCATGCCCGGTGCGGGCTCCATTCGATCACGCTCCCCGTCGATCATGCTTGACAACGAGGCCGCGGCACTCGCGGCGCTGAGCACGCAATGTGCGCTTTCGCTGGCTACCGTCGCGGCCGAGCTGGCGCCGATTCCCTGTATCGGTGTCATTGTCGGATGTCTGACAATTGTGTTTCAGGCGGTTGAAAAGTCCCGAGTGAACAGGTTGGTTTCTATCCTTGCCTTTTCCGAGAGACAAACTAATCTCGTTTGCACAGGGAACAATGGAAGCTGCTAAAGGGCCGGTGTGTCATGGTTAGCCGCATAGCTGGTGCTCAAGTGGCAAATTATGGGGGAGAGCATTATCATGGACTGCAACAAGCAACTAACCTGTTGCACGAGTGAGTCATGTTCCCATCTAAACGCTTCCCGATTAGTGAACTTGAGTTTCACAGTACGATCACGAACATCGGCGAGCGAGCCAACTATTGGAACGGGATGAACGAGATCCTCGCGTTTGCCCAGTTTCAGGGGATCAGCGACGAGATCAAAGGCCATTTCTCTGCTCTCGACTCGTGCCTTAGCTTGTTCTCGGTAAGTATACCCACGAGAGCCCACTATATTTGGTCAACTGATCCTGCCTAGTATGCTACCGATGTCGCCCAACTTCAATGGGTTGGCGAGTTCAACGCTGTCCAGAAGCAAGAGCTCATCCAACTGCAGCAAATGCGTTCGCTCATGCAAGAGATGAACATCAAGCTCGATTATGTGACCAACAGCCAGGACACGATCAAGCGAATGACAACCGAGACGAGGGACATGCTCCAAAAAGTTGTGGACGACAAGTTCCAAGTACGTTTCTTTGTTAGCATCCCCTTGCCCCGCGTCAACATGATCTGGATAGATCTTGCAAAACCAAGCGACCACCCCCGTCGAGGTTTACGCCAATGCTCAACAGATTGTGCAAACGATCCGAACAGTTACAAACATTCAGCTTCCGGCGAGCCTCCTCGTTGGCCGCCAATGCATTCTCGACGCCAATGTACCCATTAGGACGGGTCTTACATGCGACATTTACTCAGCGTCGTTTTTGTCAAACGAAAAAGTAGCAAAAAAAGTGTTTAGGATCGGGATGTCTGAAAAAGAGCATGTGGAGCGGTATGCAAACGTGAGTAGAAAGCTTGCTGCTCACATATGTCACCTGATGAGCGTCGGTTCAGCGTTTTATGAGGGACGCCAAGTTGTGGGCGACCTTCAAGTGTGACTACACATTACCATTTTATGGTATTGGAATGGAAGCGTTCGAGTCCGACAAGCATTTCCAGCTGTGCGTCGCTCTCACGATTTCGAACATATAGTTTTACTAATCAGGTTTATAGCTATATGGTATCGCCGCTGATGATGAATTTCGACGCTGTCAGCGAACCACCCTATTAGCCGTTTACTGTTCAGACGATACTAATATCCGGTTTCAGGTGACATATTTGAAGAAACATAGGAAAAACCCAGGCATGAAGGAGGGTATTATGCGTATTGTAGGCTGCTCCTGTCGCTATCATGTGCAGCGCCAACTTGAATGTTCCCGATAGATCACAGATGCGGCCAAGGGGCTTCAGTATTTACACTCCCGAGAACCGCCTGTTGTGCACTCTGGTATGCGAGGCGAAAACGTGCTGATTACCGATAGTGGAGGAGGGGTACTTGGCGGATTCGGACTGACAAAAGTGAGTGACAATAGGTGGACTACAACCCACGGCTAATATTCGCGCAGGCGCTCCAGGACTGTACTGGGAACGACAAGGTCCCCCCGGCGGTGATGACGGGTAAGACCGAGGGTCAGCGATGGATGGTGAGTGGGCTCGGTCATTTGTATGACCAGCACTCAACGGCGATCACACTCAGGCACCGGAGATGTTCATCGATGACAACCCGATTCTCCAGACCCCCTCGGACGTCTGGAGTTGGGCGATGACCGCGCTCGAGGTAACCTACTCCCTTGATCCCGTTGGCGCACTTTGCTCACCCAGCCGGACAGCTCATCAGCGGGCAGGCCCCGTACTATCACAACAAACAGACCCACACCATCATTCTCGACATTCGGCTCAACAAGCGGCCACAGCGAGCCAAGTACCCAGACTTTGACAAGTACGCCCTAAAGCCAGACGACATGTGGGCGCTCCTGGAAAAGTGCTGGGCGACCGAGCCTGGGGACCGGCCAACGATTGATGAGGTTTTGATTGAGTTGAAGAAAATGTGGAAATAATTGAAACACTGCAGACTTGCTATTGGGGGTCAGCACGCGAAGCATGCCAGGCCTCTGATGCATGTGCAGATCTTGGGTGGCTTCCCGTGAGCATAAGTGAACGAAATATGTCGGAGTTAATTAGTTTATGTGAGCATATCCTAAACGGAAACAATTCGCACCTCAGAATTGCTCAGTAAGCCTTTGGGTGCAGACTTAGACTGTCTGTGTGACATAGAAAAGCCTATGCTAGATGTGAATATTACCAAAGCTAGGATATGGATGGACCCCATCCCCAGATCCTAGATTCAACATCAATGCTGAAATGCTGCATTCAGAACTGATAAGATGAGAGATGTTATAAGATCACTCACCAGATAAGCCCAATTAGGCATGAGAGTAGGTCAGGGGTCTGTTACACCTACTGACAAATAGGGGCTTGGGATCTACAAAACTGCCAAGCCCCTATCCTTTGCTTTCCTTCCAAACAACCACATCTCTTTCCATTGTATAAACATACTTACAGCCTTTTTATCATGCCTACTCTGTCATGGCCTAGACCATGAGCATGGTTTTATTCTGATTTTATATTATTTTGTTTTACCTCTATCTTCTGGTTTTTGGACAAGTCCTGTTTATTTGGATATATGCATAGAATTATTAACCAAGTCATGTGACCTTGTTGTTGTTGACCATTATTGATGTATTCCAGAATATTCTGTTCACATGGCACCACTTTTATATATTGTACAACTTTGTATTTCACATGTATAGCCTTATCTATGAATATATAAGGGAGAGTCTGAGAGCCTTAAGCCTCAGAACTCAACCTCCTGTCAAACATCACCTTCTACCTGCATGGTCACCAAGCCAAGCAGTTTCTGCCCAGTGCTCTTTAGCACAGGTGCATCTCTTAAACCCCTCTGCATGTTGTGCAACCCCTCTCTCTGCTGCATGTCCACCCTAGACATTGTGGCCTTGATCCTTGGCACCTTAGCCTTTGGATTTGCCTTCACCTCACAAGTGTTAGGCATTACTGTTCAGGTCATTGGCTCTGACATACTCCTCATGGTGGACCTGTACAGGGCTGTGGCAACTGTGGTGGTCATGGTGGCTGGGGTGATGGCCATGGCTGCTGCAGGGGTGCTCATAGTGGCCACACCAGCGGTTGCATGCCAGGAGCAAGGAACTATGGAGCTGCCATGAAGCTAGGACTTGTGAACTTAGTGGCATTTATTGGCTCAAGTAGCACTGAAAATTGGAGCTGGATTGCCACTGTGTTGAATATGTGGTTTAAGGCAAATTTCAATGGCCCCTGATGCATGTGGCAATATGACATAGTGAGTCATTAGCTCCTGTCTGTCAAGACCCCATTGTCTCCTTGTCTCTGTCAATTCCTTAAGTAGTGGCTACATTGTCAGTGGTGGTTTGCAGTATATATTGATAGTATTTATGTAGTATGTACAGATGATCCCTGTGGTTCACAAGATAAAGCAAGCTGGTGTCCACAGGCTTGCTTTTGATGAGTTATATACCCCTCAAGGTATGAGTCAGACTGTTCTGCAGTCTGCAGTATGCTATAGGTCACATGTGGTGTAAACAAGTATTAAGTAAGTTGCTCTTAGGGTTGTTGTCATGAGCCACAATCAAAGGTCTTGTGGCTAACCATCATTTTTCCCTTTGTTTACCCCTTTTGTCTCATGGCTTGACCACCCTCCCTTTATGAGTAAGCACCTCCACTTGCTTACTGAGCCACACCCTATTCTTAGTCTCTCACTTATTGATCACTGCCATTCACCTTACTCATCTTACTGCATGCTGACTGATGGACAGACTATTATTAGTAACTGGCTGACTGATCACTGCCATTCCTTCTTACTCATCCTGCATGTACACTTAGTCACTCTCTTGGTTAGAATAGTATAAAAGCAAGGAGAGCAAGCTGGTCTACCCCAGCTTGCTCTACCTTGTCAATTCCCCTCTAAAAGCATCTAGTGTGAAGAACAGTCCCTAGCTGACTTATTAGCTTAAGTAACAGCTAGAAGGGTCTTGAGTAAAGACCACATTGCAAGCCCCAGCACTAAGCATCTGACTTAGCTGCTGTCCACAGTTGCTTATTCAGTGACAGGTGTCCATCAGCCACAAGCACATAAGTGCATATGGTGTCAAGCCACAAGACAGTAGACACACACAAGGCATCAAGCCAAGACAAGCCATGCATCAGCAGTAGTCAGGACATAGTCCAGACCCATCAGAGGCATTAGCCACTTGTAAAGCAAAGTCCAATAACTGCTTTCAGAGGTTGTGACAGATTCCAACAACCTGATTTATGTACAATGGTTACCCATTAAACTGGTTACATAAAACCCAATTTCTGGGGGACCACCCTGTACAACCACATCCTGTGTGTGTACACAATTGTGAAATATATCATATGAAATCCTATCATAGGAGCATTTGATAGAGGATATAACTGTATGAAACAGTTGGAAAAATGCAGAGATGTAGGTGATTCAAAACAGGAGCTCATGCAACCACTAATGTGGTGGAGTATCAAATTCTACAAAATTAATAATATTTTTCCCTGAACCAGCCAAATAGGCAAGTTAGCACTAGGTAGGAAGCACAATCAGGTAGTGCTGGGAGAGGACCCTGGAACATGTATATACAAAGCTACCACCTACATTAACCATGGAGAAAAGCTTCAAGAAAAGGAGGGGGGTATGCTGTCTATACTACATATCCTGCTTTGTGCATATCCCAAGTACTGTAGACACTATACTATGTCAGGTATATGCTCTTGTGTTTATAAGCAATTCCAGATAGCCTTAGGCTTGATTGTGGCTTATTTCTGTTTTATTTGTTTTATTCATGTATTCATACAGAGGCTATAATCTCATTCACAATGCTATTATGTTTGACACAGACACAATTGGTTATGGGTACTTGATGCATTTAGTAGCACATATAATGCTTTATTTAAGACACCACAGATGAGACCAGCACTCCATGAGTGATGGCCCAAAAACTCTGAAATGCTCATCACAAATACACCACTTGTGTGAGAACCATAGGCAAACCATGTCTACATATTGGGAAAGCTACCTGAGTGCTTGGATGAGTTCTCTAAGTGCTTATAAGCCTTGAGTGTATACATCATAGAGAATACCAACACTTTCAACCCACCCTACATGCTCAGATTTAAGGGGTGTATTTGTGATGAGCATTTCAGAGTTTTTGGGCCATCACTCATGGAGTGCTGGTCTCATCTGTGGTGTCTTAAATAAAGCATTATATGTGCTACTAAATGCATCAAGTACCCATAACCAATTGTGTCTGTGTCAAACATAATAGCATTGTGAATGAGATTATAGCCTCTGTATGAATACATGAATAAAACAAATAAAACAGAAATAAGCCACAATCAAGCCTAAGGCTATCTGGAATTGCTTATAAACACAAGAGCATATACCTGACATAGTATAGTGTCTACAGTACTTGGGATATGCACAAAGCAGGATATGTAGTATAGACAGCATACCCCCCTCCTTTTCTTGAAGCTTTTCTCCATGGTTAATGTAGGTGGTAGCTTTGTATATACATGTTCCAGGGTCCTCTCCCAGCACTACCTGATTGTGCTTCCTACCTAGTGCTAACTTGCCTATTTGGCTGGTTCAGGGAAAAATATTATTAATTTTGTAGAATTTGATACTCCACCACATTAGTGGTTGCATGAGCTCCTGTTTTGAATCACCTACATCTCTGCATTTTTCCAACTGTTTCATACAGTTATATCCTCTATCAAATGCTCCTATGATAGGATTTCATATGATATATTTCACAATTGTGTACACACACAGGATGTGGTTGTACAGGGTGGTCCCCCAGAAATTGGGTTTTATGTGACCAGTTTAGTGGGTAACTGTATGATGATTGATGAGACCTAGCCGTGGCTCAAATACTTGGGGTATTTACCCTGAAGATTGCAGGCGAAAACTACCCAGTTGCATACATTCGTCCATTACGAGTGCTTCGTTGCAACCTTAGAACACGCTACATCGAGCTCAAAGATGAGCATGTTCGAAATTTTATTTTTGTTGGGTCAATTATTCGTTCTTGTTTAGTTCTTTCTCGAGGAATACGACCCGATGTTCACGTATTGCACGATGTAGAAAGTCCTTACGTGTATCTACGCGTTATGAGCCTGCATTAACTGACTTTGAAGGACTTCGCTATTCTTATCTTTTATTTATTGTCCGACATAGCCCAATTTAGACATCGTGGCAGCATTGTATATGTTCTTAGAGGATGAACTCTACTATCGGCTAATTCTTCGAAAGCCTGGCCATCATCTAACCAGTTACAACCGGTTGTGGAGGAGCGAAAATCATTTACATCCCAAATTTGGTTGCAGCCAAGGTTTTTATTTTTTGACGAACTACTACGAAGCCACCATATATAATCTACATTGGTATAATGCAATCTTCTATGATTACGAGAGACGAATATTATAAATCTGCTATTGCCTCATCATGGAGGTTAGGAAGTGAAGCCGACCAATTCCGGTAACCAGCGTTGGACCTCCTGCTGTTGCGCAACACATGAGAGCGATCTCTCTCATTGATTGGATACAAGGTGGCGACCTTGTGGCTGAAAGCTATGATAGGGACGACTGTTTCATCATGCTCAGTTATTCAATAGAATGCAATTTTGACATCGGGGCAAACTTACTCGTCTCTGCTGGAAGGGAGCCCGCGTTACGCAAGATATCTTTATCTATCATGGATAAGCAAAATGATATACTCGCGGGTCAAGCACATTTACCTGTGAATGTTTCGGTCTCATTTTTGGAATTAGTGATGTTGAACTCGAGACCCGATTCTGTCTGGTTCACGGTAATTCCGGTATCAAGACACGCCATGCTGATTGCTTGGTCGTCCACACCAGTCGGGGTAGCGTAATTCTCATCGCTGCCAGGAGGAGGGCTACCGGATGATACTGAACCTGTAACCGGATGTCAGAAATGGTAGTTTTTGAATTCCATTTGACTTACCATTTTGGACATCCCCTCCAGAGGATGGCGACGACTCCTCATCTAATTGTCATATAATTTTAATCCTGATCGTTTAACGGAAACATAGCAAGGCACATACCTGTTGGGGGCTGGCGTGAACCCCCAGAAAAGACTCTTGCACACATCGAGGGTCTCTGTATCAGGCAGTCGTTCAGATGCCGTGCAATAGAGAAAGCGAGATATTAGGTACTGACCAATGGGGCTGAATCTCCAATAGACTCCGTAAAGCTAATTGTGTCCCAGGAATCTCCCCTCTTATCTCTGCTTGTAGTCTAGGGGAGTTATCATTAGTTACGACAACCGGTTCGATACACCATTCGTCGAATGATCTCACTATGATATCATTCTTGAAATCCGCTGCTTTGGTATAGGCCCGTTGTATTCGTTTTTCCTCGGCCAACCTTGTCTCTTCGGACATTTTCGATTTGTCGAGGTTCTTGGCACCGCGCTCCCGTTTATGAATTGAATCCTGTAAACTATTGACGAGCGCTTCGTTGATGTGTGTGTGGTAAACAATCAAACTTGTAGCCGATGCTTACCGATCGTAGTCTTTTTGGAAACGAGCGTACTCGAAGCCTAAAACTTCTCGATTGCTCGTCTAGCACAGGACGAACCTCGCAGACCAAGAACTTAGAGACTCCCGCCCATTTTTCAGCCAGTGGTGCAAGCTCAGCGGATTTACGAAAAGTCTTGAGCTGCATTAGAAAGCTAACCAGGCCGACTCCACCAATGGCATAGTCGAACGCGTCTGAAACAGTCATAGTGGTATGAGAGGGGCTCTGAGAACGTATTTGTGAGGGTGAACGAGTGTGAGGACGCCGTTGAAACAAGTGCATTATATGGATCTCCTGTGTGGACATCAAACATGTCCTCGATATACCGCTTCTAAATTTGTCAGACAAATGGATAGACAAAAGTAGTGGAATCGAAGGACTACATAGATGCAATCTGTAACCACCCGACAGACCGCGCACACGGACATAGGAGTGTCAACGATGATATACAGGTGGCAGTATATCCAGACAAGGGAGTATTTTGATGGTGCCTCGTTTCGGGCAAGAGGCCCACGTGGCTATTAGCAAATGTCTTTGCGCACAGATCTCCCACACCTACATCAACAGGTGCTCTCAAAGCTGGAGGTCCACGGTTGCCATGGGCTCTCCTGGACAAAGCCGGACACATCTCAACCCGCCGACCGCCCCAGCGAGCCCAACAAAACAGCTACCCAAGCCCACGCCACCGACAGCCCCGGCCATCTCAATCGATACGAGAAAAAATGGGTTCCGTACCAGCCATACTTCCTCAAAAAAGGTTATAAATTACGCCCTAGGTATCACCCAGACTGGGTTCCATCCTGGACTGGGACCGACTTGGATCCAGATGATTGTGAAGATGGATGGGAACGAATGGTATGTCCTCACTTGATTAGTTAGGCAAACCCACTGGAATTACTTCTAGATTGCCAATACCATTGATGCAATCCGAATCAAGGACCAAAAGCACGTCGCCATCAAACTCCTCATTCCTGCCCAAGATGACGATGAAGGCAAGGAGGAAGTCAGCATTATGAGATATCTATCCCAAGAAGATCTCCGTGCTGACCCCCGCAATCACGCCGTTCCGTTGCTTGACACCTTTCCCGTTCCTGACAATCCGCAAGGGACATTTGTCGTAACCCCTTACCTGGCGCGTTGGTACGACTTTCCGTTTGCCCGAGTCGGCGACGTGATGAATTTTATTGAACAAATTCTCGAGGTAAAGGCCCTCGCGACCGGTCCAACCCTATCTAACGTGATTTTTGGCCCAGGGAATCAGCTTTTTACATTCAAAGAACGTTGCACACCGGTACTCGAGCCGCTTTTGCAACCCAACCCTCAACTCACCCACTCCCACAGCGATGCCGACGTGGTCAACATCATGGCTGACGTCTCCTCTTTGACTGGGGAGCCATTCCATCCGGCAGACCCTCGTTCGTCACTGGATGGCCAGCGTCACTTGAAAGTTAGACCTCTGTCTGAAGGGTCCGTAAAGTATTATTTTATCGACTTTGGTTTATCGTCGCGATTCCCAAGCCGAGACGAACGAACTCAAGTGACAGGTGTTAAGGGAAGGGAAAGAAGGCTTCCGGAGCAGCGGGAAGGATACGGTCCCTACGATCCCTTTAAGCTCGATGTTGCGACCATTGGCTACATAATTGAGGATCTGGTGCTCAAGGTGAGATTCTTCGCGTCGCCGGGCAAGTACTCACGTTGAACATTTTCCAACCAACAGAAATACAGCGGCTTTGGTGGACTGGAGCCATTGGCTGCCATGATGACAGATTCCAAGCCCGAGGCGCGACCAGATGCTGATGAGGCGTACAACGCGTATTCTCGTTGGGCGCGTAAGCAATGGGCGATCACGCGGCACCAACGATTAGTTCCTGCAAAAGCTGGTATCATACACAAGACAACCATTTGGCTCTTATCCTTTGAGGACTTTATGATGATTCATTTCCGGAGATTCTTGTTTACCCTGTCATATCCTCTGCGACTGCTGAGGGGTAACAATTGCTCTAGTGATAACCAAACTGTTTGATTTCGTTCCAACAACTTAATCACGCGCTATCGTCTATCGTTAGAGCCCGACAAATTTCCAGAAAAGCAAACTCAATCTTTCTACGTTGAGTCAATCCTGTCGTTTGAGTCAACAGAACAGGTTAAACGGATTGGAGATCGGGGACGACGAAAGTTTGGACGCATTGATGGAAGCCATCAATGTTGCATCAATGGGAAAATGTAACACGATAGTCCAGCGTCTACCTTGCGCTTTGTCAACTCGAGGCCTCGAGGCCCGCACTTGCGTATTGCCTCAACGACCACACCCCCACTGGCGAGACGCAAATGATTCAGAAATTTCATCGGCCCTTTCTCCCTGGCCCTTCAACGTCCGAGGGTCACAGTCAATCCAGCTCGCGCTCTGGGTTTAGCTAGCGCTGTCGCAGAGCTCGCCCCCATCCCTTGTGTCGCCGCGGTAGCCAACTGCTTGACGTTTGTTTTTCAGACTGTCGAAAAATATACATTCGACGGGTTTATCATTACTTTGATTGAATGTGATACAAAGCCCTTGTAGAATACAAATATATAAACATATATCGAATATACCAGAATGTACTGGCGATCGCATGACTCGTGTAGCACGAATTGCGTACTTAATGTAACGTTCTACGATGTACCAGAATGCCTCTTTTACGCGTGTATAAGGAGCACTTTCTCACTCCCTAGGTAGTGATGCACACATTTGAATATATTATAAATTTTCTTGTCTCAAGCATACTGCGCTATGCGCATATAGCGTGATACAGTAGAAGCCCCGATGATGTATAGAGTCGGGGGAATGCTTATTTGGGGTTTATACTGTACGTATTATAGATATCAACAGCCCTGATCGATTGTAGGAATCAATGGCTGCCGCTGCGAGGTAGATGCACGATGGTCACGTGGTTCTCCTGGTTGGTCTTGCTCTTTCCGTAGGACGCCTCTTGGTCGTTTGACCACCGTCCCCCGCTTCGCACCTTGCGTCCCGTCTCTGCCCTTCCTGGATTTGTTGGCATTTGCTTGCTGTCCCTGACCGTTTTGACTGTTGTGTTCGTGTAGGTCTTTAAATATGTATGCAAAAAAAAGAAGAAGAAACAATGGTCACGCAGATAGCTGGGTTCGAAGCCATGGTAGCGGAAGCGAGTACTACCCCATGCTAGCGGAAGCATCCGAACACTTGAAACGGTAAATCTCATGCGTGCCTTATCGTTACCTGGGAGAATCATTAAAAACCTTGGGGGAATAGTACGATACTGCATGTTGCTGAACGCGCCAACGGCTGGAACGACACGAACGTGTTTGTAATCTTTTGTTCAATTCAACGAAATCAGTGACTCGACACATGCCTCACCCTCTTCTCAGTGGCTAGCTCCAACAAGAAGCCATTGGGTTATTGACTATCACTCAACGGAAACATGATTATCAAAGTAAACTAGAGTAGGATTGTGTGGCTACTTGGGGTCTCATTAGCGTTCGGTAGCCCGGGGCAGCTGTGGAGTTGCCACGTGAGGCTACTCTAACTTACATAGATAATTGGGTTTTCGCCGAGTCCGTGACCAGTTCACTGCGGGTGCGGTGCAGTTGCAATGCATCGACACGTTCAACGCGGCCCAAGAAGCAGAAGTAGCAAAGCTAGAAGAACTAAACTCACGAAGAGCATGCATATGCGCCTCGACCTACCCGACCAGAACCAGGAGGCGGTTCTGCAAACTGCAAAAGATAACCATGTCTCACGCAAGGATCTTTTACGGGGGCTAAGATACAAATCGTACTACGAGGTACAGTGAGAAAGAGAAAATACATGAAAAGAGAAAGAAAAACTATACCTTAGCTCAACTACGAAGGTAGAGAACTAAGGAAAGAAATTTTCACAGGGGGAGACGCATTATATCAGACATGAGCATACAAATACATACACACCGCATACATGGACGGATATGATTGTAAATTCAACACTATGATATGCTCGTAGAGGTAACCCACAAAAATTACAAGGCGCACTCATTACTCTTCATGCCCCAGACATCCAATTTTTTTGGACAAGTTAAAATAAAATGCACAGTATGTCCATTTTGACCATCTGTGATGATATTTTAGCTGCTAGATACTTAAGAGATGCAGTACTGTGTGAAAACAAGCGTATTCTATATCCTTATAACCTTGATGTAGACATATTGAAAATGTGTATTTTGTCCAATTTTTGAGAGATTGGGATAGGATATTCACAAAATCAAGCTAGATTGACTGTAGTAAATGGTCAAAACATCCATTTTGTGCATCCAAAAAATTTGGATGTTCCCAGCATACAGAGTTACTGCTGGCTCCTAAACCCCATTTCATAGTCATATGGCCTTGCAAATTCTCCAAGATCAAGATGCATCTGTCGCAGTTTATGTTGGGGCCGAGAATATCGTTCAGATCATCTGAACTGTCACTGACATCCCGGTCCCACCCCACCTCCTTCTTGGTCGCCATTGCGTCCTTGATAGCCCTTTACCGCTTTGGTCTGGCCTCACGTGCAATGTATACTCGGCCTCATTTTTGACGACTGAGAAAGTCGCAAAGAAAGTATTCAGGATTGGGACGTCTGAGAGGGACGCTGTAGATCGTTATGCGTAAGTGAGTTAAACCGTCCAATTTGGACGCAGGAATTCGTTTCTGATTGGGCATCAGCGATTCGTAAGAAATGCTCAGCTTTGGGCGTCGTTAAAGTGCGAATACACCCTGCCGTTTTACGGGATTGGAATGAAAGCGGCGGCCCGTAATAAAGAAGCTTCGCAACTGTAGGCCATCCCAATATCAGCCCTATTCCAACTTGCTAATGGACGTTGCAGTTACATAGTATTACCAATTTGACGCCGCGGGTCTTACAATCAAAGAGTTAGCTTTGTGGCCTTGACATGGCACTTAGGTTACGTGCCTCAAGACTTAACGAAACAATCCAAAAATGAAGGCACGATGCGCATCGTAAGTTGATGTAATGCAGGTCTACGATCTTTGCTTACACCCCGTCAACATCACTGACACCCCCGAAGGCTTAAAGTACCTTCACGATCTTAAACCGCCAGTAGTTCGTTTGGGTATGCGCTGAGACAATATCCTGATCACAGACAGTGGAGGAGGGATCCCTGGCGGATTTGGGCTAACAAATGTGTGGACTATGGGTGGTACTACCAGCTGAAATCTTACTTGATTGGAGCAAGGTACTAAGCACTGGAGAGGCCCGTCCAGTCGTGATGGCGGGTTGGAATGGGAGCTATAAATGGGTGGTAAATCCATGAATTCAACTGAAAATTGGTGGTTGACCCTTGGTAATCTAGGCTTCAGATATGCTAGCTAGGGAAACTCCGATTCTGCAAACACCATTTGACGTGTGGAGCCGGGGCATGGCAGCTCTAGAGGTACGCAACCTGGCTTAGTGCCTGCCTCACGCCTAACGCAGAGGATATTCCAACAGCTCATCAACGGTCGAATTCCATACCACCATGACAGCCGCCCCTGGCACATGATGCTCAAGATACACTTCCAGAACGGCAAGGCTACCCGGATTTTGATAAATATGCCCTCAAACCCGACATGATGTGGGGACTGTTGGAGCGATGGCGGGCCACGAAGCCAGACGGCCAACCCAAGATCGGTCAAGCACTTGAGAACTGAATCGAATGTTTGCCCTAAGCGAAACGTCAAAGTGAGGTGCACGTATTTACAATGCTCCCATTAGAAGCCGAACGCACCTGATAACATCACGCTATATCCAAGCCATATGAAACGTTGTAGAATCTACAGTTCACATATTTCGATGATCACAGCAATCACCAACACTATTTGAACATTTAGAAGGAGGTTCTTTGGGCATTTTAGCTTGAATGGGCAATCGTTGCTTGGTCCGCCCAGTTAGGTTAAACCGATCGGTCAACACTGGAACCACAACGCCCGTTTGAAAAACACAGCGGGCTATCGCCAAAGTGACGGGATATATTCAAAGGGTGAACTGCTCCAGTCAAACCTAAGCGATACGCTGGCAGGTGGCTATATGCATCGACTCGCGAACAGGCCAAGTTTCTATCCCACGCCTCAGCCGGCCCAGTTGATTTGCCTCCATTTTTCTTGAACAGGACAACTGATGCTTATAATTCTCTCTAGTTTCAAGATTCAATGCCAGGAAATAGGTCGAACCTGGGTTCAGAATCAGCGAATTTACGTAGCAGCAGACTACAAACGATAGACCTGACCCTTGGGAGATTCTGAAAGCTGTGTAGCCCCTGTTCGGTCTCTGAAACATGTCTGGTTGCTCAAGGGGGAGACCATTCCTTAAACGTCAACGTGGACTCTAAATTTGCTGGCTCCCAGCGTTGATTTATGCTTGTAACCAATATAGTAGGGCTCTATATGGAGCTTTGTTGGAGGTAGTAGGATGCGGTGTGTTTCGGTGGTCGTGAACTGCCGATCCCACGAACAAGGCTCATAAAGTCCTCTTTCCTCTGAAACACTGTGGGTTTCAGCGACCATCAGCTGGCAGAGGGATTGATCTAACCTAAAACACTCGGCAGCGTAAGGGGGGAGGCCGGGGGCCAGGTGGTCATGCGACTGAATTTCCTTTGTCCATGTATGCTAGGCTCAACCGCTGGCCTGATTCCGATGTGGCTTGCACAAGCTGGTAGTCACGCAGCACACCGGGCTGCCCCCGAGTAAACTTCCTTCTCTGCAAGCTGCAGAGTATCAGGTTACATATTCCGGTAGGTTGGATGATTCAACGAACGTATGGACTACCTCTTTTGCATCTGACTTACTGGATACGTCATCATACAAACAGCCGCTAACGTAACGGGGGCTCATTTTCGTTCCTAAATGACTGAAAAATAACGCAAAATCTGGGCCCTATTGCAAGTCAAAAACTCCTCAAAAAAGTAACGGTCCAGGACCTTACACGCTTTAGCTGGAGTCGCTACTATATAAAATAACAGAATGATTGTCAAATTCCGCTTCATCTGTACCCATCAAGTCTATGTTATTTTCGGAGAAATCTCCTGCCGCTGGAGGCTCAGAGCTGGGAGCAGAACGAGTGGCTCTGTATCTAGTGAATGTCGGGAAGGTAATTTGCTCGTGTATTGGAGAAGACAGCTTGGGGTTCGGGGCATAATCGGGGCCGCTTTCACCATCTGCATCGTTATCGGTAAGCTCTTTGTCGCCACCAAACTCGAATCGATTGTCGCTTAGGACGACGTCTTCGAGTGTGGCAGTTGTGGCGATTTGGAGGCTAGCAGTTGTTATATTCACATAAAATTGAAGTACTATACACGTTTTGTGAGGCTCGTCCGCCTTCCAAGGCACCTCGTTGATCCAAAATTTTTGGGTAACGGTAGCTTTGGCCGCGGTTCGGTTGTTCCATCAAAACAAAACTCGCATAATGGTGATTTTGGCGTGGTTGCTTGTATTGTGAGGCGTACAGTATAAGTCTCTGAAGTGCCGTTTTAAGCTCGCGAGCTGGCTCCTATATGATATATATCCTGACGATAGCTGCCCAAAATCGACATACAGGTTCAGCGCCCTTTCAGGCATTATATGCAATACCTGTGATACTCCATCTGATGAGTGTTTGAGAAAGGAATAGTGGCTATTAGCTCACAGACGCGCTTGGATCATGTTTATCACGGGAACTCTGAAATGTCATAGCCGGCGCCTGGTTGGTTACTATTCTACTTTCCGGTGCACCGTTGGCAACCGGCATACTGGAAGTGCCAGGCGAGCGGACCGGCTCACTGCTGTCCCCTCTTCCCCTACCAGATACGCCCTATTCATTTCAAATAGTTTGACATTAGACGCCGCTCACTACCAATTGAGGCCCCTATCATAGGCTTACTCAGTAACAAGGTAAGTTATTTGACAAAATAATGTATTTGGTAGGATATAAACTGGGACATTCGAGCTATTCCTTGAGCTTGGAACATGACCCATTCGTTCCCCATCAACTGGGCGTTTCAACCAGTTGGTCTACCTCTCAATGGGACCTAGTATAGCATGCATCTAGTCTCGAAGTAGTCGGGGTCGATACCGCTACCTGGGCCACAACTGAATATGGCTATCCGCTGCACTGGAGAAGCATCGATGTGCTAAACAGATAGACGCCTGCCCGCACCCTGAGTCGGTCAGGAGCTGTATAAATTGAGAAATTTAGATTAAACCCTTCCCTCATTTTCCGAGCACATTCCTATGTTAGACCCCATCTCTGGTCCTCCTTCATCGGGTGCATTGCCTTTACTTGGAAATGACTTAAGCACGCTGATGCCGCTGGCCGACTATCCCAGATATCGGGCTTCTCTTTTATGGCCGCTTAGCGGCGATTGAGAATTTCACCGCAAACAAGCTGGTCGCGCTTACTAGCAACGTGTAATGGTTCTTTTGATATCGTGCCTTTGGGCAACACTGGAAACTACTGAGGAGATGATACCTAATGGTCACGACCACATTCGGGGATCAAGTGTCGAGGAACCAAGGCCAGCGCCTTCCTTTCGGAAAAACGGCCAGACGCAACCTTTCACACGTTCCAAATCCCTGCCATAGCTGGCAGGACTATTCCCAGAGTGCTAAGCGGCCGATCGCTAGAACGCTCTGTCACATTTGCGTGCCCAACACATCGGGGACGACGTACGAATGCCTCTTTTCATATTTTCATTTATTCTCGACAATGTGCTCAATGCCCCACGGTTTATGGCTTCCGATACCCGCGCTCATCCGTCACGGCTTGGTTTGTCTTGGACGCTTTGATGTCGCAGTGAATCACGGGCTGAACGCTGTAAAAGAAAAATGAGAGGTAATACAGCTTGAATAATATTACTGAGTATCATGAAACAAATCGATGTTCGTCTGGACTTGATGAGCCAGACGGGGGTAGTCGCCCAGAGGACAGACGGGACCTGAACGCCTCACGAGCCAGTCGAGTAGAATGATCAGGTGCGTTCGAGTTGTCCTCGTCAGTCCCTGACACTCAGCCTGGCTCCAGAATCTTCAAACCCAAGTCGAAACGTCTGCGTTATTACACGTTAAAGCTGTGCAGATCGTACCAAAGGTCCAAACGGTCGCCGGCACCCAACTGCGATCCTAGATCCTAGCGGGCTGGTGGTACACATCTGATGGGCCGGTAGCTCTGTTTCGTCCAGGTACCTACGATATTTACAGGCCTTCATTCTCGACCAATAGAGGGGTGGGGAATGGGGTTTCCAAGCTCGGAGCTACTGAGCGAGATCAAGTGAAGCGATAGGCCGAGGCAACTATTGCGTCGGCTTGTCCGATCCAGCTCGCACCCGAAACTGTTTCTCTCGAAAGGGCCGGTGGAGATCGCAAGGTTGTAGCCATCTTCTGTACACGATTATACATGGCAAAGTCTGCCAGGTCAGTATTAAAAGTCTAGTCCGCGCTCCCTGCAAGTGTATACTTGCATGCTCCCTTAACTTCTTGCCTTACGGCAGAGGCAAATTAATGGATGCGTGGCGTCGCCTCTGACGAACCGCCCCAATGCGGGATGGGACCGAACATATCTAGATTGGACGCAAGAGCAAAACCGAGCATGCGCCCGGGGGGGGCGCATATCTAAAAATAAAAAGCCAGGAACAGGGCTTAGAAAGGCTGAAAGCCATGCTTATACTATGTTCTAGCCGTTTTGCAAGTCCCACACCATTCATGTTCCATGGTTAAATCCCAGAAATAGCCAACACCATGTCAAGGCAGTGGAACCAGTCGCGCGACAGTTTTGAGAATGGCATATCCCCCGGACCGAACGCTTGCGGGCAAAATCACCCCCCCCTCTCCCGATGTAAGGCTCGGAATAGTACATTGATAAGCGAACAAATAATTATGATCCTGATACAATTTCGACCCCAAAAGCCTATGGGGCGATTACAAGCGGCAAATAGCGTACTTCTCAGGCGCATACAACCGCATTCGTTTCGATGGATGAGTAACAATATTTCATACCATTAATGCTACCGGGGGGTTCGATCCTGAGCAAACGAACCTCTACATACAGGTACACTAAGTAAACAGCACCGAGCGCATGAGAAGACGCCAAGCGAATATCCAGACAATCTTGACACGAGCCCCACACCATGATAATATAAAAAAAGGATGAGCGAAAGGATCGTAAACTGAATCTAAGATACAAATACAATCAGACAGAGAGAAATACGAGCAGGGAAATACGAAGGAGTGTAATGACTAGCTTGAGTCCGTGAGATAGCGCGATCAAAATCAAAACGAGGAATCAACATGCACTCGAAAAAGCTAGACTAGTGTCATTGGCCTGGGCCATGATAGTCGGGCTGTGCGTTCCATTGCAGTTCCGAACCGGTCCAGCTATAGTGCGAGTACGGCTGCTGCGACACCTTGCCATCAGAACAGTCCAACCGCTCCGTCACCGGGTACGACGGATGCGTAATGTACCCGACACTACTCGCATACCCATCATTGGGATGCTCCATCGCAAACGGCTCGTGTTGGGTCGGGTACCCATTTGACGGGTGAGGGTACATTCGGGGTTGGGGCGGCTGTCGCGAATACCAGCCACCACTCGACATCTCGGCCGAGGTCGAACCCGAACTTGTGACGCCGGCACCGGAGGGGTACGGGTGGTACCGCCGACTGGAACTGCTCCAGCCGTACTCGGCTACCGAATGGCTCCGAGTCGCCGACGCCTGCGCCGGGGCCCGTGCCCACACCTCCCTTGCATCTGCACGTTCGAGCTTGACCTCGGGGGCCAGCGGGGGTGCTGGGCTTCC
Source organism: Ceratorhiza oryzae-sativae (assembly GCA_030998015.1). Lineage (NCBI taxonomy): Eukaryota > Fungi > Basidiomycota > Agaricomycetes > Cantharellales > Ceratobasidiaceae > Ceratorhiza > Ceratorhiza oryzae-sativae. The sequence goes on along the minus strand of JARWMV010000235.1, from coordinate 1,611,361 downwards.
GGGGTAAAGTGCTCCGGCATGTACGACTGCGCGACTTGGGCAGTCGATTCGTACGGATGTGATCCCTGCGTAACCATCCCGTCGCTGCTACGACAGACATCAGCACGCAAAGACGAAAAGCCATAAGAGTAAAACCTACCCATGGCTGGACCGTAGGACGCGATCGACGAAGGGTTGTAAGTCGCCGTCGGGGTAGCCTGGGTGTGGGACGGGCTATGCGCATAGCTGAAGTAATCCATGTCGGGGATCAAGCTGGACTGCTGGCAGCCCGGGCTCGGACCTGCGTATTGCGCATACCCTCCTGGAGTCGGAACGGACTCGTAGCCAGAGCCAGCCGGATCGCACGAGCTCGACGTGTCGTCGGCCGTGTGGTACGGACCGACGCAGCTCTGACTGCGCCTTCGTACGAGCTCGCCCTGCTTCTATCACGGTCGACCGATTCCGTCGAGACGCACGACTGTCCTCGTTCGTCTCGCGTGCGCAATCGCAAAACCGGCCTGAGATGGCACGACACCATTCATGCTAGTCGCGACGAAGACGCCGGCGCGGCCGCGAGACCCGCCTCGACGGTTTCCGGCTGCTCCAAATCGAGAGATGTACCGCCGCTGCCACCCGCACGAGGTGGCGACTGGACCTGAGCTGGTTCTTCCGTGGTCGTCCCGACGAACACGATACCCGATGACGAACCTGATGTCGTGGGTTGGGCGGGGGACTGCGCGGAGACCCTGGGTGAGTTCGATTTTTTCGGCTTGCGGCAAATCCTCATGTGCCTCTGCCGGTTACTGAGCACCTATGTACGCAAATGGTGAGCATGGCCAATTAATACACGATACGGAAAAAAAATGCGAGGAAAGCCAAAGCTCCGAGGCTTGGGGGTGCAGAATACAGGCGTACACTCACCGAAAAGCGCTTCTCGCACATTGGGCAGGAATGGGCTAGTGTCCGCCAATGAACATGGACACCGGTAGGGTTCCGATGGAATTCCGTACCAATCGATCGAGGAGCCAAGGAAGCGTGATTGAACGTATATTGTAGAGACGTAAAAAAAACCTGGTCAGTTACGGTTCACGAAAAGCAGAGACAAGGGAATTTCAAGTGGGGACGGAGGAGCAACGGATCTCGCCACCCCAGTGCCGCAGGCACGGCTACGATGCAAATGCAGCCACAGCGAAATGAAATTCGATAGAGGCTGAAACCGAACCATAAAAAAAAGTGGCACTTACGTTGCTCTCCGGTATGCGAACGTATGTGCTGTAGCCACAAAAAGCAAGCTGGTGAGCGGTGATGGATGAATAGATAACGGTCGGAATGAGAATCAACGGGCATGCGCGCCAAATGAAATGGCCACCCCAAAACAAACCCCAACAGGGATAGTCTAATTTTGACAGACCCCTGAGGAATGAACCGATCGAGGGAGGGGGGGGTAGGAGAAACGGGCGTACCGTGACCAGTTGACAAGGCCTCTGAAACTTCTTGGAGCAGGTCATGCAGACGTGCCTGCGTTGCGCTGGCGGACGCGGCGGGCGTTTTGCAGCGGGGACTGGGGCCGAAGAAGGGGCCGAGGGGGGTTGCGGCAAAGAGGGGGCGACGGGCACAGCAGGGGCCGTAGCGGGAGTCGGTGGTCTGGGGGATGGTGGACGAGGCGCAGGTGCTGGTGCTGGTGCTGATTCTGGCACCGAGTCTGGCAACGAGTCTTGATACGAGTCTGGATGTTGTGTGAGATGAGCGACGAGCGCGCGAGATGAACGCAGACGCACCGTGGACCTGGGCCGGCAGAGACTGGTCTAGTTCGTGGAGAGCGCGAGCCGGGGACCAGGGCGCTGGTGGAGTGCGCGGGCCCGACGCGGAAGCACCGGCGCGACGGTTGGCATGGCCCGGGGGCGACGAGGAGCTGTTGCGGGACTTGCGGCTGACCGGCCATCTGGCGTTGGGGGCGAGCACCTGACATGGCCAAAGTCGTCAAGCCCGTCCTGCTCGAGTCGGGCCTGTTGGTCTGCGTCAGACGGCGCGACCGCTCGGGAACAGACAGACACTCACCAGGAGATCGCATGCGGGCGGAAGCTGGCTGGGGACCGACGTGTGCTGTTGCTGACGATGGTGCCTCTGCGATGGAGGCGACGGTCGTTGGGCGGAAAGCAGGCGCGGATGAGGGGCAGGCTGGACGAGGTGCCCGGCGATAAGGCGACCCTCGACGCCGAAATGCTCGTAGACATGAGACTGCGGCGGCGACTGCTTGCTGGGCAGCCAGTAGTTGTCGGTGGTATACATCATCCAGATGATCCAGGCGGGGGAGGATGTTTGAAGTCGGGTCGAGGCGGGCAATATATCCATCAGCCCGAATTGCTCGAGTGGCAACACCAGGGTTTGACACTTGCCCAATCTGCTGTGGGCCCATGGACTGGCTCGTCACTAGCCCACGTCTGGATTGCGCCCTGTCCCCCCCGACCGCTACTCTGGGTCGACCCACCCGCCCGTTCCGAACTCTATCCGGCCGCCGGCGAGGACGACACTAACGCGCCCGCCACCGAATCGCTTCCCCCGCCGCACACGGTGATCACGGCCACCTTGGTGTGCCACGGCACAACTTCCTGGCCCGCCCAGTGGCCACACCCACGCCACCGTCAACGCAGCGGCGTGACCGATGACCACCTGCATTCGTTGATCCTCGATCATGCGATCCAGGTCTGGCTTGATATGGCCTAAACAGCGCGTCGGCTCCGACCGCGCCGTGTGCTCGCTCACAAAACCCGACACTACACATGTCGCCCGCTGGTTGTTGCAGGGGCAATCTCCGCTGCGAGAGAACAGCCTAGCGTCTGCTAACGTCAGCGACGACTGATTCCGATCCCTTTTATGGGCAACTCGCGCACACCGAGCAGAGCGGCTAGCCTGGCGTCCCCGAATGCCTCTCGGACACGAGCACCACCGTCTATGCCCGTCCGGTTTCAGCCCGTGCGCAAATTCGTTCACCCAATGCGTCCACACAACCTTTCGTGACTAGATCCAATCCGTACGCCAAGACGACCATTAAAACTCAGAACCCCCAAAAGACACATTCGCGGCCAATTCACCAACCGAATATGCTGTGGTTGGCACACCACAGCATGATTTCAAAAGCGTATCCCCCTACTTGCACGGCGTCCTAGCATTGATTGACAGTCCTAACCGCGCGGTCCGCGACTTCAAGCCGGCGAAATTCGCCAAAGCCGGCCAGACACAATGAGCTGCTGGCGGGGATCAATGCTCATGCAACTCGCTTTCTGCCAATTCATCCAGATCGATCGAGGAATTTGTCCTTATTTTGTTTTCGTTTTTGTTTTTGGCGTCAAATGAGAATCATGTTGGTACACCAACAACGCAATCGTCGTATACCAAGTGTTCTGCCACTCGACTGTTTGTCAACAAATTGACAACTGTCGCGCTTCTATTCTCCATTGTTCAGCCAACCACGTGCGTTATCATACACTAGACCCAATTTGTCTACCTAATTGGGTGCTGACACATGATCATGTCGTGAGCTCTCCAATCTGTGGCACTTGGCTCGACTCTGCCACGGTACCGCCGGTCACTTCTTTTAACCATGAACCCCCAAGTCTAGGCCTTTCGCCACACCGGAGTTTCTTGAACCCTCTTGCTCGCATCAAGCTTACAGCCTAGCTCCCTTTCCTGGATCCCAGGCTCATGTCCATGCGAGTGCAGACAGTGGCCCAGGCACCAGCAGTTTGGAACCATCCACGTCAGCCGAACAACTTGGTTGTCGTGCTCCTGGCGATGAGTGAGAAGAATCATCCTCATCGGTCCGAAGCGGCTCATTGTTAATTGAAACTTGATAAACGGGTACTTTGTTCGCTCGCCGCTCTACGCACACTCGCTGACAACACGACGAATCGAATCCTGGACTCGTGAGCTGCACGACTGGCGTATTCCAGATTCATGCCCCACGATTGCATCCAAAAAGGCAGCAAACTCTCAAATTTACGTTCAGTGTTCGCAGCCCTGACGCCTCATTCGGCACCGAATCCCCCTAATTCCCCATCTTGCCCCTTTATAGTATTCCTGCTCGCGCAATATAGCGTTGACAGCCCGAGAAGAAGAGAACCAGTATGCCTCGAAATGGCTCACCACGTTGACCACGGAATCTTCCGCTCGATGCTCGTGTACACCTATCCTTCGATATGCAGCCTCTGGTCACATAGCCTTGCGTGTGCGTCTATCGTTTATTAACTCGGGTTACCCAGGGTCCTTTTTTGGACCTTGGCTCTCGGACTGGTTCATACTTGCTCGTTTGCGTCTCGAGCACCTCCTTCCCACGATGCCACCTGCAAAGACGCGACCTCACTCGACTTGAGATCCCGCGGTTTGTTGTTCTGCTTTGCTTCACGCCGTGGTATCGAGCCCTCTTCAGCCTGCGTCTCCAACCGGGCGCTCGGCAATGCTGAGGCGTTTATTTCGATCGGTGGGCTTGCATACCCGCCCCCCCCCCCAGATCGTCAAACGCCGAAACCAGTGACAGGTAGTGTCAAGGGACTAGGCGATCATGCCAAGGGATAGTACCAACATTGTACAAACAAAACAGAAAAAAAAGGCGCACTCTCCCGAACACAGCGAAGACCGGAACCCACCTCACCTCGTGCGTAAAGTGCGCAAAAAAAAGGGTTGGCCAGAGTATGGGGTGCAGGAAAGAGAGAGTGTGTGTGCGTGTACCAGCTATGGAATAACCGCGTGATCAGGTACCCCCGCGCATAAATCGATCAATGTGGATTGCGCAACCCAGGTGCTGATATGAGAGCACAGAAGAGAACAAGTTTGGCAAACGAATGGATGCGAAACGGGGTCCTAGCGGTTGTAAGCCCGCTGTCAACGGTCCGATGGTCGGGCGATGTAGCCTCCTGTTTTGAGGATCGTCCGTGAAGGAGGCACGGACCGGACCGAGAGACCCAAAATAGCAATACCGAGGCAAAGTGGGGGGGGGTAATCCATGTGTATACAAAACTACACACAATGTTGAACTGCACGGAACAAGTAAATCGGGTCGAGCGAGATACAGTGACTGGCAGAAGGTAAAAACATGAAGGGCCAACTCTTCTGACACGATCACTGTGGCGTTGTGCCTTGCTATGCCTACTCCGTCAGGCTAGAGACTGTTGCTTCGGTGGATCGATAGCCCTACTCACCCTTTAACCAGGCCCCACGACCTGTAACCATTTGCTCGTGCCTCGCATAAATATCGGAGAAAAGGCTGACGTGGACTAAATTACTCGTGAGTACCTTGGTACACCATGCGACTATTTTATTTCTCACTCAATTGACCCGAGGGAGTCTTTGCAAACTGGGATACAAACGAGGGTTGTGGTCTTGTTGAATGCCAATGGCGAGCAAGCCTTTCCCCCTTGACTCCCGCCTAGAGTTGCTGTCAAACCTGCTCCCAAAAGACAAAACGAATGCTAAACGCTTGGATTAGTCTAGATGCATTACCGAGATAATACAAACACGGCCCAACCCGTTATGGTAAAGTGTGAGAAGCACATCGGGTCGCCTTCCAGCGTAACCTTCTTCATGATTGAGACCCCCTTGATCGATCCTGGCTAAATTCAAACTACCATCACCTGTTCAACCTAAATATGACTGTCTATACAACAGAACTTTAAATATACCATATTTTGATTGCTGGGTGAGCTTTCTTGCGTACCCCTGTATCTAGAATAAGGAATCGGCAGGAACGTGGTTTTAGCCAACAGGAGCTCCAAACTTAATGTCACGTAGGTTCAATAATGGCACGCTAGCGTGATTTATGCCAACGAGCCATTAGCGGCTATCGCAGTTAATAAAACCGGAACCTATTTGTTGCATAGAGCAAAGTCCAAACCGAAAACAAGCAAGTAGTGTACTCGAGGTAGCCCTCGGTGTTGCTGAGTTGGTTTCATCATGCGTAATATCTCGCATGTGCCCGTATTTCAAAGACCTAACATGGATCTATGTGTGGTTGGGGTGTCTCCATTAATCATGAAGCGTAGTTCATATTTCCCGTATCCGATTCTCAGCTAGCCTTATCATACCGTCGATAGCGGTGTGGAAGGTACCCAAAACATACGTGCTCCTGGGCTGGAACAAAACTAATATAGCATAGACTTGTAGAACATCGCGGGCTTTGCCTGTGGCTGGCGTGAGAGGGAAGTTGAGGCCCACCAACAAACACTGCCACAGCATACCCTTTTGTGTGCCGTGGCGTCACGTAAACTGGAGAGCCCACAGCGTGCCACGTCGCTCGAGCTCTCCACCAGGACAACAATTTTCCGGCAAGGAAGAGGGTCTAATAAAGTGTCCAGCGCCCAAGCCCCGGTCGTTTTACCACAGAGGGTTGCTATCGCCCCACTCGTCAATCCCATGTTCCACCGCCTACCAAGAGTGCTACCCGCCCACGGGGAAATTGTGGATAATAGCTTGTGAACTTTATCAATCTACTTGACCGGTCTGTCTCTAGTATTTCATCTCGGAAGATTTGCCCCACTGTCTGTACACTGTGCCTTGGACACAGTCATACACTGGCAGCACGGTCCCTTTCCGATTCTGGCAGAGAATCGCCAATCACCCCTTGCGTTGAGCATCTCGCTTTTGATCTGCTTTGATTGATTGTGATGCTCGCCTTGATTTCAGAACACTTCACCTCCAGAGGCTGTGCTTCTCCGCAGATCAGGAATCCGGATGGGGAGTCACAGCTCGTCCCGAAATGCCGATCGTTTGGGTGGGGCATCGGTCGCTGCATTTTGCTTTCACCTTCTCGGTACAATCCACGATAACTTTCTGTTACACAAACCCTGGATATCTCGATAGTCGGTGGAGCATCCCGTATACCTCAAGGCTCTAAACCAGACGTCGGGCACTTTAGGATATTATATTCTCCGCCAGCCACCCTGACGCGACTTGCCGTTAGCACCTCCGCCTAGTGACTAGTTACCTTAACGACGTCAGTCGATCAACTGATTATGATGCCTTTTATGTCTAAATGCCGCGTGTTCAATGGCCGGTTCCATGGAATGGTTGGCCGAGTCTAGTTGTCAACCCCGTTTCAACGAACGAGCGGCCAACTTGGGCTATGCCGATTGCGTGTACACGGAGATGGGGGTTTTTTTTTTTCAACTATATAAAACAGACCCTCGTCAAGAATATGTCTTGCGGTAGAATCCAAATATATCAGCCATGAATGCGCAGTACGGAAGCTCAAGGTGTGTTATTAAAAAGAGCCGGATCGATGGATGCGTAAAACTCAGACCGTGTGTAGCTGGGCAGAAGACAACGATGCAAACGGATGCCACAGGGGTAGTATAGGTAAAGATCCGGCCAGGCCTTCTCCGCTCAGCCGTAAGATAACATATGATAATTAATCAAATCTACCGCGCGGGCCGCGAGCCGCGAGTTGGTATACTCATGAAAATCGGCTGCGGAGAACCGCCTATAACAATACAATCAAGCTCTGCCAAGTAACAAGTCGATATCGACCAACCGTATTGTATTAGCTAGCTAAGCCACCGGACGCTACCCAAGTTGTTCTAGTGGCTTTTGACCGGGCGTCAGTAGCTGGGGTAGCGTTGTCACATCTGGAGTTAGCCGGCCATAGCAGCTCATTGTTGGTGGGATCAGAGTGTCACTAATTCAATATGTGCCGACCAAGCCACGGCATTGTTAAACCCGCCTCGTCCTAACTTCAAGTCGGCAACCCGTCGATCTCCCACCGACACATCAATTCTGGCGCCATTTTGCGCTGAATAAATTACCGATCTATAGGTGGGCAACGAGTTAACAGCCACTCTCGCTGGCCTAGTAGCCTCAGTACCATTTGGCGGATTGTGCATTCTCCGCGCCTAGATACGTACTAGTTCAGCCCATTCAATCTATGACATACTTCGGTCCACGGTTGAGTGTATGATGGGAAAAATAAAGTAGCGATGTGGCTGTCAGATCAAGCAGCTCATGTCTAGCCTGACGTATAAGCCACCCTCGGCGGTGATCCAGATCAATTCAAGCAAGAAGAACATAGAATCGGAGAAGAAGACAACGAAAATATGAGAGAAATAACAAACGCAATAAGCGAGAGGAGCAAGAAACTAAACTATTCCGACAAAAACACTCACACGGGGGGCAAACCCTGGAAACGGGATAGACTCGGACGCGACTAGTGATGTGGAGGCCAAGGCAGGGATGAAAGGGCCAAAATAGCCAATAACAGAACGGCGAAGCGGAGTTCTTTGAGTACATGAAAAGAGGGTACGAGACCGGGAGGGAAACGATGGTAACGCGCGGTGGCAAGCGGTCGGGAATGGGGTGGGCATAAAGCTAGGGGGATGAATCGGTAGGTTGGAGGACACTAGGGTTGTCGCTCAAGCTCAACCGGCCGGATTCACCTAGCGCGCAAAAAGCAGCATATCAGCAGAATATGTAGAAGCATTACAAATGGCTTTTCTACGTGCTAAACTGTGGCTATGGCTGGGATATAGAAAATAGTGCATTGTTCAGCCACATGAAATTCGAGTTGACTCCAGAGGTATCGTGTATGCCGGTGCACCTGTTAAAGGTAACTTATGTGATTAGGGTAGAGCGCTGGGGGCTACGGAACCTGTTGATCAGTGTGGTCAGTGAAGTGTTCCTGGTCGGTCGATCAGACTGCGGGACGCATACAGGCAGCGATGCACCAGGCGCTTCGTGAAGAAGGAACCCTCTGAGGCGCAGACTCTTTGAGACCTCGCTAAACATGAATATTATACGTATTTATGCTCCAAAATCGGCCATTTAATTAATCGTTTCCTCAGTATCAAATCGCGGCCGATTCACAGAGCTTGGAGCGGAACACCAAGCCATGTTACACGCTACATTGTCCTCGCGAATATAGTTTTATCTGCACTCAACTAATTTCCGCGTGCAAAAAAGTTACACATCGCTCAATTTTATCGAATATAAACTCTGAATCGGTCAAGTATAATAGAACTTTGTCCTGCCTCATGGTTCAAGCACCCAACAAACGAGGGGCTGCGCAGGCGTCATCTTTCCATTTACAGTCTTCAAAACCCCTGACTCCGGGCCGGATGTCCGAAAAACACATGGGTGGAAAGTATTAAATGGGCTAGTAGCACCAATGTCAGGTCTTTTGTCGCGCTACTCAGCAAGCCACTGTCTACTTGCGGATGCCTGTGCGTGTCACCGCTGTATAAGCCTGTCTAGAACTCGTCGCTTACGTGTATTTATCATGCCTCGGGTGGAAACCACTCTATAATTGGACAAAAAAAGACCTTACAGCCGACCCAGGCGGGTCTGTGGAGTCATTACCGTTTTTCAGATATAGCTCAACATGGGCTTCAGTTGTTCAAAAAATTTACAGTACGTCCACCCTATCATTAACTCGATTTCCGAAGGTCGGGTTGAACTAGCCAATGCGTTAGCCTGTATGTGCCCCACATTGAAATGGTCAGGTTTATAAACATATTTATGTATGGTGCCGCTCGTCAAAATTGACTGAACTACGTAGGATGGTGCAAAGAGCAATGCTAATAGTTTACTAACACCCTTCCCATTTTAGATATACCCCATCCATCGACAAATGTATATACACGGAAATGCGTTCTACGGCAACCTCTAATAGACGCCAGTAAGTCGACACCTGCCAGGCTTCGTTCTCATCAGAATAACTAGCTCAAATAGAACGTAAGAACTCTCATTGTGTCGAAGATTACTGGGTGAAATTTTTTTGTTCCGTTGTCATACAAGAATTCGACAGTAAGAGCTACGGCTTGAACGATACTTCATCGCGCTGAAATTCGATTTCTCTGGACACAGCAGGGAATGCTACGGGTAATACTTTGTCACTTCTTTTTTTGAGCTTTGCTTCATCAATTCTGGACTATCACAATTAGCGTTTTGCAAGACAGGTCGCAAGCTATGCTACCGCCGCATTTCCCACTAGAATGGCCCGGCGGTTTACCACTGAAGTAGTTGTAAATGGTATTGTGCGTATATTTTATATGAGGAAAGCTAGATCTTTTATTGAGGTAAGTTGATCCAGAAGGGAGTGGGCACTGGCATAGTGAGCTACTGAATACTACATGGCTATCCTCGGGTGTTAGATAGCCTATATTGCAGGGAATCGTCAAGCGAGCGACCAAGAACATTGCGCATCAAATATCAAATAAAATATATCAGGGGCTTGGATATCAGGCAACGGAAGAAGTCCAGTTTGATCAAAGCTCGAGGAAAAGCGTGGTGGGTGGATGTGGCGCGATTACTTTATAAATAGCATGACCCACTGAGCTGCTGGCATGCGTATATATCCTGTAGGGGGAGAAGATGTCCATTGCCGAATTTTGCGTCCAAAAACCGATACTCTGTGGCGAAATCGTTACTATCACTTGCTTACAGGAGGGCCATCACGAGTTTATTCTGGCGGAAACCATTGGCATTTTTGCCGACGGGAACCCCAATCAGCGAGCGTGGATTCGCCTGGAGCGAGGATGCAAACCTCATGAAAATCGAAAATTTAAAAACATATGGAACATAATGCATATCGGGGCACTGACATACGACGCGGCAAGGGTCGCTTTTGACCGAGAGTCCCTTACTTCGTCGCACTCGTCTCCGCAGGAGACCCTCAAGTTCAGAGATCAAGTAGCCATCAAGCATCTAGTTACTCTACTGGAACTAATGGATCAAGAGCCATACAAATACAATCAGTTGAAGGTGCGGAACGAACCAACTCGATTCACGTTACACTCGATCTATGCTCATTACATTTGTACTGTAGGATGACAGTTGGGTCTTTGCTCAAACTATAATTGATTGTATGGAAAATTATCAGTCTTCGCGAATTAAGCTCAGACGCCCGTTTGTCGACAAAGAGCGTCACTGTCAGCTCAAAGAAAGCTTTATCCGTATAATTGGAGACCAGTTATATAATTACGGACCGTCTTGAATGAACTTGGCAAGCACTGGTTTGTTGGTAGCTGTAGTGTCTGAAGAAAGTAAAACTCTTTCGGGTTATGTCTCCTCTGTAGTCGCTCGGCGACCCCTTGCATATATTTCTATAATACCCCTATTTTCGTATAATGATGAATCGAGTGTGCGAACTCTGCAAGCTACTTCCCACCACCCTAACGTGCGCACAAGCAGCATTGAATTCCAGAAAGCGCAGACGCTATGGAGGAATCACACCCAATTGACATGACTCGCGTGGCACTAGATGCACATCTAGCGCACCACAAAATCGCGTGGGTCCTTTCCGTCGAATCCGTCAGCCCTCCCTCTATCCTGGGTCCGCCACCGCGTACCACTCCATTGTTTCGCTTAATCTCAGAGCTCGACCTTGCGAGTTGTACTCGCGGTTCGGAGCATGGTACAATTACCACCACGATTTGAGACAAATTATGTACCACAATGACCAGTCTACAGCGTAAAAGCAGAGGCAAAGGCTATCCGCGGGATATGTTCAGCCAAACTGCAAGAAAGGTGGATTTAACAGACGTGTTGTACCAGAATAACCAACGAAAAAAGCACCAAAAATAAAAGGAAGAGAATGAAGGGAGTAAAACCCCTCGAAAACTATTCAAGCGAGTCCTGGCGTTTGTTCTCTGCACATTTCATCGCCCTGCATGTGCGAACGTTCCTATTACACCCCGAGTAATCTGTTCTATCATCCTCTCCCACCTCTTCCCGATCCATATAATAGTATTCTACAGATAGTGGATCCGTGGTATGTGCGGCGGTGTAGCAGACCTCGAATTGCCCGCCATCATCCAAGTCGGAGCATGGTTCGCTGCCCATGTCCTCCCTCGTAGCAAGTCGGCCGCAACAAGGAAACTGCCATATGCGGTCTTCTGGATCAGCCCGAGGGTCTTGGTAATCTGTTTCTAGTGGGCTTGTGCATTTCACCACGCAGGATCGGGCGGTATTGGTCGATTCGAGGTAGGTGTGGTGGCAACGCACACAATGTCTCGGAGCAGTGTCCGGTTGGATGAGTGGTAGTAGTGTGGATATAAATGCCTGGATTGTCTCAGGTCGGGCGCCATCCAGCGACTCGATGAGTGACCGGACAAACTCGTGGGCGTCGCATTTGCCCAGAGCCCTCTTGAGGACTTGAACGTCCTTGAATTTGTTTGTGTTTGGCGACGCCCTCGACGACCAGATGATCTTGCCTTCAATGTTAATTCTTCGACTTCTGTATTCCCGGTCAATTTGTTTATTATTAGCTAGATAGCGCTACTTGCCTTGGATCTATCGGCATGCTCTTGAGCCTGCGGTTCCAGTACAGGTAGTTTTATAACCATTCACCGAGGTGCATTCGGCGTGATGGTGTGACTCGGGCGGTGGCCCGACATGCATCGGTCTGCCCGAGGCAGAGCGAGGTTGTGCAATTTCGCTTGTCCCTAAGTCCGATTCAGTCTCCTCAAACGTTCCCTTCAGAAACATGGCACCCGATCGAAGGAGTAAAATTTGAGATCCAAGGCACCGCCCAACCTGCGGGCGTCATCTTTTGGTCCTCAATCGACCATCGTGGACGAGGCCGTGCTATTGATCGTCCCGGTGCAGATGACACGCCACGTCCAAATGTGTTCCTGTTTCAGCTTGGTTGCCCAATCCATGTCGAATAGATGGTGAATGTATCATCCTGTTCTCCAGTGGTTTTATTTTGTGCCTTTACTGAAACGGGACGATGTAATCTGTGGCTCGCATAGAGGCGAGGTGCGACCGCCAGTACGTTTGATGATTTGCCTTGGAGGTCTTCAGGCTGATTCGCTAAAATCTGCCCACGTGGTACAAAGAGCGGTGGCATCCGTTCACAGAGGATGCAAATTCTGGATACTGTACTCGCTACATGTCCAGAATAAGTATCACGTACTCGATCGCTTAAATTCACCATCCTTTGTCCTGCGTTGGTATGTCATATCTACCCTTTCCGGCTCTAATGCGTGGGTTTCCACACGATTAAAAGTCGGTTGGATGCGAACATTCGCAAGAGCTAACCCACTTGTCGTTAATCGGTTACTTGTTACTCCATATTAATTCCCAAACTCCAGGGTGAATACCGGAGGAAGTTTTGAGCGATAGCGAAAAGAAAGTTTAACTTTACTGTCGCTGATAGGACTGGAATGTATGCGTATATATCGCGCCGTGCCATGAGGGCGACCGTGCCACCTCGATGGCGGTGGGAGAACGATGGCCGGGGGAGGAATTCCTCAGAATCACATGCATACAGCGATCATCGCATCCAGACAGCACGTGGCATGACCTGAAAGAGATAGCTCTGCTGTCGAACAGGATACACCCAAAGATTATAGCACATAATGGTGCACCAGAAAAATAGATATTAGTTTTTCAGAGGCCTTGAGCATGAAATAGGATACCAACGTCGTTGCATCCTGAAACATTCAACCTTGGGCGTAGAAACAACACCGTATCTGGTCAAGAAATTCAAGTCCCTTGAGAGCCGGATCCGAGAGGGGTCACCGGGTTCTCGCGGCAACGGTCGAGCCACAGCCGGGTGGTTCACCACTCCCTGGTAGCATTGGTTGGATGTTACACAGCCGGACACATGCGGTGCGGACTTGAACTGGGGTGAAATGAGTCAACGACTAGTTTGCTCGGGCAAGCCACATGCATTGCAGCCCGTGCCAGAGATCTTTCGGCCTTGGTTGAGTATTTGGTTATTTCTCTCCCGCCCTAGCGAACGAAAATCTGGTGGACTTGCATCGGGAAGATCCATAATGAAGAAAGAGTGGGTCACCCATTTTGTCGTATTCTAACGATAGACAGCCTAGTTTGGTTATGGTAAACTCCAATTTCAGTCGATATCATGGGCTCTAGCCCGTGACAGATAAAGGCTTTCGGATAGGTGCGAATATATACCTGTGATCTCATACACACGAGTACGGTGGGTGCTAAAACGATTATTAAACATGATGTCATTATTAGGAGCCCAGGAGTGGTGGATTAAGTAGTTTCAGCACATCAGTTCACAAAACACTTTGCATGGTTGCGCCTCTTTCTCTTCTTCCGACATTTCATCACTCTGCATGTCCGAACGTGCTTGTTGCACCCCGAATAATCCAAACTATCCCCTTCCGTGGACTCGACCTCGTCTTCAGAGTAGTATTTGACCAATTTCGGGTCCGTGGTGTGCTTGGCCGTAAAGCAAATCTCGTAGAATTCGGGGTCGTTCTCCAACTCGGACCAGCACCCATATTCACTCTCTTCGAATGAGATTGGTCGGCCGCAACAGGGAAACTGCCACATGTGGTCCCATGGATCACCGTCGGGATCTAGGCATCTTGTCTCCTCTGGGCTTTCACATTTGACTATGCAAGATTGGATCGTATTTCTCGCTTCGGTGTATGTGTGGTGGCACCGCACGCAATGTTTCGGTGCGGTATCTGGCGTGATAAGCGGCAAGAGTGTGGACGTGAATGTACGGATTGTCTCCGGTCGGGCATCATTGAGGGATCGGGCAAGTGACCGAACCAATTCGCGAGAGTCGCACTTGGCGAGAGCCCGTTTGAGGAGCCTGATATCTTTGGATTTGTTTGTACTTGGCGACGCCTTTGACGACCAAATGACTCGGCCCTCGACGTCGATCCTTCGCTTCCTGGCTTCGAGTGAGGCGGTTCCTGATGGACGAAAGCCGAAGCACTTGCCTTGGATCAATCCGCATGTTCGTGGAGTTCACGATCAAGGCGCAGCCGATTTTATAGACATCGGTCGCGGTGGAGCATTGGAGTGGTGTGGTGAGACTTGGGTAGCTACCCGCCATTTTGCGGTCTGCTCCAAGTGGGATAGACTGGGCATCCTAACCGCATGAACTCGCGATGGAGTCTGCTATTATCGAACAAAATATTTTACAAATGTCCCGTTGAAGGGCTGGTGCTTGGAGCAGTCATGCTTATGCGAGCATCTTTCGAGGCCATCGACGCCAAGTGGACCGACGCCCGATTTGGTATATTTCCGTCCCCGAGGCTTGGCCGCTCCGATGCTTCACGTGAACCCGAACATCAGCGTGACACGAGCACGTGGTCCCGCCGATATCCATCCTCATTTTGCTGCAAGATTCTTGGACCAGATCGTTTGGTCCTTTTCACAGAACGAACAAACGAATCGAAGCGGGCTATAGCAAGCGCAGGGCCGAGATGTCCACGTCCGATTTTGCACAATTTCCATCAGCAAGGGCGCCGGATGATTGCCGGGGACTTCGCGACCACACGACCACGAGTCAGATCTTCGGGGAAGAGGCACCATTATCGATATGCGGCGGGTGGATTCCGCGCTTCGGTCCATGCGGGGACACGTCGCACACCGCTCGGCCCTTGTGACCTGCGCCAGTGTCCCAACCACCACGCACCATGCGGCTCGACATCTCGTTTCTCGTCGGCGTCTGGCTCGAGGCCGTCGTCTACGGTGGGTCCGGCCACACCTAGATCGACAGCGCACTGAATGTTTTGGTGACAGGGATCTACCTGGCCGCGCTGGGTGTCTGTCTGCGCCTGTTTCGCACTCGGACACCCTCGGTCGGGCGTGCACTGCCCATATGGCTCGTTGTGCTGTTCATACTCGCGACGGCCCACTGTGCGCTCTCGCTGCGTGCGATGCTCGATGCATTTGCCAGGCATATGGGCTCGGTGTACGTGCCCATGTCTCGATCAGTACATCTCATGATGCTCACGGCGGTAGCAGACACGGCAATGTCCCCCCTCCATCTCCATCGGCGTCCCACACATCTCGTCCTGGCCAACCGATCCCGACACTCATGCCCACCCCAGGGCCGTCCCAACTTGGCCCCGTCGCGTACATCTCCAATCGTGCGCTTCCTACAAATCTCGCTTCACTCGGGGTCTATGCAGCCACCATCCTGGTGTCAGACTTGATGATGCTCTACCGCTTGCTGGTCGCATTCAAGTACAAGTTCTTATGGACGATCATACCAGGATTGCTGAGCCTTGCGTCCTTTGGCAAGTTTAGGTCTCATTTGGTCAAGCAGCCGCTGACAAAATATCTAGTTATTTCAATGGTCGTAGTGAGCAAGTACTCCAAGGTCGACCTGTCCCTCTCCAGCGAGCTGGTGGAGAAACAGCTGGCCAGCGTGGATCCATGGGTCCCACCCGTTTATGCAATTTCATTCTTGGCAAGTCTGGCCATCACAGCATTGATGATGGTTCGCGTATGTTTTTCCCTTTCTTTCATTCCGCCGCATCATTGAATCCCCCACAAGACCTCGTTCGCATCTTCCTCGCTAAAACCAACTCTTCCGGCCTTTGTGCGCCGAGGCCGGAGACATGCCCGATCGACCAGTCTGACGGCTGGCGATGACTTTGTTTTTGATATCGATGAACGCACCGGGCCGCCTCCTCCCGCCTCGGTCCCAGCAACCACTCCCGAGCGTCAAGGAGTTTCCTGTGAGTCCGAGCTCCCTTCCCGCTGGAACGTGCCTCCAGCCAATCGCTGGGGTTGTGGATGTCGCAAGGTGTATGCTAATTATAGCTCTTGTTGACAGCACGATGGGTGATTCTTGCAGGGTTGATCGAGAGTGGAGCCTTTGCGCCGGTGTTTATGTTGGCTGCTCTAATCTTGTATGTCGCTCAGGATGGACAAGAGGTGTGTGTATTTTTTTGTCAGTTCTGGTGCTCGCCCAAAACTAACCCGGTTCCAGACGCTGCTCGTCCCCCTCCTCTCCCCTCTCGCAGCCCTGATTCCCACACTCCAAATCGTGCAAATCCAACTCGGCCTCGACTCGGCATCGCGCGCTTCCCCACCTCGTATCTCGGCTGCTGCTGTTGCTTCTGGACCAGCAGGAAGAAGCCCGTACCTTGTCCCCGCTCCTCAATACAGGGACGACTTTTCGTCAGACGAGGAGCAAGAGGATGCTGAGGACAAGGTCGACTTGCTCGATCGAGCCATAGCAAAGCAGAATACGACCAAGAAGCCTGTCCCTGGAACCAGACGGTGGAGCGCGAGGTGGGCTTGGCGTGGTTCGGGGTCTGGTTCTGGACATGGAAGCGGGGGCGGGAGCGGGTCCCAATCGAGTTCGTCCAACGGAAGGCCAGAGCCAGTCGTTGCGCTGCAAATGCAAGACCTCTCCTCCCGACCCACAAAGGGAGGCGCACGTATCCAACTCGACGAGTCCACGGCCGCGCCACTACCAAGGAGACATACCCTCAGGAAATCGTCGGGTCCAGTGGTCAAAGAGATGATATCCAAACCGGTCCCTGTGGCTTCGGATTTCCCTCCCCCCTCGACCACTAATATCCCGAGCACGCCTTTGCCAAGCTTTGTTATTTCGAGCGCGCAGGGCGCGACGGCGGCCAAAGCTTCGTTGGCGAGAGCACCGAGCGGCAAGGAAGACGGAGCTGGGAATGGCGAACACAAGTATCATTATCGTATGCGACCGCGCGAAAAGACGGCCCAGTCGCTCGCTGCGTATTTGAGTGCCCAGGCGGAAGAGGCTCTGTCGCATCCCAGCCGCGGATCGGCGCAGAATCTCAAAGTCGGCTCGCTGAACCATTCGGGATCGGGACACCCCAACCCAAACGGCAGCCAACCGCCCGGCAACTCGGTCTCGGGCCACACGGAGCCCGCGTCCCTGCTCTCGACGGTGCCGACTTCGCCAGCGTCCGGGTTCACGTCACTCGCGCCCCACTCGACGAATCCGTTCCGGTTTGACGCCGCGACGCCGCCGTCGCCGCCGCCTGCCCAAGCCCAACCATCCCAGCATAAGCGATCGTATTCGGATGTGCGGCGCGGGGATGCGCCGTCCCCGGCGAATATGACGGGGGTTGGGCTCTCTGGTTCGTCTCGGACTCCGTTGACGTTCCCGTTTGCGCCTCCCAACGGGGCGGATGAGACTGCCCCGCGCTGGGTGGCTCTCCCAGGCGCACCGTTTATCCCGGCTTGGGTGGGGGGTATGGCAGGGAGCAGGAGAGGGATGTGAGTCCCGCGCCAGGGCTACAGCAGGACTATGCGCGTGCACGAGAAGAGGTCTTGAGGCGGATGCAGCGCGAGAGGGAGCGAATGAACGGGGCCATGTCGGATGATGAGAGTGTGTATAGTACCCAACCCCAACCGATGATGCGTGGGCCTGGGTGGAGGGCGTTTCCGCACGGCGAGCGGTAGGGATCGAGCACGGTGATGATGATTTTTTTTCTGTAGTTGAATTGGTCCTGCTTTGGGGTCTTGCGACTTTGGGGTACGGCCGGATGGATATGTATTATAGACAACTGCTGTGCCAAAAACATGAGAAATATATTTTGTATCACGCTGCTGGTGAGACGTGTAAAAGATCGATTCTAAGAAATCCGGTGGTCGTAGGGGGTAATGTACATCGTAGATAACACAGACACGTATGTGCAAGCCGTATAGAAACAAAGTCTAGATGAGGGTGACTCCAACTGGGGCGCCGTTTTCGTCCCTGTGTTGGTGGATCAATACACGCCGAATCGGAAACAGAAAGATCCACTCACACAACACCGTCCACCATGACCGGGATCGGGATGAGGTTGAACTGGACACCAATATGGGCCATGAACCTGTTCAAGTTGCGCTCGCGCACATCGTGTTCGCGCAGGCCGTAATCTCGGACAAGAGCACGTGCTTGGGCGCCTTGAACGGGGTGTTAGGTTTTTTTAGACAAGGATGGGTGAAATGACGACGTACTGTCGTACGAGAATAGTTGACGGAGCGTTTCGGGTGCAAGAGCAGACTCTTCGCCGTTTGGCTTGACGACCGGTGCCAATGGGTCGTCCAGGTTTGTCGAACGCAATGTAGCATTCGATCGGCGCGCTTCGCTGCAAAACCGTTCGTGTGAGTCTTCCTTGCATCATACCACTCCAGCGACATGGCATACCTATTCAACAACGAATGTCTAACTTCGATCAACTGACGCTTGCTCTCGTCTGCCTGTTCCTGCAACGACACCGGCAAATGCTCGGGCATTTGGTCGTGCACGGCCGCACGAACTTGTTCCGCGATTTCAAGCCGAATCTGTTCTTGGATTTGTGCACGCATGTGGTCTGCAATCTGCACTGCCGTTAGACAAATTACGAGATGATAAAACACGGCAAGACGAAACTTGTTCTTTGAGAACATCCTTGACGATATGTTTGATATCGGCGATTCGTTGGTCTTGTTTTTTGTCCTGTGCTCGGAGTTGCCTGGGTTAAGAGTGAGGAGCATGGAGCATGCTAGTATGGAGCGGGCGTACAGTCTGAGTTTGTGGATTTGGGCAGCAGGGTCCTGAATAGTACGTCGTTAAAAGTGACCAGGATGCAATCTCGAAAAGGATACATACGGGAGGAGGACCAAGAGCTTCGACCTCCCTTGCGTTCGTCATCAACAGCTTCAATGACTGATCACTGGAGAGAGAAAAAAGTAAACAAAAAACCCGCCCACGTCGGGGCTCTGGACACTTACAGCGACTCCCTACAAGCCAGTTAGTGCCTCTACCAAAACACAAGGTTAAAATACTCACAAAGTATTCGTGAAACCATTGACAAG
The DNA here is from genome assembly GCA_030998015.1 of Ceratorhiza oryzae-sativae. Classification (NCBI taxonomy): domain Eukaryota; kingdom Fungi; phylum Basidiomycota; class Agaricomycetes; order Cantharellales; family Ceratobasidiaceae; genus Ceratorhiza; species Ceratorhiza oryzae-sativae. Next base: position 1,591,846 of record JARWMV010000235.1, on the reverse strand, counting down.
GTTATTTATCGATGCCTGGTCTGGGGCCTGGTACGAGCTCCCACGTCCGTTCCTGCTAGGTCCCGCACGCGTCGTTTCGGCCACGCTCGCTGCTGGAGACGGCGGGCGCGGGGTTTGGGGTTCGACTATGGTCGTCGTAGTGATTGTTTCCTCTGCATTCTGGACTGGGGGCAGCGAAGGCGAAAGGGGGAGAGGGGTTTCCGTGGACTCGGACATTATTGGTCTAGGGGTGATCGTCGCGTAAACACGGTGGCTATATCCAGACACGTCTCCAACTTCAGGGTGCAGATTATGTAAGCTCATATGCCTCCTTTGAAGACGACCGTTGCACCCGCTTCCACGTTTGCCCAGGAACGTTCATAACGGGTTCGTTTGCGACTTTCGTTTGGGATTCTATTGCGTGTAGTTTTAATGGGTTCTATATGAGTGACCTGATCCCAGAAGCACTGGCAGAGTCCATCCTCAGAGCCAGTTTTTGTCGCCGAACCTCAGGATATAGGAAGAGCATTCTCTAATATGTACGCTATCCACGAGATATACGCCGCAAATAAAACCTAGATGATCCAGATGATCCACATTGCTTCAAACAGTATACTATCTTCAACTACATGCGCATGCAAATTACCTATACATACAGTCTCACGATCGATCCAATTATGCGAAAGTAATGCACCCCAACAGACGAGAGAAAGACGCAAAGCCCAATCAGGGAGAGTATCTGTAGCCATGTAACTTGTCGCCAATAGCCTCAATGAAACTCTTTTTGAGCTGCAAGCGGCGGTCTTGGCTCATAAAGAATCGCCTGAGTGTGATCGGATTAGGTTGGTAGTTCTCCATGCAGTCGAGTATTGCTTGGCAAAAAAACCAGCTATTATCCTGTAAGCCAAATCGTTCAGCGCTCATCGTGAGCACAGCATGGGATCGTCCTACCTTGAGAAGGCTGTGATCAAGCGGAGCCTTCTCCATCAGCTCCAACAGAGTTATCAGGTGTTCTATACCCACTGTGTCTTGAAACTCCAGGGTCTCCTGGGGGACTGCGCTCGATGGGACAAGAGTTCTTTGATCGAATGATATTTTGAATCGGTTGTAAGCCTTAGGCCTCTTAAAAGTCGTCTTCACTTTGTTCGTCCAGCCCTTGTTTGGGTCCTCTGTCCACCTTTCGAGACGAATCCATGCATGTTGTTTGTGTTCCCCGTGCCGGAATAAACCCTTTGTGTGCACTATGATGAACTCGTGGCGCCCATCTTGAAAACACTGGATTGAAACTACTCGGCCGAATAGCATCGCCTTCTGCTTGCACAAATCCGGCACCCGCATATACTCGTCCTGTTGTGCACATCAATCTGCTTTTAAATAATAGATTTTAAGAGGAACCCTAGCATTCCACGTACCACAGCTATGTCTGAGCTCGTCGACAATTTTCGATATCCCTATATTCAATCATGTGTGACGAGGTCAAACTTGAGAGAGGTCTTTACGTACAGCTTTTTTCTTTGGTAATGCTATTGGCGGACCAGTCGTCCCGGTGACGCTACTTGGCCCAGCTGGTTTTACTATTTCCACAATTCGGTACGTGGCTTTTTGTGCGACATCGCTCACGACACGGGCGACAGCACCTGTCGTTTGTCTCTGGACAAAACTCGATTTGTTTTCACATTAGGATCCCGTGGAATTGTCTCACTATATTCGTAGCCAGCGCTCCCTAGACGAAACGTTATATCATTGACTAATTTGCAAGTCGGATGTTTACATACCACTGTCCTAGTAACCTTCGCGCCCCAGGTTGTTTCCGAAATCGAGGTCGTTGCACGGCTCACCACATTGGCCACGCTGTGCTAGCAGGGTAATTTGGACGATAAGACTTGAATTCCAATGAATGACGAAAAGAGTACCTTGGTAGCATTCCACTACATCCATATAACTGGCTTAGATTATGGTAAATTTTCTTTAACAGTAGAACTCACTACCCAGGTCTTTCATCACCAACGACAGGAGTAATGTGATCAATCCAGTTCATGTTACGATTCAAGCACCACTCACGATCTGCCCAAGTACGTCACGTCGACAAACGGTCAGGTTTGGAGAGAACCTCGAGCCCACTCACTGGTTTATGCTACCAAAATGTACGCGAGAGCGTCAGTAATATGAGCGCTATCTGTCAAAATTTCAACTCATTAGAATCGCAACGATTCAAGGAGCAACATGTTGTCATACTCGAACAGAGTCCGAGATCATGGTGTGTGGTGTGTAACATAACGGCAGGTTTGGGCATCGGGGTTTAAAACACCTACTGGCTAGCAAAGGCAATCAGAAAAATATCATACCTCTTTGTTCGGGGTACAAAGACGTACTATCAACCCAAAAATAGACTTGCTCTCATTGCTTGACGACGTGAGGGGAGAATAATTACGCGACGACCCTACATAAAGACCGGCGCTACTCGTTTGTTTTGCTTGCCCATGTGTATTGTGAGGGCACTTCACCTGGATGTAGCCATTGCCACGAGACCATTGGATGAATAGGTCGAATTAGGGACTGAAAAACGGAGGCAACCGTATATATCAACCGATCAGTACGAAATATTGCGTTGATTGGTGTAAACAGGGGAGGTACGCACAACCCTCCGTGAATAGCTTGAAGCTTATGGGCGGTATGCTCAGAGGTTTGTTAACTTGGATAATATAATGCCGATTTCGCTCTGGTGTGCTTTGTAAGGTTGTATCTACACGCGTCGCGGCCCTCGCTGGGATCAAGCTCTAGTGACGCGAGGCCGCCGCGTTCCGGGCACGTGACCGCACGTGACAACGACCATGGAGCGGATACATGGCTCACCATACGATAGATAAACGGTACGTTTGTCAAGCTGGGTGAATTATGATCTATATTAAATACATGGAAACGGAGATTCATTGTGTTAATTCTACCACCTTGTTGTGAGGACCAGCGCCTGCATCTGTAGTCCACTCATGAACCCCGCCCCTTAAAGAAGCACAACTAAACGTGTTGACACCATGAAGCCGACATCAATGAATATGCACTCCGATCAGCGGGACTTTTTCGAAGACGTGTTAAGATTTTGCCCGTTCCATGCGCTCGTTTTCCATGCTCAAGTGAAGTTTCTCGACATCGATGTTGGTCAGCAGCTAGGCCGTGGATATATGCGGCCCCAATGTTCACTTAGCCCCCAAAAGGATGCTTGAATCTAAACGAAGAAGCACGTAGTGAGATCTGAAGGAGGTACGACGGGAGCATCAGTAAACTGGCGGCAGGTCGTGCAGATCCAACTCCCGGGTGATTAACTACTAGGTTTTACAAGGCTAGGCTAGACTTCGACCGGGTCTTGCCACGCACCCACGGATTCCGCCCGTGGCTGACATTAACCGGTAAGCTCAGGTGGCCTGTAACCGTTATCGTGACCAGGCTGACTACTAGACCTGGGTGAAACTAAGAAAATGTCTACATACAAAAATATATTGGCGTTCGAGGGGTTTGGTATACCTGTAGGCTGCACCTTACAACGAGTACCATAGCTTCCTTCAGGCGAAAAGAGCTACAAAGCCAACATTCATGTGGTCTTCAAGAGGCCAAACTTAGGTCAAAATACATCTCTTCGCACCACTCTGTACTCTTCATGTTTCTCGCAGTCATTAAAAGCACTTTGTACAAAGAATTATATCCCTTCACGCTCAGCCAAGATTGCCATATGAGCAAAGTCATAATTGATCGAGTCTTGTCAGCACGAGTTCTGCAGAAGCCCGTTCACGGCCGTTTGTCCCAAAGCAAATTAGCCAGCTCCCAGACGCTACCAGCACATATATCTTGAGAGTACGGCTTCACACCCTCTGTGATGCAGCTGATTGCTCCTGGTAGATCGTACTTCTCGTAAGGAGCCTGGTTGCTCATCACCTACATGTTTTCCGGTCAGGACCAACCTCATCGAAATCTACACAACAAAGTCCCCACCGCAACCAGTATACACCCAAGAGCCCATAGATCACCATAGATCGTTGGGTATGGTGCCATCGTGTCCGCTGACTCGTTGAACAGCTCCGGGGGGTGCCAGCGCGAAGGTGTCAACGCAATGTGCGACGCACCTACGATTCGTGGTGTCGTCGAGGTGTCCGAGTACTCGTATTGACATGCGAACTCAAATCTCGTCAGCTTTGCCTTTCCGTCTTTGTCAACATGGACAGTATCCTGATAGAGATGTATTATAGGGACAGCTTTAGGCAGAGCTGAAGCGTGGATACTCACACTCGACAAGTTTCCATGAGCGACAGAGCCTTGTGGCACCTGGGTGTGCAGATATACGATCCCACTCACTACGCCCTTCAGCTAGTTCGGTCATGAATCTGTATCAGCCATCAAACTAAGGCTAAATTATATGGACTAACAAGGTTTAGGCGATCCTGAAAGCTGAGCTGATCTGACTTTTTGCTGCAAAACTTGGTTGAAATCGATTGTTTTGATGTGCTGTTATGAGCAGTCAATGGAAATACGGACCTCGCTCAGGGTCCCGTTGGAACAAAACTCAGTTATAATGGCCGGAACCCGAGACTGTTGGAGGGTGTTGCCATGTAGGTCATCATACCCGTAGAAATTACATATGTTGTCATGCTTAAATTGGTGTAGAAGCGCTATCTCGTGGGATGTGCACTTCGGCAAATTAGTGTATATTTGAAAGTGGTGGAATAGTGGAAATAGTGGACAAACCTGTATTGCAGCATCGATAACATCCTCTGAAGGGGTCCTTCGTACCAAATGGACTGCTTTGATGTTGACCTGGGAATGCACCGGCGCCGAATGACATCACGATGATAAAACGAAGAAAGCTCAAAATCAGCACACCTCGATAGATCGCCGCAGGAATCCCGGCGAGTAGATCCCACTGTAGAACGGAAGACATGAACCAGAGCCAAGTCGCCGTATTGAGAGGCTTACCGCCACCACCAGTAGCGCAGGTCAATTATTAAATCTCCTTGGGAATCAAAAATTCGCCTATTCTCTTGATTTAGATGCTAAATGCAGGGTATGATGTTTAAACTAACATACCTCCAAGTTCCTGTGCTATATCCAAGAATTCGCCGTCGCGGTTCACTGGGCGTAGTGATCCTGTCCGTGAGATTTCGGACATCCCCTGGTATTGGATTTTGTCCTCGAGCGAGTTTGTTCACCAGAGCCCCAAAGTCCCTCAAACAAGCCTCAGCAGTAGGTCGGCGGCTCCCGTCTTGGTTCCAACATCTGAGTATGGTTGCTAATGTCCCATTTGTAATCCATGGGACGTGTGGCATGACATGATATCCCCCAAATCGGTGTATGCGCGAAAGCTGGGAAACTGAGTAGGGTGGGGTGGCATCTATAATACTTGATATGACCTCATGCTCTAGCTTGCATTCCGGATACGGATCGACTCGGACATACATCTGAATGATACATCAGATAAATTGCTCCGGTTGTCACATCCAATATAGTGAACGCACCCAACATGCGACGCATCCAAACGACCACATATCTGCCTGAGGAGTTGGCTGAACACTCTCATCGTTTGCTACAAGCTCCGGGCTGAAGTACCGGGCCGATATCACATCGTCGTTTGGGACCACCGTTTGCGTGTTCGACGGCAGGTTCGCCGATAGCCTTGCAAAGCTGATCAGAGTAAGCTTCAACGTCCCATTCCGGTCAGCTAGAATGTTATGCTTGGACAGGTGTCAGAGTCCCTTGGTGTTAGATTATGCCGAGCAAATTTTCATTACCGGAGTCAGATCGCCATGGGCGAGTGGCGAAGGAAGGTTGTGTAGGAACTGTAGGCCTTTGAGAATTTGCAGCATCTAGATACATATGAGCCAGCCGCATAACACGATTTTTATGCTTTGACTACTCACACAATTCACATAGAAATCCTGATCGCCGATTGGTCCAGCGTCGAGTACCTGTCATTTTCAGATCGCCATTATTCGAGAAACGAATGTTTGTGATACGACGCACGTCCCGCAGTGTGCCACCTTCTTGAAATTCCATAACTAGCCCAGGATATCTCCCGTATGAGGTATCTATTCCAAGAATCTCAACTATATGCAAGTGTTTGATACTTGCTCGTTCCCAGAATGTACGCAGGAGCCCCTGGATAAAGATCCGTAAGGAAGCAAGTCGGGAGAAATAACGATAATCCCACCTGTTGCAGAGGATCGATTATCGATTTGTCCGAGCCTAGTCCTATCGGGGCTCGAAGGACTTTGACCGCATACATCCGAGATGCGTTTGACCTTCGTGAACTGATGCAGTAGAAGCATCATCCATAGAACATCTCAATTAATCGGTATTATTAGCAAAGATAAAAGGGCTAACACATAATATGCTATGACTCACTTCCAGACGTCAGCCATGCGCTGCATAGAGATCTTGATCTTGTTCAATTTCGATAGTTCTTTAGCAAAGTCTCGGGTTTCCTCAGGCCACCCCAGCAGCTCCTCCTCAAGATCGCTTGCCGCCTTGGCTGGAGTGACCATAGCCGGATCTAGGCTCCCCTTTTCTATCAAGTCGTTGATTGAGTGCAGGAGTGAGGCGGACGTCGGTCGAGAAAGCTGGTGAGGATGCCAGCACGATTTGATGATATCCCACAGTGCATCGGTGAGGCAGCTTGCAGCATACGGCCGCCCCGGCTTTGCACTGGGAGTTCTCCCAGACTTTATGGCCACTGTGACTCGGTGCTCGTTTGTGATGATGTGATATGGTCGGAGTTGGCTGAGAATCTGTCGGGCCGAAGCATCAATACGCCACAGGAACGGATGTTTAACGGATTCGTACCTCGAGCGCAACACACCCAAATGCCCATACGTCAGAGAACAGGGTGGGTTTGCTATTTATTTCGGAAAACAACTCTGGGCTCATGTATCGAGTGGTTGCATGGAACTTGGAGGATACATCTGAGGGAATGGGCTGAGCGGTGTCGTTGATTGTGAATCGGGCATGACCAAAATCGCATATCTTGGGTGTGCCGTCCCTGGTGACAAGAATGTTCAGCTAATGAATAGGCCTATGATCAGTCAATCCAAATATTCCCCGGATTGGTTCAACTCGCCCCTTTTAGGTCCCCGTGGACAATCGAAAAACCGTGCATATATGCGAGGCCGTTCAATGTTCCAACTAGCTGTGTGTATCGAATGAGCAGTGATCAAATTAAGCATCATCGGAAATCTCACTAGCTTGACTCTCTGAGGTTTGTACATTGGACTGACAAGATACTGAAAGCCAACGCCGTCAGTAAATAGAGGGGTCACGACGGCACGAGTAATCGCACCTCTGCCAATGTCGCTGTGCAAAACTCACTGACCGAAGACGGCATGCCATCTGGTGAGTCAATGACACCGAGAAGCCTCAGCAGGTTAGGATGTCCGAGCTCTCCCTGGAGAGTCCGCCATATTCCCAACTCGCGATTGAGCTTCTGTTCATACAGGTGGGTGACAATGATCTCGAAGTTAGTGGTTACACTCGCCTTTCGCAGTTTGTCTAACGCTGGTGATGAATCTAGGTTTTGCGGGGAAACACGGATCGTTTTAATGGCAACCTGAATTAGGAAATAAGTAGGCGCAATTTCATGATGTCCATCCAGTGAAGTTAGCCGTTACCTTTATTTTTGCGGTAGTTTCTCCCTCGAAAAATCCCCTGGCCGTCGTCGTATAGGATGTTTATTCAGTATATAGACTTCGCTCGTCAATAACTTACGGATAAACATCCGCGACACCCCCTCTTGCGACCTCATCATCCTCCACGTGAGCAATATTCACGTATCTGGAAACCTCTGGAATGCCAAGAGACCTGGCCGACAGCATGTAGCAGGCCCAGACTACTGAGACAGAGGAACTAGAATGGATGTTTCCCTAATGTGTACAGTGGCGGTGGTTTACGGTGCTTGCGAGCAACTTGGCGAGCGATGGGGTCTGGCAAGGTCGCTGAAGGAATAGGGTTGCATAGTTCCAGATTCCAAAGTGCCCAGATAGCTCAAAATGATGACAGCTGGAAGTCTACCCACACATCCCAATATTAGTGTCTCTATTGATACAGCGCTCTGAAGTTTTTGCCTGGTTTCGTTTCAAACTATATTTTCAGCTGTTTGTCTAAAGAAAAAGCTGGGCCACAGCCGGAAATTGTTCTACGGAAGCGAGCTTAACCAATCGGTCATAATGACAACACCGATGTTTGGACATGTGATTAACAAAGTCCGGAACACTGCTCCCAGGATGATCGTCGTGAACAATCAGCACAACACAAAGCTGCATCGTGTGGGGCTCACCGAGGAAGCACTAATGAGGTAGTTGAATGATAAATTTAATTTAAATCCCAAGTATCTCATGAAAGAGTGATACTCGTCTGTATTTGCTGTACATCATTCAGGAAACATCGTAGTAATCCTCTATGAGGCGTTTGTTCCATACGATGGACAAAATTTATGTACCCCAGCCTTTGCGTATGAGCACAGAGAGAGATGGAGAGATACTAGTCACCAGGTATTAGGATATGAAGTTTACACACCAGGTAGTTCATTTCATTGGAACATGACAAGGGCGAATAATGCGATAAGCAGGCGCGTATTAGGTGGCATCCACAGTGTTTGGCGATCCGGAGCTTCGAGAATACATGGTTCCTTACCCTTATTACGTCTGTGTTACTCAAGTGGGGCACATGAGCCAAAAGAGGAAATGAGATTGGGGCTAGTTACTTTGGGTAGAGTGTTTGCATTTACGTGTATCGGTGTAATGTCTACCAAGGATATGATTTGCGAGATGAAGCTGTCTTGCTTCAGTTGGAGTTGCTTGTTGGAATAATGATTTATTTTTTAATTACCCAGGTGCTTTTCGGCATCTTGTCCCAATTACTACGCTCACGACCACGCATACATCCCGTTCATGAGAACACAGCCACCGCAATCTAACCAAAACGCGTATGACGACACTTCGCGGCGTAAACATACTTCTCCTCCCGACAATCAACTTGCCTCTCTGTTTTTCCTGGCCAAGGATGCTAATTGATACCAAGTGTGTATGATATGAGTGTGAATCAAACTTGCTAAACACGAAGCACAGAAAACGAAAGATCAATATTGGCGGCAAAGTCGCTTGGGCGACAGGACACAAACAGCCAGAATACGACTCGAGCTCTGAAATCGAGTTCATTTCCGATGATGAATCAGTCTCCCAGGATGAGCAGACGTCTCAGGATGACCGGGCTTCACAGGGTGGCTCGATTTCTCAGCAGAGCTCAACGTCTCGGGGTGTCGTAACCGCTGCACGCCACCCAGCCTCTCGCAACGCAGACTTCCAGGGCGCTCTTCGAGGCTGCGATGCTTCTGCTTTTGTCCATGCCCTGGCTAATTCGCTGGACAAGATGCCACCCAAGACCGTCCAGACGCTCAAATCCTCGCTCATGCCTCTCCTCAAGCCGAACAATACTCCAAAGCATTGCGCCCGATGTCACAAGACTTTCACCGAGTCCACGAATACCACCAAATCCTGCATCATCTGGTGCACGAGGCCCAAGGAGACCAACATACCGGATGAAGAGTATGACCAGGAGTACAAGTTCAAGTTCGTGTGTTGCAACAGGATAGTTAGCCATGACGAAGCTATGGGTGGTGATTGGGAACCCGGCCATGACGAATGCTTCGAAGGCAAGCATAAAATTGATCCGACGTCGGTGAAATATTATCGTGGCGAAGACTGGCCCCGAAAGAAAATAGAGGATGGACTTGACCACTCGGGATGCAACAAGAATGTCCAGACGTGCAAGGCCATGGGCTGTGGAAAGAGGAAGCGGTGAGATAACTCGTAAATCCACCTCAACTATTCGCTCATAGATGAAACGCTGACCGGGGTTAGTAGGTAGAGGCATCGGGTGCTTTGGCTTGCGTCCTCAAACAGCATTGAACCCATAGTTTAGATCCTGATGTGTGGGCCCCGATCTATGTTATTTTGCTCGCGAATGCAATTTTGTAAATGATTTCTAGGCGGTTAGACAGGATAGCGCGCGCAGTCGCTAATATTCGCGTGCTGAACAAGCAATTGACCACCCGGCAGCGGTTCGTCAAAACCGTAACCTGTGCACAGGGGAGCCCCAGGAAGTATCAAGCACTTGCCACAGGTCTCGGTTTACAGATAAACATTCAGATTCTCTCGATGAGCGGGGGCGCCCACTGCCACTCGGGGTCTGAAAGATCTGGTGGCTCTTTCTCGCTAGACTTCTTTGGCTCCCAACACTGCTTGCGCCGCCACAAGAATTATACCGAAAAGAACAATCCACAACGAAGCTTGCATAGCCTATCGCAGTAAAATGTTTAATCTTTTCGGCTGAAAGAAAAGTAGCAAGTTAATTAATTCGTGGCGGGTAGCTGTGTACAAGTGTGGAAATCGTCCAAAGATAGGGTGTTGTGAGGCGCATCTGCTAGCTACCGAGGTTGGCATATAGCCAATCCTGAAGAAGTGATTTAGTCCAGTCACAATGTCAGGAGGGCGGCGAGGAACTGAATAGGAGAGAAGACGTGGCAGAGGGAGCGCCTCAAACGGCGTCATCCCCTCAGGGAGTGATGCATTGGCGTTCAAAAGAAAGGACTGCGATAACTAGACACAAGAATAGCGGTTTGCTAGCGGATTAAATAGAGTCGGCTCGAGAGATTGATATTGTTCATTTGTACCAGATGAGAGGCCGGCCGTGTCTCATTAATTTCTGTGCAATTCTATCTGGCTGTGGCAAACGAAGAGTTTTGAGGCCATGTGTCCCGAGCACAGCCACTGGAGCGCTTCGGAAATGGCTGGGATCAGCGCGTAGTTGGATGTTGGCAACTGACGACAACAAGCGCGATGGAGGTCAGGTATCCAAGTAGGTCGAATAGATGCAATATGCGAATGGCCTAACATGCCCCAGTCAAGGTGCTGTATACATTGGGCGCATCCCAGCTTATGCTCGCACGCGCAGAGCCAACCGATTGCCGCCCGGTCAAGCCCCGCCCAAACGCGACGACGGCGGACAAGCACGCATCCACAACTCTCAAAGAATGTCTTGGCGCACTCTGCGGGGCCAGGTGAGACTGCCCTAGACTGCAAATAACAATAACTAATGTGCACTAGTCCTGAGTTACTCGCAGACCCGCGGACTGACTATTCAGTCTACGCGCTTGACCCTCTCCAGACCCCCGAGCTCATGGTCGGGCGGGGCTTATTGACATGGCTCTTGGCAGAGTCTGGGAGGGTGGTTGGTACGGTCCGAGAAGACTATGTTGATGGGGAAGAGATGCAAGTATTGGAGATCAGGCTTTCCTTGACACCAGTACGTCGTAATGCAGTGTTGACATTGGGCAATGACACGAGATGCAAACATGCAGACGGTAGCCGTCTCGAAAGCTCAGCATGCCAGCTCTCTGCAAAACATCTCACACCCGGTTGCGCCCACCACTTCGACTCACCTTTCACCTCCATCGACGCCCTCTGGCCAGCCCCAAGCGAGTCGTTCGTCTGTACGAATACGAATAAAAACGACAGCCCGAGCTCAGGAAAAGGCCGCGACCGCTGCAGCTGCGCCCCCAGCGTCGAAAAAGCGCGGACCACGCAAGGGGTCTTCAAACGCACCAACCACCCCCCAGACCACCCTCTTACCCGAACCTGCCTCCCCTGACCCAACCCCTGGCCCTTCAAATCTGTCTCCACCCCAGTCTCGCGTTCATTCACGCGTGTCCTCAGCATCTTCGCTCCCTCTTTCTCAGAACCCGTCCCAACCCAAGTCACGTCCCCGACCTCCCACATCGTTTGGCTCCAACTCGACCTCCGCTTCCTCCACCCAGCCTTCTCAGTCTAGTCAGACTCCGGCTCACTCTCCAGGAAAGTCGCTTGCACGCATGTTACTTGCTGCTAGCGCATCCTCTTCGAGTTCGAGTTACTCATCTGCCGCTGGGACCCCTCTGTTTGATTCGCTCGTCGAGCGACTAAAGACGGCTGGGCTATTAGGGCAAGCGGGGGCAGACCCATCAACACCAACGGATGCACAAAAACAAGCAATCATTAGTTTTATTGGGCGAACGTCAGAATCAGATTCGGATCGCAATGGCAGGTTGAGAGAGGGTGGAGGCTCGAAAGGAAACGAACGCGTGGCTGACCAGGGCAAGTATCTGCACCCAGCCCGAGCCTCACGTCCATTCAAAACCCGCCCGCTTCGGGGTCGGCACAGAGTCCGTCGGTCATCTCCGCTCCGAGCCCGGCTATCTTGACTGCTCCGAGCCCAGGTGCGTTTGCCACCCCTATCCCTCCACCCGACTCGAATCTGGGAACACGTAAACGAGAACCCGAAGATCAGCCATCCTTGACAGATCCCAAACGTGCCCGCCTCGGTGTCGGCCTCGGTGAAGCTCGTACATCCTCTCTAGCTAGCCTAGATTCGCATTTGTCCAAAGGACTAAAGCTCGAAGATGACGGCCATGTGTCATTGAGCGACATCTCGCCGAATTCATCGGTACCGTCCCCTGCGTTCTCGGCCACGAGTCCGAATTTTGCTGCTCCCTCTCCGAGTTTATCGGTTCTGAGTGCACCGTCGCCAAATTTATCGGTTGCTTCACCGAGCATTTCGGCGGCTTCGCCTTTTGCTCTTCCGTATTCTTCATCTGCCCCGCTTCCGCCTTCCCTCCCATTGGACGCATCGGCTTCTCAACCCGAGGCCAGGCCCAGCTCACAATCCCTGACTCATCCCGCACCCCCCTCCCAACCCCAATCTCAAACAAACAACCCTCTGCGCTCCATCTCCCAGCCAAATCTCTTCTCGTCGAGCTCCAACCCTCCAAAGCCACGTAAACGCACACCTCGCCAAACCCCGCTTCACCAACAAACGGATTTGCCCGAGGTCCGAGGCTCGTTTATCACCCCGCGCGAACAGATTGGTTTGCCGCGCGCACCGGCCCCGCCGAGTCCTGCGAAATGTGTCGCGGGGCCTGGGAGATCCAAGGGTGGAAATGCCAATGGCAAGGACACGGGGATACAGCTAAACCCTGAGTCGGGAAAGCGGCCAGAGCAGGGACAGGAAAAGGACAGAGCGTGAGGGGTGTGAGTGAGGAAGAAGTGCGAGTCATGTTGGCGGATGGGTATTATCCTCCTTCGGGGCTTGGGGTGGGTCATAGGAAGTTATTTGGAGCGAAGAACGTGCCTAGGGTTGAAGGGGAAGACGTAGATTCGATGTGCTACCTGTTGGATCGACATCATCGTCAACAGCCCCTCGTGCGAATAATAGGAGCCATAAAACGAACAGCTCGTCCAAGTACTATCGAGCACCCGACTACGAACCCCCTCCACGGACTCAAACCCAAAAGTCGAACAATGCAGGATCGAAAAAGGCACCCCCGATCCCCAAGCGCTCGCCCGTAGCTCTCCCACTTGTTCGCCGTCTGCCGATGATGATGACCTCCCCTATTCGCGCTACCGGCGGTCGAGTCTCCGACCCAGAGGACGACAAGGGAAAGAAAGGAAAGTCGCAAAAGGGGAAAACCACGCGACCGGCTCCTGAACCTGTGCCAGCCCCGGCTGTCGAACAGCCGGCGAAACAGCTCCCACTGAGTTTGACCGAATATAGCCCTCTGAGGCGGCTCTTGAGAAACGCAGGTCTAGACAATCTTAAAGATGTGCTAGGTCAGGCCGGTGTTTTAGGGCTCAAGGACGACGTAAGGTGGACAAACGACATGACTGGGAGAGCCGGTGCCAAGGCTGCTATGATCAAGGAGCAGGAACGAGAGATCGTGGATCTTACGAGTGACGCAGATGAGGAAGACGAGTCTGTGCCGGTCAAGGCGCCTGTGTTGGTTAGCAAAGCTGGCACCTCAAAACCTCGAGAGCCCCAGACCCCTACTCGTGGCTCGGGGGCACCGGCTACGCCACCCCCTCTTCCTCAACGGACCCCGCGGACGGTCCAACATAGGGCTAGCGCCAAATTGGCCACCCCGCCACGTCCATCCCGCACGAGCCCGGTCGCCCCTGTAGATAGCCTTTGTTTGCGCCGACCCCGCCGCCGACTACCGGAGGCGCATACACCCAGAATATAAGCTCAGAAGGTCTATCTATCCCGCTTGACCTTCCACCCTCGTCACCCCTCCTATGTCTGAATCGGATCTGGACGCTGGTTCTGGCGCAGAGGGAGACCAAAAGGATGCGTATCGGGAGGCTTCTAAGTATACCGACGCCGAGAGTTCAGAGGCTGGGCTTGATCCAGGGATTGGAGATTTGGATGTCAGTGACTTTGAACAGCAATTCTATCTTGGTGCTGGGGACGACGAAGCCGAGGATGAGTGGAACCAAACGATCAGGCCTGCCGAACCAGCCGGACAAGACGACGCAGCCCCGGTGGGAAACATTTTACATGACGGAGCGCTAGGTGCGACAAGTGAATCCGGCTTGGACCTAGATACACTCGCGAGCTTCTTGAATATGTTGGACGGACAGTTTGACTCAGATGCCGAAGCCGGTTTGCAACAACTCGGTGCCGAGTTGGATGCAGTGTTGGGACAAGAGCCCTTGTTGGTTCCAACAGGAGATATGCAAGATCCTGCCATGTTAGACTTTTCGTGGTTAGACACACTAGGGGGAAGCGAAGCCGGAGAATCACTAGTTGAGGGTGGAGTGGGAGTGAACGTAGGAGATGCGGGGGGCGAGCTTGGGGAACAAGATATATCCGAGATCTTGGCGGCTTTGGCAGCAGCACCTGCGGACGCCTAATGAATAGTGGCTTGATGCGTGATATCATTATATCCTATATCAGTATTTTCTTCTATATCCGTCGCCATTGGATTTAGGGTGTGTCGCTTCGGAGATTTGTATTTTTAGTCCTATTTTGGAGTTTGGTTACTTGGCTGTTTCGATTGCCTTCCCCAGTGTTGCTTCGTTTGTGAAAGCGAATTTTCATGAGGTCTTGATAGCTCTGACTTTGAGGAGCAGTAGAGCTTTTGACTGGTTGGATGTCAGAGCTCGAAGCTGCTATAGCAGAAATGCGTCATGCGTCAGCTAAAAGGCTCCGCCGCACTTCGTAAAAACATCCCTTGACGCAAGCAAACACTCGTGACGCTTCCCAAGACATAGGAAACATCACCCAGGTCATGATTAACGTGAACTCGCCGCAAATTTCTGTCGTATGGCAAGCGCCACTCCAGAACAAGCAACGAATTTGTATCCCCGGCCCTTGATCGAACACCAACTTCTGCGTACCTCCGGGAACTAAGCACGCTAAAATCATGATTCGACAGGAGGGAAAGCAGGATCTCATGGCCGTTCCTAAAGATTGGCCGGCTCTTCATGAAGCTGGTATCTGTTAAAAGGTTCGCTCGTTTTTGTCAAGCTATCACCAAAAACTGAACGACCAAGAGGTATTAAGAGACGGTGGGCAAAATGGTATGGTATGAATGCATGTAGCCTTGCTCAACGACGAGCCGACGCAGCTGTAGGATATAGGATAGACAGCAATGTTATTATGTAAAACGGCTCCGAAATGTTTGAATAAAAGTACCTAACTTCATGCGTTAAAGCAGTGAAATGGTTGGAAACGAATATGTTTTTTTTATTGAAGTATTCTTCTCGGGGCATAATATCATATTTCAGACAGCTTCTTCAACACAAGTTCCGCAGAAGCCCGCTCATGAGGACGTTTATCCCAAAGCAAATTAGCCAGCTCCCAGACACTGGCGGCACATACGTATTCAGAGTACGGCTTCACTCCCTCTGTGATGCAGCTGATTGCTCCTGGTAGATCGTACTTCTCGTAAGGAGCCTGGTTGCTCATCACCTACATGTTTCCTGGTCAGGGTCTAACCTCATCGAAATCTACACAACAAAGTCCCCACCGCAACCAGTATACACCCAAGAGCCCATAGATCGCCATAGATCGTTGGGTATGGTGCCATCGTGTCCACTGACTCGTTGAACAGCTCCGGGGGGTGCCAGCGCGAAGGTGTCAACGCAATGTGCGACGCGCCTATGATCCGTGGTGTCGTCGAGATGTCTGAGTGCTCATATTGGCATGCGAACTCAAATCTCGTCAGCTTTGCCTTTCCGTTTTTATCAACATGGACAGTATCCTGATAGAGATGTGCTGTGGGGACAGCTTTAGGCAGAGCTGAAGTGTAGATACTTACAGTCGATAGGTTTCCATGAGCGACAGAGCCTTGCGGGACCTGGGTGTGTAGATATACGATCCCACTGGCGACGTCCTTCAGCTAGTTCGATCACAAATGTGTATCAGCCATCAATATTAGGCTAAATTATATGGACTAACAAGGTTGAGACGATCCTGAAAGCTGAGGTCTGCTAACTTTTTGCTGCAAAACTTGATTGAAGGAGGTTGTTCTGTTGTCCTGTCACAAGCAACCAGCGAAAATACAGACCTCGCTCAAGGTCCCGTTGGAACAGAACTCGGTTACAATCGCTGGCACTTGAGCCCGTCGTAGTGTCCCACCATGCAGGTCATCGTACCCGTAGAAAATGCATATGTTATCATGATTGAACTGTTGTAGGAGCCCTATCTCGTGATATATACTCTATACCAATTGGTGTCTGGCTGATGCTTGGCGGAATACTTGGCGCACCTGTGTCGCGGCCTCAAAGAGATGGCCTGCTCGAACCTTGGGAACTAACTGAATTCCTTTAATGTTGACCTGGGAGTATGGCCGCCCCAAATGTCACCACTACATTTGATAATATAAAAGCTTGGGCTCAGCATACATCAATTGACCTGCGCAGGAACCAGGAGAATAGGTCCCTCTGTGGAGCCGGAGGCATCAGCACGCATGAAGCCGACCAAATGCATGACCCACCGCCACCACCAATAGCGTAGGTCCAATTCTAGACCGCCCTTGTAATTGAAGATGCGCCTGTTTCAATTGTACTGGATATTGCACATTGGACATTATCTCTAAAATCCAACATACCTCCAGGCTCCTGTGATAGATCCAAGAATCTGCCGTCGTGGTTGAGCAGGTGTACTAATCCTTTCTGTGATGTTTCGAGCATCAGGTGGTATAGAGGTTTGTTTTGACCAAATTTGTCAATAAAACTCCAAAATCGCGTAAACAAGCATCTGCAGTAGGCCGGCGGCTCCCATCTTGGTTCCAACACCGAAGTATGGTTGATAGTGTCCCATTTGTAATCCAAGGGACGTGTGGCATGATATGGTACCCTCCGAGCTCACGTATGCGCGAAAGCTGGGAAACTGAGTAAGGTGGAATGGCGTCTATGATACTGGATATGACCTCATGCTCCAACTTGCATTCTGGATACGGGTCGACCCGGACATACATCTAAACAATGCATCAAATAATTTACTTTGGCTTCCACATCCAAAAAACAGAACATACCCAGCATGCGACGCACCCAAAAGACCACATATCTGCCTGAGGCGTCGGCTGAACGCTCTCATCGTTCGCCACAAGCTCGGGGCTGAAGTACCGGGCCGATATCACATCGTCGTTCGGGGCCACTGTTTGTGTGTTTGATGGCAGGTTCGCAGACAGCCTTGCGAAGCTGATCAGAGTTAGCTTCAGCGTCCCGTTCCGGTCAGCGAGGATATTGTGCTTGGCCAAGTGTCATGTCAGACTTCATTCATGCGAGAGTACCTGTAGCAGAATTTGATTACCGGCGTAAGATCACCATGGGCGAGTGGCGAAGGGAGGTTGTGCAGGAACTGTAGGCCTTTGAGGATTTGCAACATCTGATATTTGTGAGCCAATGGCGTGGCATTTTTAGTATGCCTCAATGACTCACACACCGAACGCAGAAATCCTCGTCACCGAGCGGTCCATCGTCGAGTACCTATGATTATCAGGTTATTATTGTTTGAGAAGCGAATGTTTGTGATACGACCCACGTTCCGCAGGTTCCGCCTTCTTGAAAGTCCATCACTAGCCCAGGATATCTCCCATATGAGGTGTCTAATCCAAGAACCTCGACTATGTGTGGGTGTTTGATGCTTGCTCGTTCCCAGACGGTACGTCGGAGCCCCTGGATAAACGCGTTAGAAATAATATGCAGTGCAATGGGTATCTCGCCTGTTGCAAGGGATCGACTATCGATTTTTCCGAGCCCAATCCTATCGGCGCTCGAAGGACCTTGACCGCAAACATTCGCGACGCACTTGACTTTCGTGATCCCGATGCTCTATCAGCGTCATCCGCGAAGTACCTTTGAGGATGGGTGCTTTGAGCCGAACTTTAGGCTTAGACATATAATCTCATAACTCACTTCCAAACGTCGGCCATGCGCTGCATAGAGATTCTAGTCTTTTTGAGCTTCGACAATTCTTGAGCAAAGTCTCGAATGTCCTCTGGCCACTCCAGCAGTCCCTCAATATCACTCACTGCCTTGGCTGGCGTAACCGTAGCAAGATCCAGATTGCCTTTTTCTATCAAGTCGTTGATCGAGTGCAGGAGTGAGGCGGACGTCGGCCGAGAAAGCTGGTGAGGATGCCAGCACGCTTTGACGATATCCCACAGCGCATCGGTGAGGCAGCTTGCAGCATACGGCCGCCCTGGCTTTGTACTGGGAGTCCGCCCAGACTTTATGGCCACTGTGACTCGATGCTCATTCGTGATGGTGTGATATGGTCGGAGTCGGCTGAGAATCTGCCCACCCAAGGTGTAAACACGCCACAGGGGCCGATACTGAGATGGGTCGTACCTCGAGTGCAACACAACCAAACGCCCAGACGTCGAGAACAGGGTGGGCTTGCTGTTGGTTTCTGAAAACAGCTCTGGGCTCATGTATCGAGTGGTTGCATGGAATTTGGAGGATATGTCGGAGACGAAAGGTTGGGCTGTGTCATTCACGAACCGAGCATGGCCAAAATCGCATATTTTAGGTGTGTCGTCTCTGGCGACGAGAATGTTGAGCTAATCATGGATAGAATTGTCAGTAGCTGAATTTTTGTTGAATTGCTTCAACTCGCCCCTTTGAGATCGCCGTGGACGATTGAAAAACTATGCATATATGCGAGGCCGTTCAATGTTCCAATTAGCTGTGTAAATCGAATGAGCAATGATCGAGTTCAGCGGCGCCAGAACTCCCACCAGCTTTAGCCTCTGAGGTTTGTACATCGAACTGACAAGATACTGAAAACCAAGGTCTCAGCGAAGAGTATACCAGTGGCAACACGAGCATTCTCACCTCCGCTAATGTTGCAGTACAAAACTCGCTAACTGAAGACGGCATGCCATCCGGAGAGTCGATAACACCGAGAAGCCTCAGCAGGTTGGGATGTCCAAACTCTCCTTGGAGAATCCTCCATATGCCCAACTCCCGATTGAGCGTCTGGCCAAAAAGATTGGTTATTGTAAAGGCTAAAGCAGAATGTTAAACTTACTTTTCGCAGTTTTTCTGACGCCAATGATGATTCCAGCTTTTGAGGCGAAACACGGACCGTTTTGATGGCAACCTGAGGTAGGAACAGACAAGCCGAGTCTGATACCATTTATCCAATGGAGATATCTGTTACCTTGATCATTTGAGCACTTCTTTGCTGGAAAAAGCCCCTGGTGATCATCATATGGAAGGTTTGTCCTAGAGCTGAGCCCCAATCGAGTGCCAACTTACGGATACACGTCCGCAACGCCTCCTCTCGCAACCTCATCGTCCTCTACCTGAGCGATGTTGACGTATCTAGAAACCTCTGGAATGCCAAGTGACCTGGCTGACAACATGTGCGCATCAAGCTAAGCTCAGAATCCTGAGAGACCAAGGCCAATGGTGTCGCGTTGCAATGGAAAGGTTTGCAGCAGTTATAGGGGCTGGGAAATTCACTCGCTAAGATGTGAAGGTGGGCGTGGTCATCAACTGAATAGGGTTTCGCGGCTTGTGACACCAACAAGACACTGGGATGATTGTCGGAAGTCACCCACTGATGGGAAAATAAGGTAATTTTAGTATGGATATTCTGTTCCAAATTGTTGGTGGGATCTCGATGGCAACTAACTTTCTCAGATAGCCAGGATGAGGCGGCCAAATTCTGATGACCCAACGAATACGGAAGGGAAATCCGGTGATTCGGCCTTGTCTAAAAGCCCGATGTTCAGATCAAACAGAAATATCATTCACCGCGTTGACCACCCTACCATATTTGATAACCTTGCGCACAATGCTTACCAACGTGCCACACAAGAAACTGTATAAAAGTGACCCAACAAACCAACCACCTAGTCCTTAGGCTTCATTTAGACCAAGGTGTTCGATCTGTGAATTACTATGTCTGATCAGAAACACGTTTGCACCAAGCGATTTCAAAGAATCTGTTTGGAAACGTAGAACAATCGATTCAAAAGCGATATCATAGTGCATCACATATGAGCATCAAACCTAGCTGGGCAAGCTTTTAAACAGCAACTTGCGAACCTATCAAGGTGAAGGCCAACGGGAGCAAATGACTTTTCCCTCAGCCCGGGGCGAGATATTATTACTTCCGGGTCAATCTCTTGCCACCCGCAGACCGAATTTTGAACATTAAATCACTGTATGCAAATCCTCTTCTGTCTGGACTAGTGGATTGACGGATCGAGGATACTCATCTCACAACAACAACGCTCGGCATCCCCGACACTATTTTCTATTCAGAAATACTTGTGGAAAGAACTTTAGCTGCATACGTCGTAGCATGAGATTTGCGCACCTTATTGATGATGAAAATGGATATTCAATGCCCTTGAGAACGTCTTTTATTTATTGTGCGATGGGGACGCTGGGGTTGCCACAAATGAAATCCTAAGAGAACTATTGAATGGCTATGGCATTGACAGCGGCCATCTTATCAAGCAGCATTATTTATAATTTTGGATCCAGGAGCTAATCCCTAGAAACCATGTATTCAACGCCCAACACCTCGCTGCCAAGCCTGCAAGTGCAATTACTTACCACAGACACCAACCGCTCAAGAGCTTCCAATCCAGCTTTCAATCTCTGGTTCTCCTCCCGCTGTTCACGAATTTCTGTTGATAACCTTGCCAGGCTCTCATCACGAAGTGCTTCTTGGGCCTTTGACAAGCGTTCTGAAGTTTTGGAGTGTTCCCGTTTCTCTATGCTCAATTCTTGCTCCTTCGATTCGAGTTGCTCCCTAAGTTGAGCTATCTCGGCGTCTTTTGCAGTAATTTGATCCTCGTACTGGCGAACTTTACTGTCTGTTGCTTGGATATGCGCTTCACCCGTGTCATCGCTATCCATGTTTCTGAGAAAAGTAAATCTATATCATCAGCAGAGACTTGCCTCAGCCTTTCAAACCTCCATCTCCGGGATGTATACCGCGCGCCATTAGGAATCATAACGGCCTTGATATCAATTTATCACTCGGGATCTAGGTTGCAAGTATAATATTATACCTTGGTGCCTTCTTCGTTAGAGCCCTTATAAAGGTCAACGATCAAATCAACGTCTGCGAGTTTGATCCTAAAATCCATACTGTTATAGACGTTTTCCGTATGCCTATGGGAACCTACATATACATCTCGTGATCTCTCCCTCCTTGAACAAATTCCCATGTGGATGGGTATCTTGAACAGAAGAGGGCGTTTTTTCCGTATTCTTGACGGCCCGTTTCAGTTACTGCCAAGTACATGCCGGCCAAACAGCTTTGAACTCGGTAACCTTCGCCCGAATGTTGCACAAACCACTGTCCAAGCAAAAGATTCATCAGTATCAAATGGTCGATTATTAAGTAGAAACGGATGCCTTTTGATTTATATCCTCCGTCTTCTTGCAGCAAACCACCCACCAATCGTCTCCAATTGTCATGCATGCCCCCGTATGCGGGCTTATAATTCTGTAAGTTCCTGGTAAAACTAGCGGCATCCGAACAGGATTCTGGTCTGGGTGAGTGTATACGAGTAGACCGCGAGCCTTGATCGTTTCCGACTTGCCACTAATCAAAACAAACCATAACAGCGGTGCGCCACAATGTCCACTAAAGCTACCACGCCAACCCACACCGTCGCGCAAGCATGCTTGTGGTAAAAAAAAAATGAAACCTTTATTTTCGCGCGCATTTATCCTATGATCTGAACTCGAGTGAGTGGGCTTGATTCTGTCAACATGTTCCCCAGGCCGTGACAATCAGAACGACGTAATCACGACCGCATCACCAAACATCCTCCGCTCCCGCCCCACCATCGCTTATCGCACCTTCCCAACGGCTATCGCACAAAAATCTAGTCTCTTCCACATCCGGTCTAGGTCGCTCCACCCTTCGGCGTCGTCAGGGTTCGGATCACTCGTTCCTCGCAACCGAACCCTCGTGCCTCGGGTCTCCCTAGACCGTCTGTAAGGATTTCTCGGAGAGCAGGCCTGACTTAGCGAAATTTCGGGCGTGGCTCCCATCGAAGCGTGACTTAGCGAGATGTCAATCGGCGCCTCTCGGATAAGACTTTTTGATTAGTACAGGTTGTAATGCGAGTCTACAAAAAGTGTAATCAATCAAAATCAAACGGGTCCTCTTCCTCTCCGTCGCCGTTATCGACCACGACATCGAAAAGGTCTTGGTTTTGAGTCTCTGTAGGACTTTCCGTCAGTGATATGCATCTTCCGAGTACCCATGTGCAGATGAAGTAAATAGATAAAAATATACTTGCTGACCTTGATCTTCGCCGTTCTCAGCATCGCCCTCTTCGCCGTCATTGGGCGGTTGGGTGGCATATGAGGTGTTATTTCGTGCCCCGAACCTATCTTTATTGAACGCCTTGATCGGAGAATTGTGTGCTTTACGTGCTAATACAGTAAATACAAATGATAGTGAATAGTGGGTGAACTCACCTTCGAGACTCTGAAGCCCTAACGAAAGCGCGTCTTTGGCTTGTAAAGTTTTGTCGAGTTGTCGACTGGGATCGTGTCCGTGGACTTCGCTTTCGACGAGCGATTCGACGAGTGCGTCAAGATCGGCCTGAAGGTTTGGCGCTGTATGATGGTTTGAATTACGAGGAGCGAGGGATGCGTTAACCTGAGTGGCAAGTTCTCTCAAAGTGGAGATACATGGCGATATTTCGGCCAGCCATTTCCAAGTCGCATTGGGCCCTCGGGCCTTATAGATTCTCTGTGTTAAGATTGTAAGAAGCCCAGACGATTAGAAAAATCGATGCTTTTACCTTGATCCAATAGTTCATGTGTTCTTGGAGGAGATCTACCTCCTTCCACCCGTTCTTCTTACCCGTTGTGTTGACAAGCATGTTAGATAGTATAAGATCGCTAATAAAATAGAAGATATGGGTATATATAAGCGTTTTTAGCTCTTGACTTTCCATACCGTAGCGGTTTCGGCCAAGCATGTGTCAGGTTATGGCGCAATCGTAGCAACTCGCCAGCATACTGGCTTCTTCCCGAGCCACGGAACAGGATCGTCCATATTTTGAGGATAAGTTCGATCATAGCCATGTTGCCGCATTTTACAGAGGTCACGAAACAGCGGAAGAGTAACGCGTCTCGGATGAATAGTATACTATTTCGAAGCACATCGTCAGTCCCAGCCTCTTCGGGTGTGGTAAAGCGAGCGATAGCATTAGAGGCGACTAATTTTAGTCGCTCCCAGGCCTTATCGTCTGGTAGGTTCGCTAACTGCTCCCCAAAACGCTGGAGCGATTCGTATCCAGATTCAATTCGAACAATATCCAGAAGCCGAGCATAGAGCGAGTGAAACGTAAGATCTTGCACAGTCCTGTATTTGGGGGGTTGTCCAACTGGGATGTTCTTTCGCTTCAAGATTTCATTATGTCTCCAAAGAGAGGCTGGGCTGTCTTTTGGCCGGGCGTTAGGTTTCCCAAAGTGACTATACAGAATTCCGTTAACGGCAGTGATTCGAATATGGAATAGGCTAGCAAATGGCACAAGATAGCTAAGGTTATCGACTTTATCCTTGATGTGCACAGGTGTTCGCATATATAGAGTTCGTACATCTCGAACGGAGAGAAGACGGCTAATTGTAAGCAAATCGCCAGTAGCTACGCATAAACGTTGTCTGAATAGTTCGGACTTGTCGATTTGAGTAATGCGTCGAAGTTCTTCAGTAACTGTTGCATTGCCGTTCGCTGAGGCTTGTTCGATATGAAGCGTTGGCAGTGGGTAGACCTTTGACACCCGAAGAGGGAGAAGCGGGCGGATTAGAGGGCGAAGCATCTCGTTTGCTAGGCTCCAAGGTATCAGGATATGTTTCAGTCGTATAGATGTACCGTACTTACGCTTTTTGAACCGTTTAAAGAGTTCCCCTGCGTGTTCAACCAGAATGTTGACCGTCTCATACACAAATTCGTTTCGAAGGTTTTGCTCATCTTCTTCGGTCGGCATAATGTCTGATATCTTAAGGTCAGGCGCATTTTCAACCGAGTGTAAGTATTTATCAAGATCCAGAGCTTCGTCGACTGCCTCTGGGCCGCAATCGGGGGGCGGATGAAGTTCTACAACTGTGGAAGCTGTACCGCTTTCAAAAGATCCTTTAAGATTGTGCTTATTAGTGGGTCTGAAAGTAACAAAGCTAATCGACTAACCAGCGTTTTTGATACGTTGTTCTGCCGGTTTTTCATCGAAGTTGACATTGTCCCATACAAGCATAGATTGACATTTTGCAACCACGTTTTGAAACCGCTCAGTGCAGGAACGATTAAGGCTTGAGAGCGAGTCAATGAGAGTGCTATAGGAGACTCCCAGTCCTAGTCGATTTAAAACATTGATTGTTGCAGCGTGGACTCCAGAGCTATAAAGGTATGCGGTAAATCCCTTGGCAAACATATTCGCCCTCTGCGATCTTTTGAGCCACAATATCGAGCCCACAACAGATAATGTCTACCAGGGAGTCGATTGAGTCTGCGGTTTTGGTATCAAAGCCAATTAAAAACTCTCACGATTGGTACCTCGTCCTGCTTTGCTTCGGACGAGTGTTCACCATCTTTGATAAAAGACTCAAGGAGCGATACAAAATATGGCATATGATCGCACAGATGCTTGTGGACTGTATTTGGCGACCATTCCTTGAGCAAATCTACTGTAAATGAGTTCGCTAGTGCGCATATATGGTTATCAAACCGTTTCTAGTTAGATGAACGAAGTTGGATAATACTCACCATCCGTATTGAGACAATGATACTTTTCCATTTCTTTTGCCTCCCGCAAGATCTCTTGGCGTGCTATTTCTTTTGCCCAAGCTCGTACTGATTGCGCATCTTCAGCCTCGTCTATTTTGAGCTGAAAATCAGGATCTGATTTGGCCCTCTCATCTCCATAGTCGAATGCACACATTATCCGAACCATTTTGGCCACAGTCAGCTCATTTTCTCTAAGAAAGCGCCAAGCAGCATCAATGCGTTGGTAAATTGGGTCGGAGGTGCCAATAAAAGATTTCCGTGGACGCTTTTTGGGATGTGAAGGAAGGAGACGTTGTGGAGTGAGGTTAGGAAGCTTTGTTGCCTCTTCAAGACCACCTCGCGCAACTCGTCTACGTGCTCGTCCAAGGCGTGCAGCATCGCTCTTGGGCCCTTTAGAGTCAGGAAACGGACTGTCCTCAAGTTCAGAAAGATCAGAATCGAGAAGGTGTTTCTTGTGGCGAGACATGGTCCACTGATGACGAGGAAGAGAGAAGGAGAAAAAAGTGATGTATTTATGACAAATTGACCAGAAAAGGTTAAGTCTCTGCTCAATTTGCTTTTCACGACAGCCACATACGACGACCATGCCAACTCCATTGAGCCCACAGACTCGAAAGACTCCAACTCCAGAGCCAGGCAATCCTAATGGTGAGTGCATATATTCACTGGAACACATCTAGACTCTTTCTATCCATTACGTCACTCCCAGATCTGGCCTCGCACCATCACCTCGTGTCGAAGATCCTCGAAAAAACTGGATTTGAGGCTCGAGAATTCCAAATAAATGCAGCCAAAGCAGTCTTAGGTGGACAAGATGTTGTAGTGCATGCAGGTACTGGAAGCGGCAAGACATTAATATTTGCAGCACCACACTTTGTCTCTGAGAAAAAAACCTCAATCGTTATATCGCCCCTCATTCTCTTACAGCATGATCAAGCGAGTGTACATTTTATATAAACTGAAGGTAAAGAAAAAGCTAAACCTCCAATAGGAAGAAAGAATGCAAAAAATGGGCCTCACAGCGATTGCTCTTAACAAGGAGGTTCATGTCGAGACTGAGACCTGGGTGGTGAGTTTACCAATTTGGCAAATGATCGTTGGCTTCCGCTGATTAACTTTATGGTTCTTGATCGACGATCGACACCTCCACAGGAACTCGCTCAAGGCAAATACGAAATCGTTTTGCTTAGCCCTGAAATGGCACTACATAGTGAAGATGTGCACAGGGTATTCGACAGCGATGCCTTCCGCAAGGCGTTGATGGCGATTCATGTTGATGAGGCGCATACAATTTCGCTTTGGGGAGGAGACTTCCGAAAGGATTATCAGGGACTAGGTCGAATCCGTGCGCGATTACCTAAAGGGGTTCCTGCTACGCTGGTCAGCGCGACACTACGCCCAAATGTCAAACACGACGCAATGTCGACGCTCGGCTTCTCTTCCGACCCATCTAAATACGTCGATATTAATGTTGGGAACGAGCGATTCAACGTGTACATTGGCGCTCGCCCAATGCAGTATTCGTCGTCGTCTTTTAAAGATGTTCTACTACACTTTGATCCAGATGAGATTGACCCCAAAAACATTCCCCAGACTATCATATACATCGACAACGTCAACGAGGTTACCTCCGCTGTGGTTGCCCTATACGGCTGGCTACATCCGTCGCTCTCGGGGCAGGAACTGATTATGCCTGTACATGCTTGGATGACACCAAAATACAGGAGCGAAGCGATGGCTAAGTTTGCGTCAGGAGAAGTTAGGGTGATAATCGCCACAGAGGCAGCGGGAATGGTGATTTTAAAGCTCTCTGCACTCTCAATCACTAATTCGCATTTCTCCGAGTATTTAGGGATGCGATATTTCGAACATCAAAAGAGTGATTCAATTTGGGGTTTGTGGTTCAATAGGTGAGCAACTTAATGTGTGAATATCAGCTTTCTAATAAGTTGTTGCTTATTTGCATTGGTTAGACGCATTCATGCAGCGAATCGGCCGCGTTTGGCGCGGGTTAGATGGCAAGGGCGAAGGGTGGCTTATTTACGAAAAGTGGGTGCCCAACTGTAACTCAGAAAAGACACCGAAGGAAAAAGGAAAAGCCCCGGTAAACAAGAAACGGAAAGCGGGCGGCGAAGCTGGGCCAACCCTCAATGCAAGCACGAGTAAAGCAGGGGCTAAAACAGAACGAAAATGCGACCTTCTGATTCAAAAGTTTGTAACTGAATCAAAATGTCGGCGGGAATACCTAAACCGTGTATACAATAATCCAAGAAGCGGTAAGTGCTTGATTTTTACTTTGACTTATGTTTTACTATCTAACGCCGCTCGCATTACAGGAGTGACGGTGCCGGCGCAAGACTGCTGCGACTTATGCAATCCAAATTCCGCTATTCGTATCCCATCGCGTCAGTTTCCGGCACAGCGAGGTCCGCCAAGGGCTGCTCGTGTTTCTGGAGAACCAAACCCCAATATGCTCTCTTGCCTCCGCACCTGGCGGACAAGTGCTTTTTCGCGGCGCATTTGGTGTCTCGCGCATGTTTGGGTCTGCTTCGGCACTGATCAGCGATGCTGAGCTTGAGCGTATTTCACGCTGCGCACCGGTTCCCTCTATAGACCGCCTTCGATCTTATCTCGTCAAGTGGCCACATGTTAACTCGCAGCTCGAATCAATGTGGGAAGCGCTCAAAGCCGGGGGGTTCGCCCTATCTATTGAATCCTCCGAGCTCACCCCCTCTGAAAGCCCGCTGGCGCCACGTTCTCAACCCACACCTGGGCCCTCCACTCTCCCTGCAACATCAGGCGCATCAAAGCCCCGAGACTCCACAGGAGCCGCATCCAAGGCTCGACCTAGGGCAACAAAGCGTCCTACGTCGACGCAAACACCAGCTGTTGACGATAAATGGTGGAGAGGATACTCGGGAGAGCGAAATTACGAGGTTCGTCGAAGTAATATGGATGACTTTCGTCGGATTTTTGCCGAGCAAGCGGAGCAGCAACCAGACGAAACGCCTCCCCAGCACACTCAACGCTCCAAACGTCGACGCATGAACGACGCACCCACTCCGCGTTCTGCTCATTTAGAGCTGTCCCTAGGGTCGCACTCTACGGCTGGGTTTCATTCGGCGCCCCACATCACCAACTCAACATTCAGCGCTCCTGCACGACCAGTTGGACGCCTAATTGTACCGTCTCAACGTCTAGCAGCCCCCCTGCTTGAACAAAACCGAGCATCGAGGACTGTCAAACTCGATCGCTCGCTCGTCGGAAACGCCCCTATTCCACTAGTCCATCCTCTACCCATTCTGCCTCCCAACTTTACGTGTTTCGGCGTCTCCCGAAGGCGCGATTCTCCCTCTTCAACACTAGCACCGCACCGACCCTCTCACCCGAAGCCTTACTTGTGCTACCCCTTCCACGATCAGCATCGAATGCTCGATGATTTAAGGGCCCTACTCAGTTGTCCTGCTGACCGCCCTTGTCTCTTTATCTCCTAGTCTATTTTCTACTATTTTCCATACGTTATATGCTGTACTGATTTATTCTCTATTTAATACAATTTATGCGTCATGTTTTGAGCTATCCCGTCCCCATCTGTATGGTTGGCGCCTAACTCCCATGGTCGGCGCTTCGAGACCCACCGCGAAATCGCTAAGTCGAGCCTGTTCGCGGAGGTTTCAACACAGACGGTTTGGGGAGTAGCGAGGGAGGGGGATTTGATATTGGGGTGTGTGGGGTATATCAAATCCCACCGACCCGACCGAGCGGATCCTCAAACCGTCTGTGTAGAGACTACAAAAATCCACATGGCAGAATCTAGTCGGCCCGCTTCCGGCCTCTTCGGCCACCATTCTCACACACCAAGATAAGCACATGATGCAGACTCTCTTTCCGCTCTCGCTGGCGTAAAGAGTGTCGAGTCAGTCACACGTGTGTCTGTGTTTAGCGTGATTCTGGGCGTGGGTATATAAAAATCGGGATCTGAGGTCTGGGAACTTGCACTTGGCACCGGCTGTGGGGAGTTTTATCTGTCGCTCGGGTTGTTCGTTCTGTCAATTGCCCTGGGTTCATCTTGATATTTTGTAACCTGACATGCGTGGGTTATCTTTGTCGCCACATGGATTTGAAATATCCTTATGTGTGTATTTGCTATAGGCTTCATCATTCGCGACGATCCTGCCGTACGTAACCGTCTCCGTTTGGCCTGTGTCATAGCGTCCAAGGTGCAATGTCGTCACTGTGATGCACTAGACAACCGCTCGATTTCATTCAATCACATGTCACGTACAAGGTTTCCACTTACTCATTCTCATTTGCCCTGAACCAGGCTGTCGGCGAATACATCGGAGACTACATCGCCCAGAAGCATGTCCCGACTGGTCCTCTGACTTGCCTCCTAACATGATGCCCTCAGGATAAACGACTTTAAGCCTACGACCGAAAAGCCTTTGTGCTTGGACTACCGACCGGATCGAGCCCGATCCCGACATATCAGCACTTGATCAAGTTGGTCAAGGCTGGCAAGCTGAGCTTTAAGAATGTCGTGACGTTTAATATGGATGAGTATGTCGGGTTACCAGAGGACCACCCCGAGTCGTACCATACGTTCATGTGAGCTGTCAGTTATTTGTTGCAAGTTAGTCCTGACGCTTGGATAGGTTCCGAGAGCTCTTCTCGTGCGGTAAGCTCTCCCGCTTGCTCCAATCCCGGTCTAATATCCCTCACAGTCGACATTGATCCCAAAAACGTACATATTCTCGACGGAAACGCCTCTGATTTGATCCAAGAATGCAACTCATATGAAGAAAAAATCAAGGCCGCTGGCGGAATCGACCTGTTCCTTGGAGGAATCGGCGAAGACGGTCATATCGCGTTCAACGAGCCCGGTACGTCTCCGACGGGTTCCATCGAAACCCTCCCGGCGCTATCCGAAATACTCACCCTTGTCTGATCGAACAAACCAGGATCCTCGCTCGCGTCGCGCACGCGTATCAAAACGCTCGCCTATGATACGATCCTCGCCAACTCCCGGTTTTTCGGGCACGACTTGAGCAAAGTACCTCGTATGGCGCTGACGGTGGGTGTGGCGACGGTTCTGGACTCGCGCGAGGTGGTGGTGGTGGTGACCGGGCTCCGAAAGAGTCTGGCCCTGAGCAAAGCGATCGGTGCGTCGATGGTCATTTACCTGCCGATCGATGCGGAAGATCTGATCGGTGCGATGCAGAGGAGGGCGTGAATCATTTGGTAGGTGCTCCGAATTATGGCCGAAGATAGCGGACTGAACGCGTGGTGCAGTGGACGCTCTCGGCACTGCAGATGCACCCGTGGTCGCTAATTGTGTGCGACGAGGACGCGACGGCCGAGCTGCGCGTCAAGACGGTCAAGTACTTCAAGTCGATCGAGATGGTGCAGCGCCAGGTGGAAGATGCGCATGCGGTGGACGAGAACCAGGTGGTGGGTGGGATGGAGTAGACCTGGCGATGACGCGCATGTACAGTGAAATCAATTCCATTTTCGGCCATCATTACGTGTGATCCAGGGCGCGTCTGAGCGGGAATTCGGACAGCCAGCGCAGGCGGAGGCCGAGATTGCGACGACGGCAAAAGTTGCGCGCTTGTCGGCGGATTGTTCCCGCGATCAAATGCTGTGTGTATAAAGGCGTGTTTTCCGCGCGACCTCAATCACGCTCTGCTCGTGGGTTCGGCGATCGACCACCCCATTACGTCGACGACCGCCCCCACACGTATATATGACGGCTGATCCTCGTCCCAGGTTCGCTTTTGTTCGACGCAGGTGAGTGCCCCTCTCATGGTCGCCCTCCCATTCTGACCGGTTTATTCCAGACCATCACCCCAGCTTTCCTTTCTTGGCCGCAAATGAGCATCTACTCGCTCCCCTCGGAAGTGCTCGCGCACGTATTCGAGCTCGGGACCGCCTCTCCTGAAAACGAGGGCGGCCAAGACGACTTGCCGTTTCTCGTCTCGCTTGTGTGCAAGGCTTGGCACACGCTCGCGCTCGCCACGCCCACGCTCTGGAACACACTCGTTGTCGCTGACAGCGACCCCCCGCCGCTATCCAAACTTCGTGCGCATCTCGCCCGCTCAAAATCGGCTCCTCTCAACTTGTATCTCGACTTTTCGACGCGTGCCGAACCCGAGCGAGTCGAACATGTCATGAGACTCTTGGTCCCCCAGTTGGAACGATGGCGCCACTTGGTCATCGTCGTGCCTGCCTTTGATGTGATGTATTCAGCCGTAAACATGGTCGCCGACGCGTTTGCTTCGTCCCAAGCCGGAGCACCGCGATTGGAAGTCTTAAGAATGTACGGCCCGCCCGAGTTTGACCCCTCGCAGCCCGAGCCAAGGGACCTGCCCCCGCCCATCCCGCTCGCCTCGACCCAGCACTCGACACCTCGCCTCCGCGACCTCGTGTTCTGCGGCATCCCCGTCGACTGGACATCCTTTCTCCCAACGACAACCACGCTCGAACGTCTCCAGCTCTCGCTCCACTCTGGCTCTCGACGACCGCTCCTGGCTGATTTCGCGCGCATCCTCACGTCTTCTCTGAGTCTGCACACTCTGATCTTGAACGCTAGCGGCCCTGCGCTTCCTGCCTCTCCGCACGAAGGCGCACGAGTTCAGCTCGACAACTTGCGCTCGTTGACGCTCGACTGCTTTGATCCTGAGTACGTCGAGCGGCTGCTAAAGCGGATATGCACCCCCTCGCTCGAGACACTCGCTCTAGCCGACGCAGTCGGCGAATCGAGCCGAGTATTTGAAGTCCTGGCCGCCGGACGGACCGGGACTGGGGTCGTGCGCACAGACAACATCGGCCAGAGTTTCATCCACAGCCACATCCACCACACCCCAGCCACAGTTCCAGCCCCAGCCCCAACCCCAACCCAGACCCCGACCGCAACCTCACTCCCCACCTCGAGCTCCTCCACATCCATCGACTCGGTCTCGTCCACATCCGCCTCTGTCTTCCCGCGCCTGACCACCCTCAAAATCTCCTCGGTCGAATGCACGCCAGCCTCGTTCCGACAACTCGTCCGCGGCCTGCCAAACTTGACCAACGTCAAGCTCGACGCGCGGGACGCGGACCCGGCCGTGCTCGGAAGCATGGCCGGCTCGGACGAGCAGTCGGACGACGAGGAGAGCGTCGGGCACGTCGAGGAGATGGAGCGGATCTGTCCGCAGCTGCAGACGGTGACGTGCACGGGCGTGCCCGGTTCGGCCATTCGCGAGTTTGTGGAAAAGCGCCTGAGGGCCAAGGTCCCCGTGCGCACGGTCCGGGTGTGCGTGGCGTCCGAGGAAGGGCTCGAAGAAGCTGAAGGCGCAAGGAATTGGTTGAGCCCGGCGGACCGGGCTTGGCTGGAAAAACACGTCCAGCTCGAGTTTTTCGACGAGGACGAGGATGAGGAGATTGACGGTGGCGCATGGTGGTCTACTTGGGATGCCTAGTTCCTCACCATAGGCGCGATCACAAAAAAAAAAAACATGCTTAAATGCTAAAAAATTCTTCCCCAAGCCGCTGGTCGTTTGGGTTCGAAATATCCCTTTTGCTTTTACATTTGTACGACTATACAACACATACGCTGTTTTTGCACATACGGACTGCTTGGATTGAAATGTATCTCGAGTTGAAATTGATTTTCTGTTTTATTCTATTGGTTTCGTGTGACTGCAATCAGGCAAAGCAGGGGCTACACAGACAGCAAGGGAACACATAGCAGAACGTCCAAATCCAAATCCAGAATATCCAAATCAAGAACATACAAACACATAGAATAGATACAACATTCATCTATCTCATTCAACTTTCAAGTAGCTCCTTGGAGCGTACCCGACAGCACCCTCGTCGTTCCGGCACCAAACCCAATCTTTACCTGGGCTCACGTCCGACTCGGGCTCGAGATGCAAAGGTTGGTTAGGACCGAAAGATAGTTCGGTGGATGAGGCTGCTGTGTAGGAATGCATAGTCGTTACCCTCCGCTTCAGAACGGGCTTGGGCGGTTGAGCGACGGTGGGTGGTGTGGGAGTGGGGTCAGGGGTAGCGGTGGAGGTAAAGGGTGAAGGGAAGCTTGGGACGGGCATTGAGAAGACAGGCATCGATGGAGAGATGGGCGACCTCAGCGTATGGAAAGAGTTTCCAGCGCTTGCTCCAGATGTAGGGGTTGGCATGGCTTTAAACTACAAGGATGATCAGTATGGAATACACACAAAACTCGCAACTCACATTTTCGACTTGAGGAGATCGGGGAATAGCAGAACTGCTTGCCACGGGCGTCCTGGGGCTCTGAGGAACCTAGAGCACAGACATTCAGCACGCAAAGACCACGCGAGCTAAACACTTACAGGAGGCACAGGTGCATCTTCGCGCCTCGTTGATCCCCACCTCGTCATCTATCCCGTCAGACGACATTAGGTTATGCCTAGCCATTTCAGAACACGTACTCACCGGCGAGCTGGGAGCATATAGCGTCTTACCTTGCGCAGCCGGAGTCATTGGTGGAGACGCCAACTGCTTCGGCGGTGACCCTGAACCAGGCACCGGCGGCTTCTTTGCGTTGGGCAAAAAGTGTTCTTGCTGAGGTGACTGGACTGGCGCTTGTTGTGCATACTGCGGTGGTGGCCCTGCTCGAGAAGACGTGGGCGTTGGGGGAGAAGGTTTACGCAAGAGAGAAGGTTTGGACGTTGGTAGACGTAATGTGTGGGCTGGGGATACATCTGGAGTAACAGGGGTCGGAGGTGGGACAGGAGTCCGGGGCTCGGTGTTCAATTGATTGACAATGGCGGAAGTATCGGTCTTGATGAGCTGAACTGAAGTCTGGATTGCTCGGACTTGTGCAAGTAGCACTTTTTCGGATAGCAAGATCGTGAGTATTGGGTTGATAGGGGGAATGCATTATGAAATTCTCACACTGTATTTCGTGAGAGTTTGTTCTGCACACAGTCAGGAACACGATCTGCTCATTATATGTGTGATTAGAGCCAAACTTACCTCGTCTCGCCGGTCTTGGCACTCAGCTGGGCCTCGAGCATCGAGATCCGGTCGCACAGGCTCTCTTCAACGGCCCGAGCGGTGTCTACTTTTTCTTTTAGAGATTGGTTACTTTGTTCGACCTTTACAAGGATTCGGAGTACATCTAACGCGATGAGGAGGTGCTGTATCATGTGGATATATTAGGATCCACGCGAAACACTGACCGGGCAAGACACATACCGCCGACATGCCCGCGTCGTGGATACTCTGGGGCGAATTGTGCTTTACGAGCGTCTTGCGCTGTTCATACTCGTTTGGAGTCTCTATAGAGCTGCGAATGGCTTGCCACATCAACGTTTCTGCTTCTGATTCATTCGAGCTAGTCTCATTTGCGTCGTGTTGTGCACAAACAACCTTGCGGACCGAGTCTATGGTGTAAACCGTTCGGCAGTTTGGACAGTTGGGGGTGGAGGCGAGAGACTCGAGACATGGACGACAGAACACATGTCCTAAGTGTCGATCGACAATTTAGCGTTTCAGTCGAGTGCCAAGACTTGGAACTCACCACACGGGATACTGTGGGGACTGCGCTCGTTGTCAAAATCCTCAAAACAGACGGAGCATTCCTGAAGAACAAACATGATTGTCGAGGCTCTCTTCAACACATGTCGTCAAGGGGGACACTGGTCTCACGTCGTCAACGGGATTGTGGTGGTCTCACCAGGCAGGGTCCCGCGCAGGTACAGGTGATGGGGCTGTCCACCTTTGACGCTCTGGCGCTAAAACACAAACACCCTCACAAAGCACAATTATTCAAGGGGTTTCTTCACAGTTTCATATGAATCCAAATGAATCCAGATAATGCTAGTTCATTCTTGTGAACAGGGCTCATTGCATGTATGAAACCATGAGGAAACCACCTGCATAATTGCGCCTTCGGTTTTTGCTGCGGGCACAGGCATTTCAATTAAGCATATGTCAGACTTGAGACGAATTGAAGAATCTGGGTTTATCAGTTTGCCCAGTTAGAAGCTGTGTCTCGCTTCCCTCTATGTTTGTGCCCAGGCTGGCCTCGGGGTCTTTCGATACAGCAGAGACTCTCTTACCCGTAGGTCTCTGGCATACATTTCTTGACAGCCATCAATGACAAAACATTCACAGAACCAAATAGCTAAACGCACTTTCCGGTCAAAAACGGCACTACGGTCATGTTAAGCGCGCTCTCTTGACGGTATCCAACTGTAGCGATTCAAACAACAGTGTAGTTTGTATGATAGAAGGAGTATACTTGTATTACTCATAACATACATTTATAAGCAACGCGGGCGGATACCGGTCAGTTGACCCGGCGGATGAATTGCCAATACCGCCTGTGGACCACTCATGCCAGTGGTGTCCCGTGAGTGACCCATGTCAGACTGTACTTTGTTCACGAGATAATCGAAGAACCGACTCGCGGAGGCATATTAAACAGGTGAAGCTGGTGTCAAACACCCACGTTGATCAGAAAATATCAACGCTCTCATCCTTCTGGACGACTGCAACACCGCTCTCGGTTCCTCTGGGGCCGGTCGCAGTTCTCTTCGCAACCAGGGGTAACAATCAACGGCAGAAGCGCGGTGGGGCCGCAGACGTTCACCACATACCCAAGGGATTCGGCTTTTGACGTACCTACTAGTATATCCAGTTATATGCGCTATTTTCCGCCAATTTTACAGGCTTGTAAGGCTGCGGGAGAGAGCAACCGGAGCCCAAAAAGCGAGATTATGCCACTATCGGTATGCACCCGGTTGCTCAAGCGCGACATTGAGGATCATTTTAGATCCGAAAGTACCGTCATCAACTTGAAGTTTTGCGGTGACCGGGACGGCAACCCCCCAGTATATAGCAGATTCAGCTATACGAGCATTTGCAACGATGAGTACCGCAACGGAGAACTGTCAGAACCTCACCAATCAGGATTAATAGACTATGTAAACAACGATTCTGCTGCCTTCTACATCATAGAGGAGAAGGAATGACAGATAGTAATGAGTGATTTAACCCAGTGGCATCAAAACGATAATTTATATGAGAAGAGCGCGCTGCATCGAGGGCAGGCCTTTGGGGAGCCCTGTTTTGGATGTTAGTAAACAAGGGTCTCGTGGGTGGCAGAAGAAAAAAATAGGAAGTGGAGAGCTCACGATGCACAGGACCGGTCCGATGAGACACAGAGTAGGGGGTGTACATCGCGCTCGGCGCGGAAAGGCGGCATAGAGTGCAGCGGCTTCGAGCCACGCGACATTCGACACGCCGTATAGGAGGTTACCTCGACACAGTCCCTGTGGGTGAGCACCCGATCTCATGCGGACGCCGTAGCGTCAGGACCAAGTGCTCAACCCGGCGGACACACGTGTTTCCCGAGGGTTTGACTAAGCTGGCTGCTCGACAGGGAGGGTGTCTAGAGTGAGAGGAAGGGTCAGACGCAGGAAATAGGGGCGAGTGGAAGACGAGCTTACCTCCCTTGCAGTCGCTGGATGCTAGGGGGATCCACGAGTATTGGAAGCTTTGGTGACGCGCCGAGTCGCGCTAGGGCGATAGTCGCTGGTCTATGGCATGGCCAGCTGTCAAGGGCGGTCAGCTTCGAGCTCGTGGCACAGGAGAGGGGCATACGCATGTGGAGCGACTCGCAGCCGCCGATGTGAGAGCGGGTAGGAGGCGGAGGGCACCGCCGCAGCCACTCGAAGTGGGATGCAGACGGTGGGTGGTGGTGGTCGAGGATGAGTCGCTGGGTGGGGGAGGGGGGATTTTATACCTACCGAGGTCCATGAGGATCCAAGCGAGTGCACATAACGGACTCACGTGAATGCGGCCAAGTACGATGAGCGGTCGAGGTCGCTGGCCGGAAACAGGACCCCAGGCCAGGCCGGTCGGTCTGGGCTTGGCCCCTATGCTTTCGCAATGTCTCATGGCCACCTAGAAGCATTAAGACTCTCAAGAAGTATCTGATCAGTTTTTAATACGAGTACAAGATGGATAATTCCCACATATACGCTTGAATTCACATGTCGGGATTTGTGTATCTCTGTTGACATATATGCCCTAGTGTGTAGAAAACTATTGCGAAAGAGTGTGCATATATGTAAATCTCATTTATTAGTACTATTGAAGCAGGCGTAATGTTGCTAAGTGGCCATGAGACGTTTCAAAAGCATAGGGGCCAAGCCCAGACCGACCGGCCTGGCCTGGGGTCCTGTTTCCGGCCAGCGACCTCGACCGCTCATCGTACTTGGCCGCATTCACGTGAGTCCGTTATGTGCACTCGCTTGGATCCTCATGGACCTTGGTAGGTATAAAACCCCCCCTCCCCCACCCAGCGACTCATCCTCGACCACCACCACCCACCGTCTGCATCCCACTTCGAGTGGCTGCGGCGGTGCCCTCCGCCTCCTACCCGCTCTCACATCGGCGGCTGCGAGTCGCTTCACATGCGTATGCCCCTCTCCTGTGCCACGACCTCGAAGCTGACCGCCCTTGACAGCTGGCCATGCCATAGACCAGCGACTATCGCCCTAGCGCGACTCGGCGCATCACCAAAGCTTCCGATACTCGTGGATCCCCCTCGCATCCAGCGACTGCCAGGGAGGTAAGCTCGTTTTCTACTCGCCCCTATCTCCTGCGTCTGACCCTTCCTCTCGCTCTAGACATTCTCCCGCTCGAGCAGCCAGCTTAGTCAAACCCTCGGGAAACACGTGTGTCCGCCGGGTTGAGCACCTGGTCCTGGCGCTACGGCGTCGACACGAGATCGGGTGCTCACCCACAGGGACTGTGTCGAGGTAACCTCCTATACGGCGCGTTGGATGTCGCGTGGCTCGAATCCGTTGCACTCTGCGCTGCCTTTCCGCACCCAGCGCGATGCATGACCCCTACTCTCTGTCTGATCGAACCGGTCCTGTGCATCGTGAGCTCTCCACTTCCTATTTTCTTCTTCTTCTGTCACCCACCCCTGTTTACTAATGACGCATATAGCTTTTTATTCATAGACCGCCTTACTATTAGCGGAATCACCCCATTCTAAGTTAATGCCTTAAACTGCCATTCAATCAACCATGTAATCGTTTCCCTGTTGTAACTCGTTATATGCTTGCTTTGTCCAAATTATTTATCTGTCGCCGAAATGTCCTGGAAAATCCAGGAGGCAAAAACCTCCAGCAAGTAAGGTACCTCAATTGAATCAGGCTCGGGGACGGTCCTGCGGATGAGGACAAAGAACAGAGTGGCCAATATAGTATGGATTCTCTATGATATTCGCAATAGTGAAATAGAGCACACACAGCCCGAAACTTAAACAATAATACAAATACAGGGTCATTTACAAACGATATACCAACGACTGCTACTCGATACAGACGAACGCAGATAATCAATCACGCCAACGCCAGATAATCTTTGGGAACGAACCCCTTCTCGCCAGCCTCGGTCTTGCAGTAGACCCACTGGTATCCATCCTCATACTTGGAGTATGACCCCATCCGCATCTTGGTTCCGGCTGCAAACGACAGTTCCTGGTCACCTGTTCCAGTGAAATCGTACAAAGCAACGGCCTTGGTGGTGCGATGACGCGAGCCATGACGTCCGCCATTTCGGCCCCTAAGAGTCGAAGATGAAATTCCTAATCTTAGCGACTGCCTCGTGTTGATGAGTGTGACGCATGGCGTCACTCACCTGCGGGTTTCGGCCTCGAGGTCTTGGACCTGATTACGTAAGGTCTGCTCGGTCGCTCGGGCAGTCTCGAGCTTATTCTGCAGCACCTGGTTTCGTCTCTCTGCCTTGAGGAGCATCTTCAGGAGATTGGAGGCTGCCATCAAGTGCTGCGTGGGAAGCGTTAGTCATGCCTTATCGACGATTTCGACATATATGGGAACGTTGGACGCACCAGCGGAGTGTTTGTCTCAACCAGGGATGGCTCGACGTCGTGCTTGAGCAGGGCTCTACGCTGATCGTAGTCGCACTCGGCCTGGGTCGCGTCGACGAGAGCCTTCCACGCGACTCGCTCCTGTTCTGGCTCTTCCCGATCTGGTTTTGAGATCGGAGTATCCTGCTGCTCGCACACGACCTTGCAAATCTCGACCGAGAGGGAAGGCGTGCGGCAGAGAGGGCATTGTTCGTTGTAGTCGAGAGAGGTGTAGAGACAATCGCCGCAGAAAACGTGTCCTGGACGCGACGAGTGTTCAGAGCTATTATGACGCAATGGGAACGGGCTGAAACACGGCTTACCACAGGGGATGCAGTGGGGAGTACGCTCGGAGTCGTATTCTTGGAAGCAGATGGCGCACTCTTGGAGGACGTACATGCTGGACCAGTAAGAAGCAAGTGTGGGAGGGAGAGATACAGGCGGGCCTCACATTGACCACGAGGGACCGCTCTATAAAGCCCATTCAGGTTGTGGGGGCACCCTGACACAGGAGCCGGGCGGTTAGGGCAGCATAGCCACCGAGTCACGGATGACATCAGTGTGTTCCCCCATCACCGACGACCGAGATATTTAGCCTCGATTTGTGGCGGACCTGAGCGAGCGTCGAACAAAACGGTGATCTTCATTCCGTTGGATCACCCGCACGTTGGCTGAGCCATATCCGACGCATCGTTTAGCGCTCGAGACCCTCGCGGCGATTACCTATCTTGCACCGCATTGCTGCATCGTTGTCGTGTCTTCGAATCGACCTCCACCCTAGCACGCGTCGTAACCATGCCGGGCTCAGATACGATGTGGTATTGCCACCAGGTGAGTTCAGTGGCTGCAGAACGCCAGTAGCGCCCTACTGACCTGTCGATGGACCACACAGTGCAATGCCGAGATGCGCCCTGTCGTAACGGTAAGGATTATCCCAATTAAATAAATATGCAAGTTGAAGCGACTTAATCAAAAATCTCGCTCTGACCCCTAACCAACACCCCTATCGCCCTTGCCACTTCGCCGCCGTGGTATCCAAAGGACCCCACACCGCTATGTGCATCGTGCGATTCAGAATTCATCGAGGAACTCCCCGAAGTGCCTGCACCTGAAGACGACCCTCGCGCCTTTGCCTCCATGCCTCGATTATTCGGTGGTGGCGGACCAACGCCTGGCGTCGCGGGTGCCATCGACCCCATTGCGAATATACTTGGCGCCATGTTTGGAATGCGGAATCTCGGACCACAAACACCGGCCCCGGCCACCCCTCGAGAACATGGCTCGCCGGAGAGACCTACTCCCGGCATTCGGCGTGAGGGTAGCGGGGAAGGTAGTGGCCAATCAAGCAGCGGATCTGGCCTGCATTTCTCGTTTAGAAGCGGGACCGAAGGGACGAGCACCACCTTTGGGAGGTTCGGGGGGTCTCGTCGGCAAGAGAGAAACGAACGAAACGAGGGGTTAGAGCCTCAAAATTTGGAAGAGTGAGCACCACAACCTAATATATTTTCATTTATTCACGCCAAATATTGAATCTAGTTTTATCGCAACGTTGTTTCCCAATGCCCAACCTCCAAACGCCCAGGCCCGGCCGTCACCATTCATGCATGGCATGATCATGGGGTTACTCAGCGCCGGTGTGTCATCCGTCCTCGCCTTCCGTTTGTCATGTATTAATACTCCCCGACACAGGGATCGCGAATCCAGGGGTTGGGATGGGTGCGCGTGGCGATGGGCGCTGGGGTGATTTTGCCTTGAATCAAGAAGGTTTGGCCGAGCCAACCATGGCTAAATCTCAGTTTATTGACTTGCGTCCTTGTAGCTCTCGATCGAATCATCACTCAACTTATGGAAGGAAGCAACCCTACGCCCGTACCCGCCCCGGAGGATATGATTGCATCCTGGCCACGAACGGTCCTTGTACCAGGCAGTACGTGCAAACCTCGTTTTTCCTGCCGGTCACACTTGAATCTGTCATGCTAGACCCACTGGAAAACCAAGACTGTGCGATTTGCAAAGACAGCCTCGCATATATGCCACCTGACCCGGACGAGGCCGCATCTTCCTCAAAAGATGAACCGCCGCAACCTCGAGAAGCACTCACGATCCCGTGCAAGCACAGCTTCCATGAAGATTGTATCGTACCTTGGGTCAAGATTAAGGGGACGTGTCCCGTTTGTCGCTTCGAGCTGATTTCGCAGGATGCAAGGAATGCCGGGAATCAGAATGATGATGCAGGTAGAGGAAATGATAGTAGAAGCGGTGCTGGCGACACCAGACCAGACCGGGGGCCAGAGCAGCGGCCGACGCAATTCTCAAGACAGCAACCGGATCCAGAGAGAAGTGACTCTCCCAGACCTCCAGGAGCCTTTGACCTGGATTGACATCATGCTTGATGGAGTCAATGCATGATCATTTTGCTTTTGTTTAATATGTAATAATAGTTCCTATTTACCGCTTTTAGTGTCGTTATTGAGAATCCCAGCCAGCGGGAGGATAGTTCTGTGGGATTTAGTATTGACTAGCCAATGGGCGCTTGGTCTGGACACGTGACCTTGACCAGGCTCTCACCTCCCACCATGGACGAATTTGAACGCGCTGCAGCCGCCTTTCCTGACCTCGACGACACGTTTTCCCCCACTGGAACCACCCAGCCTGTTGGCGGACATAGCTCATTCCCAGCTCTCGAAGACGAAGATGACTTTGGCATGCCTACTTCCGCTCCCAGCAACCCTCCCAGCAACCCCAGCGCAGGCATTGGCTTGGGCGGTGGTGATGGCCTCGACGAATTTGAACGCGCAACTTCAGCATTTCCAGCCTTGGAAGATGTAGAAGGTCCTGCTAGTGCACCATCTCTCCAGGCGAGCAGCCATGTATTTCGTGACGGACACGCTTGCTAATCGCTCTAGGTGTCTCAGGCTTTCGAGGCGCAGCCGTCCTTCCATATACCCACCCCGCAACAGACCCAAATATTCCACTCACCAGCACCCTCTGCTCCGAACTATGCTGGTTTCACTCAGCCAGAGGAACCAGAACCCGAGATCGTTCGGTAGGTTCATCGCTGTCAGTGTTTCGTGTCGATCATGTTCCTGACTACCGCGTTTTGCAGCCAATGGAAAGAGCACCAGCAAGAAAAGATTGCACAGAGGGATGCCGAGTCCAAGGCTAAACGCGCCGAGACGATCGCCAAGGCCGAGAGAGACATCGACAAATTCTACGAAGAGTACAACGCGAAAAAGGAGCGTCAGATTCGTGAGAACAAGTGCGTCCCCCTTTTTTTTTTCTTCTTATTCTTGTTCTTGTTCTTTTTGTGTCTGTAATCTCATTTTATTGGGTTAGGGAAAACGAGGCGAACTATTTGTCGAACCTGACGGATTCGTTGTCTGCTGGTACAACCTGGTCACGTATCTGTGACTTGATCGATCTCGAAAACTCGCAGTCCAAGACGGTCGCCCGCACTGGTCCTGGCGCGACTGATCTTGCGCGCTACCGAGAGGTGTTGCTGCGGTTGAGGAAGCAAGGGGACAAGGCGCCTGGGGCTGCTGGTTACTAGATATGGATGGGTTGCCGGGCGAAAAATAGGATGACTAGAGTCCTGTAGTATTGACCCTGTTTGTATTAAGTGCGTAGAGGATGGGATGTATGATTTCGCACTGTATGCATGGCGGATATTCTGCGCTTTGTTCTTGTCTGTCTGGAACCGTGTACGGATCTGGAAGTGCATCCAACGGAGCTGTGCACCTTATTGGCCTTCAAATCCTT
The DNA here is from genome assembly GCA_030998015.1 of Ceratorhiza oryzae-sativae. Lineage (NCBI taxonomy): Eukaryota > Fungi > Basidiomycota > Agaricomycetes > Cantharellales > Ceratobasidiaceae > Ceratorhiza > Ceratorhiza oryzae-sativae. The sequence continues at coordinate 1,549,067 of JARWMV010000235.1, read as the reverse complement.
CTCATCCCAACGACCTTCTTCTTGCGTCATATGAAGGCGAATGCTGTGTGCCAACTTCTCTAGTTTGCCTCTCCGTTTGTGGATGCGGTTTTCCCGAGCAAAAGTGCGGTTAATTGAAGTGTTGTAGGCTAAGATCGTCAAATCCACTAGCCTCGAGAAAGGTTTATGCTATGAGTCGATGTTGCGGCGCGAAATCGGTCATGTTGCTCTTGCAAACGCGGTTGCCGTAGCCTCTAGGGCAGTTGGTTCAAAATACTCGTTTTTAGCCCGACCGTTCTAGGTTTAGTATGCCTCTTGAATATCGAAAGGCAATGGAGTCGATGGTGAAACGAATTATTCATCAAATTTGGCATCTCCATTGAGCCCCTCTTTTGTGCGGTGGCTGGGATATATTGCATTCATACACCAAGCTCGGGATGATGACATAGCTTGTGGCCCAAGGCTATCGGGGACTTAGCACCTCGGGCATCTGGATCTTCGTTGTCTAGTTGGCGTGTCGATAGTGTGTTGAGAAAATATTATCCAGTTTGAGTCATGGATGGAATCTGAGAACAATTCTTATTAATGCCAGAGGAAGTTTCAACTACACCCGCCCCAAACCCTGTTTGATTTGTGTAGATGCAACAACGGGCAAATGGCATAACCCGAGGACTTTTATGTGTCTTTCTGGACAAACACCGAAATATTGAGGGTTTAAGAGTCGATGGCGCATATAGCATCCAGCTTCTCGTTCTGAACCGTGTTGGCATGATAGAGGTGAATCACAGCAATAGTACTCCAGGGTTTCGGTAATCACTTAAACCTTTAAAGGCCCCGCCACATGCTTTATCTAGTTGAATGTGGGCGGGATTAGTAGAATTCCGGGGCGCCTTGGCCCACCAGCGCCCACGAGTGTGTTTCAGACAGAAGCTATACCCTGTCGTCTCGGGGGATGCAACGAACCCACCCCTCTGGCCATTCTCGCTGATACCGCTATAAATTTAATATTATTTAACCCTAAAGTAATGCCTTTGAACATCTGATATTTTTCTCTCACAAGGTGCAGTCGTCGACATCAGTCATTCGCCATTGTGAGGCATATCTGTTATTGAAGGGACCATATGGCTAACCCGGAGGCTTCGCGTGTAACAAGACAGATTATAGGAGTGAATAATTGGAGATGCATGGAAAAAATATGGGGATAGTAAGTACGCGAAGGTGGTCACTACAAGCGGGACTCTACAGTAACCAAGCCGGTCATTGAAGGGGGTAAGTCTGATCCGCCTGATCGTAGTCGCGACACTGAACGTCTCGTTGTAGGAAAGAGGACAGTATAATTTAAATAAATAAATAAAACTACTGCCCGTGTTGACTCGAATTGGCCAGACTGTTGAAATTGGAAATTGCCGTGCTCGTCTGGTCCTTGGGTTGAGCGCTAGCCACTTGCGATGGACAGCCTCATCGTTTCGGTGGCACATTAATGGGCCACGACCACGTTTCCCCTTGACCACACCATATCAACTCCACCAAAGATAAATATAGGTCCCCATATCTTGATATCTCATGTTTGTCCTCCGGGAATGTTCTGTTTGTCTTGAAGATTTCGACGCTGAGCGCGTTCCATACAATATACCATGCGGTAAGCTCCCAGCGCTCATGCACCCGTCCATAAACTAAATTTATCTCTGATTATCAGGTCATGTATTCTGTCGCCCGTGTCTCTATGCCATTAGAGCCACTCCGAGTTGTCCAAACTGTCGCACAACCTACAGCTTCAACTCAATCCGTAAAATTGTCTGTGAAAACGAAAGCTCAAACGAATCGAAATTGGCTAAATCAGAGCGTGAATGTCTGATGTGGCAAGCAATACAAAGCTCGGTAGAAACACCTGGCGATTACGAACGGCGTAAAACCCTCGTGCAACACAACTCGCCACAGAGCTTGCGACAACAGAAGATGTCTGAAGTACGTGTTTCGTCAGGCGCTTTGCTGGATCATTTAACATGTCGAGCTCACAGGGGATAGTTATTTCATTGGACGTACTCCATAAATTGGTAAAAACCGAACAACAAATTCATTCATTGAAGGACAAGGCAAGTGATGCTGCAGCCATTGAAGCGAGCCTTTGGGATCGTATCTCGATACTCGAGAGGCAGTTGAATTCCAATGTGAATGAGAGGAGGTGCGCCAGGCGATCCCCTTTTTATAAACTTGTATCATCCATTTCTAATCGATCCAACCAGCATACACACTCTCCGCATTCAATGTGAGATACTCGTCAGTCGATTTCTCTATTAAAAAACTCTGACAAATGACTCAGCTCTCCTCGCGCATGTTCAAGAACTGGATTCATCCATCCAGCTCATCAAGTCCGAAGCTTCTGCTGCTGTCCAAGATTTAAACTGCGAACCTCAGATCATTCACTCGATCCATAGCCCTTCGAACCATGCAGAACGTGGACCAAAGTCTGGAGTGTCTCCTCCACATGAACCTTCTGCTTCCACAATCGAGGCAGGCCTGGCCACTGATAGAAGCGTTCTAATGTGGTCAGAACAATCCTTCCCACAAGAAAATACGCAACCCGATATAAAGAAGCTCAGGATGGGCAACCTCCGCCAGGCTATTGTCCCTACCTCGGATCATGATTGGTTCACTAAGGCTACACCATTATCTCCCTCTACAGCCAGCGAAGACTGGCCGACACTCGAAATGTCTATGCGGCAGCTTGCGGCTCCAGGTGAAGGCGCGGTTGAACATGCTGTGCCAGATGACGATGGATTTATACCAGTGAGGCGCGGGCATAAACCCACTCGCGCGAGGGGAAACAGGGCCAGGTTTGTTGAGAGGTCATATTAATGAGAGGGAGAGGGGCGCACTTCGTCTTGGTTGCCTCTAACATGAAGTAGAAATGGCCCACTTCGAATCATTTGTATTGTACCGTCACAATTGAAGCTTGCTTGCTGATGCTTGGTGATCGGGGATTGCACAGCCTTATCATTGAGCGTGGTGCGCTAAGGAGCCACTACGGCTTGTCTGTTGCCATGTGGTGCCTGTCTCTTCAAAACACAAGATAAAGAGCCTTTGAGGCACCTTTTGATATCATCTTTGTACCCCAGGAACGTTCCATCTGCTGTGAAGATTTCAATAACGAGCGTGTCCCACATAGTCTATCTTGTGGTGAGTTTACCCACCGCTCTACGTTGTGGAATAATGTGGAGTGTTGCCTGCACGTAGGACATGTGTTTTGTCGCCCATGTATCGAATCTCTTGCCAATCCTAGATGCCCAATCTGCCGCGGGCGCTTTACTGTTGGCACCATCCGCAAGATTATGTGTTTATATCAAGAACAAAACAACTCAGAAGATCAGAAGCAGCTCTCAGAAGCAATCCAGAGCTCAGTGAAAAATCAAGATGGTTATGAAGCACGTAGCACGCTCATGCAATGTGAACTGCCGCAAACGGGATTATCGGAGGTATGTCTTGCTTGCGCATTCTGAAGGAATTTGACACAATGGCAACCTCAGCACCTAAGTATCACCTTGAATGTGCTCTAAATGCTCGTTGATACCGAAAAGAAGATCTATTCGCTGACAGAGAGCTTGTGTACCACGTCAGGTGTCGAAGAGAGTCTACGGCACCGAATCTCAACGTTGGAGGCACGCTTCACCGACGCTGTGAAGAAAGGGTATCCGTTTTTTTTTTCTTTCTTTTTTTCTTTCAGGCCGTTTCTATTCCATCACAGCTCATGCTTCTGGAAACTCAGATAGGGGAGTTCAAATAATGCGCTACCTGAATTCGGCTACGTCCCCTGCCAGCGGCTCGTCGTCGTCGAACTATTGAAGTTCTATCCCCGTAACCTGTTGATTCAAATCCGGCACGCCAGGAATGCCAGCGCATATACTCCGTATTTTTCTGATTCTGTGCAGAATTGCTAACCGAAGCGGCCGAACGGGGTATAGTCTTCTTGGCCAGATAGTACACGATACAGCGTGCATGATTCATGGCTAGCAACTGATAAAATTTCTGATTTAAACTTATTTTCAACGAACATGCGGTTATGTACACTGCCATCCAAAATGATTGACCCACATGATGAAAAAGTGACATTTCGCTGCTGCGTCTCTAACAATTGCGATTCATGTACATACATTAGTGCGAATGCAATCTGTACTACTGCAGAGTACAAGCGCAAAAATAAATAGAAAAATTGATAAGCAGAGTGTGGAGAAATAAAAGAAGTAAGTCCGGCACTGGGTCAATCATTTTGGATCATGTAAGCAAACAAGACTTCACCCCTGCGAGGCACAGCAGAAACACTCACCTGGCATGAGTTGTTCTAATACCTAGTGTTACCTCCCTTTGCCTTTACAACTGCCACTACTCAGTGGGGCATTGACCTATAGAGTTTCTGGATGTAGCTCTTGGGTATCTTCTTCCACTCCCTCTTCAGCACCTCAGCCATTTCAGTATGATTTGTGGGAAGCAGTGATGTAGCATGAACAGCAGCATCAAGGTATGCCCATACATGCTCAATTGGGTTCATATCCAGGCTGCTAGTGGGCCAGGGAAGAACTTTGACACAACAATCAAGCAGCCATTTCTTGGTCAACTGAGCAGTGTTGTGACCCTCTGGATGCTTCCTTGCAAAGCACTTAAGTAGTGGCTGCATTGACAGTTTTGGTGCTGTGCAGTATGTATTTGAGTGTTCTAGTTACAGTGTTTGCTATGGTCTATGGTGGTTGACAAGATAAAGAAAGCTGAGGTGTCCAGCCTTGCTTTATCCTTCTTATATATGCCTGTGGCTGCAGTGGCTGTGGATGTATTATCTAAGCACAATCTGCAGTAGGTGCAGGTTATGTACAGTACTATGGGTTAGGTAATTGTTTGTCTTAAGTTTGTGCAGCTCCAAATCTTATAGAGCTGCGCAAGGTCCGAGGGGTAGGCACTGAGGTCACATGATCCTGTTGTAAGCGCCAAGATCATGTGACAACTCGCTCCTCACTCCGAGTAACAATGGAGAGAAATGCTGGAGCAAGTTCAGGGTAACCACTGTAAGCGCTGGTTAAGTGCCAAGGTCATGTGACCTTGTTTATGGCTTGTTCCACTTAGGAAAAATGCCATAAATCCATAAAAATATTTGGTTATTCTGTTATGTCTGTTTGACAGGTCATAACAAGCAGTGTGCTTTGGATCATTGTCATGCTGGAAGATAATGGAAGACAGGCAAGTGCAGGATTTGATCAGGGGGTGAAGGAACTTGGTAGACAGTATTTCAGTGTATTTGATTGCAGTCAGCATGCCATCAATAACGTGCAGTTGCCTGACACCATCAGCAGTTATGTACCCCCAGACCATAACATGGCCACCACCATGTTTGACCACTGGTTTCATGTGCTCTGGCTTTGCTGGAGCTCCAACCTTCTTGTAGTATATATCTGGGCCTCCAGTGCCAAAAACAAAGAATTTTGACTTGTCAGAAAATATCACCCTAGCCCAATCTACTTTGTCCCATGTTAAATGGTCACGTCCCCACCGCAAGTGGGGCTGGCTCAGGAAAAACTTGAGGTGTAATGAAACAGGGGGGTGTAGTAATGGTGTAATTCCATGAAATGACACATAATTATCTGTCATTATCCCATTACACCAGTGTAATTTGGCATAATGACACCATTACTACACCCCTGTTTTCATTACCCCTCCTTATGCCTAATTACACACCATTACCCCCACAGGTTTTTGCTGAGGGTGCTTTTTCCAATCAAGTAGTGGCCGTCGGCGTCAGTGATAAATGCAAAATCCCAGCTCTATCAGCCACCATCTCACTGTATTGATGCTAAGATTGGGGAAAAAGTCACATTGCAGCTCAGCAGCTGTTTTGACAACACCCCGAGAGATTAACAGTGCAGCCCAATGACCTGCCGATTCATCCATTTTATGTGGCCAACCAGTAGAATGCCCAGGAGTAAATATATCATCACCACAAAGGTAACTAGACCAGATACGCCCGACAGTTCTGTAGCCTATGGGTGCCAACCTACTAGCTACGTCTTGGTCAGAAAGACCCTTTTGTTTGAGATGAACAATACATGCGTGTTTCAAGGGAGATATAGTGGCCACCATGAAGCAAAAAAACTTGAGGAATATGAGAGAATAAGTTCACTGGGGGTTGAGGAGAGAAGTAGAGGTCGGCTTTTGCTTACATGATCCAAAATGATTGACCCAGTGCCGGACTTACTTCTTTTATTTCTCCACACTCTGCTTATCAATTTTTCTATTTATTTTTGCGCTTGTACTCTGCAGTAGTATAGATCGCATTCGCACTAATGTATGTACACGAATCGCAATCGTTAGAGACGCAGCAGCGAAATGTCACTTTTTCGTCACGTGGGTCAATCATTTTGGATGGCAGTGTAAATTCCACAGAATGATATGATATTTGATTCTGCGCAGCCAATACGAGCTTGTCCCATCCAGTTCATTCAATCTACTATCACATTCTCAACCATCTGCTTGAGCTGCTCCATGGTCGGGCGGTTCTCGGCTTTATCCTTTACACATGCCTCGAATACTTTGTCGAAGGGATGGGGGACTGGATAATCTGGGAACCGCGTTTCCGGGGTATTTGCATAACACATCTCCCTGAGGCAGTATCCTAAAGCGTAGACATCACTGGCGGGTGAGTACTGAGCTGTGTCCCAATCCTTGATCTCTGGGCAGAGGCAAGACGAGTACCGACATTGGAGGTCACATAATACTACCGGATCAGCTAAAAGCACGTTTCGTAACACCAGGTCGCGGTGGACCAGCCCAACGGAGTGAAGCTCCATGACCGCATCAATGAGCTCCAGCATCCATCGTTTAATGGTTGCACGCCTTCCGGCTATAGGAAGTAGCATAGCCGCAACAAAAAGATCACTTGCGTACTTCGGAAATACGAGCTTATTGTCTGCTGAGCGCCCGAGAAGTTGAACGATTCGCGAAGAGCCCCGAAACTTGAGTAGATTACGGATCTCCTCTTTGTAAGATGGGTGCTTGGTAAAGTGAAGAGATTCCTGTACATCAATAACTGGTAGGCTAGCGAGCTCTTGGCTGCAGTCCTCGAAATCGTTTTCTTCATCAGGTCTAGTGCCATGGTCTGGACGATGAGGAGGTTGTTCGACCACTTCAATCTTGTCCCCTTCGATACGAAGATGGGCTCCATATCTTGGAAGGTCTCTCTTGCCGGCCAGAATTTCATGGCTAAGGGCGCCGGCACGGTTGAAGATGTGAACGTAGTATTCGCTGCCTGCGTCTTCATACCAGAACTCGGCGGAACGCGTGTGCCATCGACGGTGGCCCGTCCAGAAACGATACTTGTCGCGTGCTAAGATTGGTATATCCCGAACGCCCCAGGTTTGTTGATAGAATAGCTCATCCTTGTCGGCCACTAGAGCAACTGCAACTGAGCATGGCAACAAGCTCGCGATAGGTAACATAATTTTCTCTTACCAGTAGTTGGGCTGTGTAGGGTACAGGATTGAGGTGAAATTGATGCCATAGATATGAAGCTTGAGGGGGCGGGGGTAATGGTAGAGAACAGAAGGGTAGGTCGGCCACGGAGCTTTATTGGTTGGAATAGATGTGGAAGGGCTTCAGGGGGGGACGGAGGGTGTGGTAACGAGGGTGCTGGCCAACCCCCCATACCATCAGTAACGCCGGGCCACATGCAAAAATGGACTGTGAATGACGCCACCCGGCATCGGCCGCCTATTTTCCAGTAGACTTGCTCAGGCTTGGTGTGAAGAGTAGGGCAGGTGATATGATTCAACAATGGAATTTCCTACTACTCCCTAATCCGCCCCCGTGTTTGAACTTGCTGCTCTTTGCCCTTGCTGTGACCCATCGCTATGACCTCCAAACCAAACCCCTTTAGCGGAAGACAGCTCGATGTGCTCCCAGAACTTCGTAGTAAGCCTATTTTTAACCCCAAGCTAACTCGTTGCACTAATTCAGGCCCATTCGCTGCATTCAACTAACCGACGGGTTCCAACCGTTTAAAAGATATGGACGGGATCACCTTGAGTATGAGTATAACATGCATAAATAAACTGATCGCGCCAAGAAAACCAACCGCTGGCAAGGAGGACTCAAATAACTTATCAGGACAAGAAGAACGAATGGTGTGCGTCTTCCAGCACATCGGTCCTGTGAACGCCCGTCCCAAGGCAAGGCGAAATAGTCAACCAGTGTCGGCGACTCACGATAGAGAGCATTGGCCAGAGTTGATCGACATTTTGTAAAATTAAGGATTGAAATTTACTCTTTGCTCCAAACTATCCTTTGTAACGTCAAACCGTGCTATTTGAAAGGACTAATCCCCAGTCACACTTGCGGAGCTTCGAGGTATTACATGGGATCACGTGACTATATGCGCGCAATCTCAGGTGCATCTCGGCCATTTCTATTGGAATTACAGAGCAGGAAACTAGAATATTCATATGTTGGGAAAAGGTCAGATTTAGAACTTTTGATTCCATAAAACAAAAGCAATCTCTGGTTAGCCCTCTTTTGCTAATTATCAATGCTGATTGACCATCTGCCCTTGCCATCCAATCTGTCGAGCACTGGCAAACCGATGCGCTTGTTCAGTCCAATTTGGTAGCGTTGTAATTTTATAATGCATCCTAACTTTATCACGTTCAATTACACTGGCGATTACGAGGGTGAAAAGTGGGTGAACAATCATAAATAATGGGGAATCAAGCCTGCGTCGAGCCGCGAATGTGCTTTGGCGGAACTGGGCGGCATTGTCTGTTCTGGAAGGTGGCTTCGTAAATTGTTTTGGCGATTGTGATACCCTATCAGCCCATTCCGATGCCACCATCGTATCCACGCATAGCCCACAGACCAAAGCTCTCACCCCCACACCCCACAGCACAAGCGCCCATCATGGAGGGATCCAAGAAGCCAACGCATTCTGTTTGTGAAAGGGGAAGTGAATACGATTCTCGAAATAGGTTAGCTAGCCTGACAAATAATGGCAACCAGATGTAATGTAGGCAGCCGTGGCCGAAGGGGGAGGGGTCAAAGTCCGAAAGTCAAGAACATTGCCACGAGGACCAGAGAGAGTGGCATATAAGGACGGCTTAGCGCCTCATGAGAGCCCAAGATTCGATCTATCACCCACCTTTCCGAACATGTCCGTCGCAACTCTTTATAACTCGCTCCCCACTCTCGGCGAGGCAGACTCCACTTTTAAGGATCGTTCTGCCGTCTTGGATAAGCTGGCACCTCTACTCGCTGCTTACCAGCATCAGTTTGGTGTCTGCCTTGTTCACGCCCATTGCACTCTCGATGAAGGTCAAGTGATGGTTGCTCAAGGCAACATCTCGAGTCCAAGCTACCAAGCCCCTTACTACCCTGAACGTTGGCTTGCTGATGGCACTCCATATGAATTCAACAAAGAGCCAACCAAAACCCCCCTCAGGAGCTTTTTGAGAAGTTTCAGGACGTCGTTGGAAAGATGGTGTCTTGGGCTTGTTTTATTCAGGGGATCTATGCAAGTCTCAATTTATTCCCTCTGGGAAAGGATGGCTTGAGAGGACTGAGGGGAAGACAACATCGTTGATTGGTAGACAAACAAGGCAAGAAATCGGTAAAACGTGGCTCATCTTATCGATTAATTGATTTCATACTTTGCAGAGCTCGAAGGCCAAATAGAGACCGGCTGGCTTCCTGGAACTAATTCTCCGGTGGTTATGGCGTGCATGATCTGGTGTGACGCACTTACCACTCGATCCGGAAGCTACCACAAGGGAACACGCACCCATTGGAAACAATAGTTCGATTATTCTGTTTATCACCATGTTTAACTTGTGAATGTATGCGTTGAATTGAACGGTCCACCCGATCAGAATGTCGCCGTTGAGAATGCCCGGTATCATGCTAGCCAACGATAAGATCTTGACGAAAATTAGACTTCCTTAAGTATGCTCCGGGTAGGCCCATATGGTCACCCTGAGTCTGAATAGGGCTCCGTCGTACACGGCAGCGCAGGGGTTACAAGAGATGTGCTAATTAGAACAAATAGGCAGCTCGGACTAACCAAGGAAATCGCCTTTTCGCCGACCAGAGCCAGATATCACACTCAAAGGGCGCGATGTAGGTACTCATCGATCTGGCCCAATGGGAAAACTTTAGAAAAACAAAGTTAAAAAGAAGATAATTTGTTGAATTTCACCAAATTTCCTACCATTATGTTCCGTGCAGTCTTACGGGAAGCTACGCGCCTGCTGAGAGGGGGGGGGTGATGGCATGTTTGAAATTGGCTCTCCACCCTCCACGTGACACGGCGAGTTATGCGTTTGATTCCAATCATCCGTCTTCGCGCCGCGCCCCGAGCCCAACCCTTTCCACGAAAACGTAATATGTCTGTATTCAATGCCTCCCGTCTCCAGAACAAAACAGTTTTGATCACTGGTGCATCGGGTGGAATTGGTGAGGTGAGGATGAGGATTTATTTGGGATAGTGCAAAATACCTGAGATGAGCCTGCAGGCGACAGCTCTATTGTTCGCCAAGGTAACCAAACACAACATAATATCGTAACATAAGTATACCAATTATTTTCAGGCTGGCTCCAATGTCATCTTGGCGGCACGACGAACCGAGGTTCTCGAGAAAGTCAAGGCGGCCTGTGAAGCAGCTCATAAAGAGTCGGGTCTTCAAGCAGGAGGAAAGTTTGCGGCGATCAAGCTTGATGTAAGCGACAAAAATGCGGTCGCAAACTTGTGGAAGGATGTCCCGCAAGATCTGCGCGACGTTGACGTCCTTGGTGTGTCAAATACATTCGAGTTGTGCATCTCCCAGATCTAACCCTCCATTAGTCAACAATGCTGGATTCGTATTGGGCGTCGAACGAGTTGGCGAGATTTCGAATGCTGACATCGAATCGATGTTTGCTACAAATGTCTTCGGTCTGATTTCGGTGACCCAAGCACTAATCGGTGGTATGTGTACTCAATTTCGCAAATATTATCCCACTGATGATCCCCTAGACTTCAAGAAGCGTCAGACTGGACATTTCATTAATATTGGATCGGTCGCTGGCCGAGAGCCTTATGTTGGAGGATCAATCTAGTGCGTCTGTTGGGGTGGCATCGAGGGCGCCTCCTAATTTGCTGAACAGCTGCGCGACCAAACATGCCGTTAGCGCATTCACCGGCTCTTTGATGCGAGAATTGGTCGATACTCCTATCCGGGTGACTGAAATCCAGCCGTAAGTTTCAAACTAAAGGCATCTATGAGTTCTTTTTACTCAACATTTCCGTTTTGAAACTCAGAGGCATGGTCGAGACTGATTTTTCTGTAACTCGCTACCGCGGTGACAAATCCGCTGCTGACAAGGTGTACACCGGCTTGCAGCCTCGTGAGTCTGGCGAATCGATTCTTGTTTCGTAATTTCAATAATTGCGATATCGGTAGTGGTCGCGGAAGATATAGCCGAAGAGATCGTCTGGGCCGCGGCCCGCCCGCCGCATGTCAACCTGGCTCAAGTTTACGTCTTACCGGTGAACCAGGCTAGCGCAACCCTGAGCTACAGGAAGCCTCAGTAGAATATTGCATATCCGTGCAAAATTGTGCTCCGCTGTACGGTGAACGGCATATCAGATGAACACACGGAGGTGACCAAAAGCCATTGTGCTAGGTTTTCGAAGAATTTAATAATGAACTGAGCTGAATTGATATCAAAAGATAACACGCGTCGTCTTATCGACTTGTAAGCAGCAGCGCGCATATATGAGTATCGTTGGTTTTGATTTGGGGGTAATGCTACATACGCGACAGACAGACTGGGTAGAGTGAACTTCCCGAACCTCGATCAAGAAAATATCCCAAAAGAACTCAATTGACGCTTCCATATTCGGGGTCAAGTTTCTTCTCGGCCATCGCGCTCAAACTCTCCTACGATGACTCCTGAGCTGGCCATGGATGCCCGATCTCGAACACAGCCCCAAGGTGCCACACACGTGACCGCGACTTGCATTTACAGGCTGTATTTGTCCACCACGTCGCTCGGCTTGCCAGCATGGCAATTGACCTTCACTTATCCGACTTTATACCTGGGCTTCTCGTGCCACCCGAAGCGAATAAAGTCCTCACGATTGGAATCCATTTTCTCATTGCAGCGCTCTACACACTCACTATTACCACACACCCTCGCACTGTTGGACTTGTTCGCATTCTGCTCTGTGCTCCTGCAGGATATGCCTTCTGCTACTATGCCTTCTACCCTTATGTTGTGCCCAGGAGGAGTGTTGAGACGGGGCTGGCCGTAGTGGGAATGTACGGGATCATGCGCGTAATTGATACGTGTTTTGTGGATTTGATCGTCGGTGTTCATTCTCCGCCGCGTTGGGTGGTGGACGGAAAAGTTCAGCCTCTGCCAACGACGTTTCTGGCTCGAATTGGCTATGCCGTCGACTATCTATTCTCTCTCCGGGGCACAAGTATCTTCAAAAACACAACCTGGGACTGGATCACGCCCAGCACGAGGCGTCGGATGCCGAACCCCGAGACGCCGAGAAGTGTATTTCTCCGAAACGCGACCTGGTCATTGTTGAAACAATATATATTCTATGACGCGCTCGACTCACTCAACAAATCACGCATTTGGGATACGTCTCTCCCGCATCCTATCACGGATGGTGGGCTGTCTATTCCTCAACAACTCGCATTTGCGTTTTCGGTCTGTGCGGGCACGGCGCTTAGCATTTCCCTCCCAGCCACCCTTGTGGCTATCCTGTCCGTGGGGTGTGGGGCACCAGTCGAGGCTTGGCCCCCCATGTTCGATGCTCCGTTTAGTGCCGTATCTCTGGCAGATTTCTGGACTCGGTGAGCTCATTTATTTGTCTCGGAGTATTATTCCTCAATGTCATATTTGATTCGCTGTTTTGTCGGATAGACGGTGGCATTCCCTTTTTCGGCGTGTGTTCGACCGGATCTCGTTGGGGATAATGCACGGACTTGACAATTTGCATACGCCACTGCCCGGGAAACTGCGAAAACCCCTTCGGGCCGCCATCATCTTCGCACTTTCTACGACACTTCACTTGTTACTCATGTATCGACTCCCGACCTCCGATACGCACTACCATCCTTCCTTCTTTGACCGCTCGACCATGTTTTTCTTCCTCTCTCAGCCCGTTGCTCTATTTATCGAACGGACGGTTGTCGAGCCTCTTGCCGGCGGCAACGTATGGATCACTCGTGCATGGGCCTGGGCATGGTTGTTGTGCTCCGGTCGGTGGTGGGCGGATGTGTGGGTCCGTCGTGGCCTATGGGATCAGAGGGAGAAGGTTGTGGGGTATTCGATCATCAGGGGATTGTGGAGTGGTAACTGGACGCCCTGAAATGGGCATACCGTTGTCGGTTCGATCTCGAATGTTTTTGGGTGCGCCGTAACCTTTTTCCTATTGCTTTCGAATGATTGTAGACGGCCTAGATTGTATCCCCGTAGAGTATAATCATTCCACTGTGCTGCCTCCGTATTTACTCCTCGCATAGAACACATTTTCTCCGCAAGGACTGGAACGCTTAATCTGGCGTCGAACCGAGAGCAGCGAGTATACCCCATGGGTCCTCACGATCTACGCTTACGTTCCTGTTTACCCCACACAAAGTTTGTTCGCAAGCCCCGGTTGATGAGGATACTCCGGCGGCATTTCCCGTAACTCGATCCTGAAAAAAAAACTTGGGTTGAGAAGAAGGCTCAGGATCGTGAACCCGGATGTGTGGAGATCTGCGTATTCTCTCGCGTGCGAGAAGACCAAGGTGCGCGTATTCCGCCTGGATCACAAGTCCAATAATTGCCTTCACACCATAGGCTAAAATGACATCCACCCGCTTCACATGACCGGGAGGGGGGGGGGGGGGGCAGCCACCCGACGGTCGACGCTACGACTTGCCTCATTTGAGTGCCTTGGCCCTCGCGACACTTGGCATGGTCTTGAACTCGCGCACACCACGAACCAGCCTCTCTTCCGGTGAAATCTCGCGTAGGGAGGGGGCCCACAGGAGTAAGAAGAAGAACCGCAAAGACGTACGTATAGCCATATGCGATAACTTCGGTGCAGTCTATTCCACGTGCTCGGACGTAATGCCCAATGACCTTTATTTTCAATTTGGTTCAATCTCGAGGCGAGAGGCGGGTGACGCTCCAGTGTTTGGTCATCGGGTGTACCGCTTTGGTAAGCCGGGGTGTTGGTTTGGTAAACTTGCCTCTCATCACATTCGAGAGGCAGGAGGAAGCGTGCTGGGGAGGCGGGGGGGTCCAGATGCACTTTCCCCCCTCCCTCCCTCCCCCGCGCGGTGGGGTCTCATCGAGAGATGTGCATGGTTCCTTGAGTGGACCTTGGAAAGTGGGAAGTACACAAGAGTTAATGAGTGTTGATTCGCGAACGTTTGGCGCAACCGTACGTTTCCTTCCAACTGGCGCAGCTTTCCTTTCGAACCGGCGCATGATCCCTTTTGAGTTGGCGCATGACCCCTTCGAAATGGCGCATGTTCCTTGCGTCTTTCGCCATCTCAATAACTTTGTTCCTATGCCTCAAGCGGCCGGTTGCACAGGCTATTTCAGTGGAAACCAAACGTGTTCCATCGCTAATCATGTGCTCGTACAACGAAAATCAGGTGGAAACGCAAGAGAGAGAGACTCTGTCCACAGAAAACATCCATCCAAATCCACCCGGTCGCAACGAATGGTGAATGTGAAAATTAACAACGGAAATAGAAATAGAACTCGAACATGTGACCATCGTGGACCTTATCAGCCAATCGAATGCGAGCACTGATCAGAGCTCGGTCTTGGCCTCATGGATCATTCTGTGTGCGGGGCAAGTGAGCTCACGTCTGATCAAAGGCTCTGCAAACAGTAGCGACTGGAATGAGGGTCACACCACCAAAAGGAAAAAAAATCGGGACCCAAGGGATACCCCTAAGGAATTAGGCTGTGTGTGACTTTTGTGGGATAGACGCCACGCAAAGGCGTGTAAAAAAGTGCCCGAGAAAAATTGAATATCCCGGCGGTTTGTGGCTTGCCTTGAGAGGCAAGGCGAAATGAAAGAACCAAGTCGAGAGACGATATGACGTAAATGACTGAATGGGCACCCACCGGATCTCGGCTTCAGACTTTCGCTCAAGTGTCACGCAGAGAGTAATGCAAAAAAAATTGTCTATCAAAACACAAGACTACTAAATGTACGATAAAAAAACACCACGATGCGACGACCGACCACCCCAACGAGACCAGAAAAAAAAACCAAGGCGCCCACCCTGGGGCGGGCTACAAAATGACAAGACCGAGACCGACCAAATAAGTACATGAGAGAACAGAGCGACGATAAATAGCACAACCTGACAGCGGAGCATACACACACACAACACACACACACGAGAGAGCAGCACACGAGAAAGAGATAGATGCATACAGGATTCAGAGACGCATGAGACTGGGATGAGGCTATAGGCTCTCTTTTACTTCAACGGACCAACGTCCTTGGCCGTCTGTGCCGGTTGCGGGTACGACCGCGACCGCAATCCTGCGGGTCCCAGCTGGTTGTTTTGGTTGTGGTGGCTGAAGAGGTGTGGCGAAAATGTCCGAGTCATAGTCGTACGACATATAGTCTCCGCCGAGCATTGCCATGGTGCTATCTACGTTTGGTTCGGGCCAAGCAGAGTCGAGGGTGCTGATGCTGGTTGATGAAGGCGACGAGAGGGAAGATGCATCAGACGATGTGGATGATCCAGGGTTGGATACGGCCAGTACGACGTTCCGGGCATCTCGCTCATCGACGTCCATCTCAAAGTTAAAGTCGCGAATGTCGGTGGGGATCTCGAGGTTCTCTAGGCCTTGGACGGTGAGGGTGCGGGTGGTGCTCGGTTGTTGGGCAAACGAGACGGAGGATGCAGACGGAACGGCGAAGTCATCATGCTCAAGGTCGGTCGGTGATGTCAACCACTCGTAGTCCGAGTTGGTGCGGGGCAGGACAAAGTCAAACGTCGAGGACGGCTGCGGCGCTGAAGGAGTGTGGAGCGAGGTCAAGGCGGATCGGCCCCGGGCGTTGTTGACGCCAGACGCGAGCGGTTTGCCCAACAGTGAAAGTGATATCATCAACACCTGTTTCAGAAACAGCAACCGAATTAGCAAAAACCACAGCCTAAATCGCCTCGTGTTTTGACGCACCATGAGCGCTACGGATCCTGTGCCAGGTTTTTCCTTGCTCTCCCGTTTGGACATGGGAGGCTCGGAGAGGAGCATCGAGCCGTCGTCGTCTTCGACTTTGGGCTCGACGCTCTGCTGCTGTGCAAGACGGGTATTTTCCGCCGTCAATTGGGCGTTTTGCGCCGAGAGCTGGGCGTTTTGGGCTGCGAGCTGGGCGTTGGCCTCGCGCAGACGGGCGAGCTCGGCCAGTGCATCTTGGGATGGCTCGCTCTCGCTCGCCTTGAGCTTTTTCGACGGAGATTGGCCGAGGCTCGCCTGGAGACGGGCGTTTTCGCGTTCGAGCTCCTGGCAGTGTCTGGCAAGCAATGAGCTCCGGATCATGTTAATAGAGAGAATAAGACCCACTTTTCGAGTTCCTCAAACTCTTCGCGTTTTCGCTGTCGGCTGAGGAACGCGGCCGCTCGGTTTTTGACGAGCCGCGCCTCGCGTTTGGAAAGGCCGGTCACGTCCGGAGGAACAAAGTCCTTGGACGAGATCTGGGTGCGTTGACGCTTGGGCGCCGTCGTAGAGGCAGGGGCGGGCGTCGGTTCGGGTTGCTGCATCGGTGCGGGCGAGGTCGAGGATGAGGACGAGAGCGAGGGAGTGGGAGACGGTGAGGCCGGGCGCTTGAGGCTGGACCGGCTCCTCAGGGTGTGCTCCACGGATTTGCGTCCGGTTTCCGACACGGGTATGAGCGGCTCGGGCTCGGCGACGGCGACCGAATTCCAGCCAAAGACGGTGTCGTTGCGCGGGGGGGCGATGTTGGCAAGCGAGACAAAGCCGGTCGAGGTTGGGACGGCGTCGGTGGAGAACGACGAGCCGGAGAGGGTGGAGAGCGACGGAGATACCGGCGGGGACGGCATCGGAAATGAACTCGGGAACACAGACTGGACCTGGAGGCCAAAGTGGTCTGGCCCTGGAAACGCAAACTGGGGGCCGCACACTGCGGGCTGAAGCGGGGGAGGTTGCGCCCAGGACGAGGCGTACGAGGCGAGCAATTGCTGCTCGCTCTCCTCAAAAAAGGGCGTCGGCAGCGACATGTGGATCTGGTGCGCCATCGTGCAAATGTCGAGATGATCCAGGCAGGGGCGGAGTGGGGGTGGGAATCTCGCTCGCCGGGCGGTATTTATCGACGTTCGCGCCGCAGGAGCGCACTCTGGCTAGGGATGTCTCGGGGAAATCGAGGTACTTTTCGGCGCTGCACAAGTTGCCAAATGCGGAGTATGGACACCAGATTACCGGGGCCGGATGAGCTCTGCCTATCAACGCAATTCGCAACAGAACGCGCTACTGAAACCCGGGAGTAGTATCGACTCGGGCTGGGTCGTCGAGCGCGGGTGTAGGTCAACTGGGGTGCTGCAGCGGGTCGCACTCGATCTGTCGCATACACCCACTGGCTTTATACACAAATGCCCCCTCCAAGCCTGGTCCCTCTGGCGATTCCCGTTTCATCTGACATAATTCTGGAACGAGCTGATGGTACAACAAGCTTCGATCCAAGAAATTACGAACGGTCCACACGGCTGATCCAAGGAGCAAGCACCCAAACCACGCGACGACTTCTCCCCGCTCGCGTGATCGTCCACCTTCCGCCGCCCCCGTGCATGTCGGCCCGGGCATACTTCGCTCGCACGCTGTTATGCGTCCTTGTTTCCGAGCTCACATGGATAAGGTCTCGTGGGCTCGAGCTAATATCCTGGCTGAGCTCAGCGATCGTCGATTACGGGTCGCGCCTGCGCTTCCCTGTCGCTCACTGCGCTCGTTTAGCCCATGCTACCCATCCGTCCAACGGCGGCCATACCATCGCCGACGGTCTCATCGGTCATCTCACGATGCACACCGTTCCTAGAGCGCATTCACACGGCAATGAGCAAAATACCAGAGCAATTCCAGACCCTTGATACATCAACTGCACCATTGTTGGTCGACTATCCACTGCCAAGCGGGTGTGTATCGCCCTGTCTCGACTACTGCATGCGACAAAATCCGTTTGATCCGAGCACAAATCAATCAAGCTTGCTGACCGTACACGCCGATTCGGTCTTCTGTCCATCCGACAAGCCCAAGCGAATCCACTAAGCGAACAAATAAACAGGCGCACTCCGGGCTCGATTTGCAGTGCCCGTCAGTAGTCGAGTCTTTCATCGGTGTTCGGCCTGCTCAAGTGAGCCTAGGCGCTCTATTCTTGAGCTCGGCCTAGGCGGGCTAGAGTCGCTTGGATAGATAGAGTATCCAGCCGCGTGCAACATGCTTAACTTTGCTCGTTTAGTCCATACCCCACAACGAGCCGGCGGAGCTAGAACCCCGCCAGTCAGGCTTACAAAGAAGCCTCTACATCTGCCTCATTAGGTACCAGGGACTCCTCATCCAGTGGCTGTGCTCCGGACCGTGCGGGGTACAGGAAACAACCGCGCCGGGCCGTCGCAATAACATTTGAGCGAATGACTGCGGTTCTTCAACATTAACCTGGATTCTAGAGTTAGTTTTGCGCAACCAGCAACGGGTTCGTAAATGACTGGGCCGGGGAAATTCTGGGAGTGTATCGGAGCCCCGAGCGGTCAGACGCATTTGGTTTCTTCGGAGAGAGACTGGAGAAAAGTGTCGATCGGTAGAAATTAGGACGTGGTTCTCTTTTGGGTTAAACGCGAATCCTGTCGTCCCTGCGGGGTTCTGAGGGAGCGACGCCTGATTTCGAGGGTAATTCGATCGTATTGAAGAACGGATAAACAGCTGTTTCTACGTCGACCAGAACTGTTCGTTCATACCGACAGGGGGAATTTTGAATGAAATACATTACGGCGGGACGGCAAAAGTTTCAGCTGACTGACATGACAATCACTGCGGGAGACGCCACCATTGTTGTGTTCAAAAATACCGGATTTGGACCGGATTTGGCGAATCAAATTTGAATCCGCCGTATTCGCGATTCGCCTAGACACCGTCACTCTAGGCGAGTATAGAGGTTCGATAAGCTCGCAATATGGACACGCGTATAATCGGCAAGGATAACATGCGTACCACCGGGGCGCCACGAGACTCGAATTGAGATCAGAGCGGTAGCCGTCATTGGAGTTACGAATCAAGCTCTTACATTGGGTGTGGACCCAATGGGCGATGGGGATACGGCTATAAGTTTTACAGGCTCACTAGTTTGTCGTTGATGACTACTGCTCGGGTGTAGGCTGAGAGAACAACGGGGGGCTTGGATCGAGGCTACCCGGAAATCGCGAAAATGTCCAAAGATGGTCGCCCAGGCTGGCCGATTTGAAAATTTATTAGTAGATCAAGCGAGGCTGGGATGTCGGGCTGTGTGCGCTATGATGGATGGACTCGGTGAATGAATAACCGGGAACACCGACCAGTTGGAGTGTTCCGTGCCGAGGAGCTTCGAACGGAGTACATATCAATTGCGGCCTGTGCGTGAGTTTGTACATTGCGACTTGGATCGAGACTGATAGTACTAGGTTGGAGTCACGGCTTCGAATTTATTTGGATGATAGGCGGTGATGGAATTTGTGATTTACACACAATTTCATTTCATTGGATCCATGGGAGGATCATAGCACCAGTTAGAATGTCGACGAACACCCTGCATAGCATAATACAGATAGTAGAACCACGGGAGCAGGATATGCTGCAACCGTGCGCGCATGCGGCTCGTTCGCAAGCAGATCACATGGCTAGCCCAGTCGACCACATGTAGCGATCAAAGAGGTTCAAGTGGAGCTTCACATGTTCGGGGTACGAGGCACAATCGCGAAGGTTGGATTGAGCGTGATTTTCATCGGCCTTGTGCTAGGAATTCGGTGGCGCCACATTGACAGGGGGGCGTTTCAGATGATCTGGTTTAATCTGGCTAACATTTGCAGGAGGGTCCAATAGAAAATTGCGCCCACGAACGCGGCAAAACGATAGTTTGATCCTAAGGAGGACTGCGTGAAAGTGGGGCAACGATATCGAGTTGGAGAAACGCAATCGGCCCCCCTACCGTTTCGCTCAATCGGTTATACTGAGGTTGCATGATGCTTATTGTTGGCTCGTTATTATGATCATAAAATTTATCGAGTTCAATATCACTAGGAAGCGGAGTATCAGGTCGTCGATCAGGACTAATGAAGTGCAATTTTAGTGGTGACGCAACGAGGGGCGCCACCCCTGAGGTCATGTGATCAGCCGAACCCGACCTGCCAGCACACTCGCTCTTGGCGTCCGCTACATCCTGCGGCTACAATCTTGAGCTATGAAAGCCTATAAATGCGCATGTTATTATCCATCCTTATAACTAAATTTCCTGGTACCGAGGAGTGTAGTTTCAACCAGAATTGCTTCCGGCCTTGTATCATTTGCGGCTAGCTCAGTTTGCGACTACAGAATATGGCTATGGAATGCGATAGCGTTTGTTCAGCCAGATAATCGTAAACTTTATTGCTCGGGTGCTACTTTTCGCAGCGGGATGTAACGCTGGGGCAACTCTGTCTTGAATCTAGACTTGGAATCCGTCGATTTGGAATTTGATGCACGAAGATCTCATACTGAATAGGAACCCGCCATCTTCTAGTTGTCGCGACTGCAGAGGGCTGGCCAACTCCGCAGCAAGCACGTCTTCGGTGGGATAGCCCTTTACGAATCCTAGATTCGATTTCCCTGGATAATATGGCTAAATTTTAGCTACCGAGGCAGCACGCTGAGGCCACGCCCACCGGCAGATTTGGTTCCCCGCAACATGCTGCCTAATTTGAAAAGAGCTGCCATCATTGAAGCATCCGCGATCTGTTTGGTCCGAAACATCCAAGACCGGGTTCCCACCCGCACATCACGCACCTGTCAAAAAGTGTGAGAAAGCCTCGATTCACTCTATTCAACGTGTACCCTGGATATCTCCACACTTGTGTAGTATCTCTTATCGTAAATAATGGTCTAAATTTGTTGAAGCAGCTTCACTAGGTAGCTGTGCGAGATGAGTAATATAAGTAGCTTATTTATAATCCCGCGTTGTTGGTTTTCAGGCAACGATCCAGCACCGCTAGATGCTCTCCTGTAGTTTCAGAAAGTGGTCTGCTCGAGCCGCCGCAACACTCAAGGAGACAGCTCTTCTGGTATATGCATCATTGCCTGGTTGTATGTCACCCTCGGGATGTGATCGGCCTTAAGGTGTCGCTTCGCGGTGTCATTCTCTCCACTGGTGTCAGGCATGGAGGGTGTCGATCGCACGCTTAGGTTACTTGTCGGTCACCCTAACCAACTGGCTACACTCTCCAGAAAGCAACGTCGACTTCGTGGATGTCGCTCGAGATTCGCAGCATTGGTATTCAAGACATCACCCAGCATGTCATTCAGACCGAATTTGCGTTACCTAACGCGGATGCTGGTGGTACGGCCAATATCTATCGGTGAGGATGTTGGCTTGAAGGAGCTAAACCGATTCATGATAGACATTGGGTACTAGGGGAATGTTTTCTCGGTCAAAAGATCAGGCTCCGATAGAGGCAAGCTGTTTTTGTTCAGGTATTCATGTTTGGTCACTCATGCATTCAAGCAGGTAGCGATAAAAGTTGTTCGGCTGAGTAGCACTATAGACGAACCCGCAACTGATTCAGTCAAGCTCGAGAAGGTAAAAGTAAGATATGAATGGGGACAACCAGCTGAAGCCAAGAAAACATTAGAATTTGTTGAGGGAGCTCAGCGTTTGGGCAGCATTGGCGCGTGCGCCACATCAGAATGTGCTTGAGCTTTTGGGAGTGGTCGATTCTCCATTCAGCAATTATCCCGCCTCTGTGAGCAAATGCTGTAAGTGCAGCCTATATGCGGTATGTGCATCACAATCTATTAGCATCACGGTTCGTATAGAAGCGTTTTTTCAGTACCTTGAAAACAGGCCGGAAAAGCCTCAATACTTGAAATTCGTACGTTCGAGAATCCGTTTGAAACAGTGGCTCCTGATTGTGCCCAAAGATGCAAGAAATCCTGAACGGGTTGACTCACATGCATGGCCTATCGCCTCCAGTTGTCCACGGGGACTTGAAACTGGTGTGTCACATGCGTGCCTGTATGCAATCGAGGAGATTAAAACTCAGCCCAGCAAAATATCTTAGTCGACTGGGATGGAAGCCTCAAATTGTGCGACTTCGGACAATCTCGAATTAGCAATGACGCAGCTACATGGATACCGGACGCGTCAGCGACTATCCATGCCACCTATCGATATATGAGTCCAGAGTTATTTCTAAACGAAAGCAGAGTTAAACCGACGGTTCTTTCGGACGTATGGGCTTATGGTTGTGTGTCATTGCAGGTAAGCAGGGTCCTGCCTCGTGTACCTTGGTGGCAATCAGCCCTACTATATATGCAGATGCTCAGTGGGTTGTTGCCCTATCATACCATCAAATTTAATCAGACTTTAGTGGAATCTATTCGAAACGGCGTTCTCCCAAGCACAAGGCCTGAGAAGCCGTACGCACCTAATTGTCTCAACAACTACTTGTGGAACGTCATACAATCTTGTTGGAGCAAATTAGCCGCTCGGCCCACAACATCTGCTCTATTGAACGAGTTGAATCGTTTACTAGACCAGCATCTAATTAACGCTTCACCCACTACTCCGGATCGGATGTCGATCGGCTCGGATGATAATCTTCCAGACTGGCCAGAAGGTACAATAACATTTGGCTCTGAGCATGGACCTCGAGGGGAACTTATTAGCTCTAGCCCCAGAGCGGATATATACACGTAAGCGCAGATTTTCACTTTCTTGATTCAAATTGCACTCACACACGAATTTACAGGGCTAGTTTCCAGGAGGGTTTGTTATGGGGTCCCGGAAAAATCGTGCCAATCACTCTCCCGGCAGACACGGCTTCAAAATATGCTGTAAAAATTCCGAAAGGCCTAGAAGGTTCCCAGGACCTAGAAATGAATTACTATTTTGTAAGTCGGTTCATATTATTTCAACGAGGCGCTGAATGAGCAGCAGTAGCTACTGAAAAAAACAATACAGCAGCGATATAGTTTGCAGCACCCGAACATCGCTGAAATGATAGGAGTTGACGTGAGCTGCAGACCATATCCGGGGCTCGTATTTGAGTATTTTGAAATGAATTTATTCGACCGGGTAAGTGGATTCTTTTATGCAACTTTACCGTCCTCATAATATTGCCAGTACAAGTCTCTGAGGTTTAGCCGATTTGAGGATGAACGAATCAAGCATGTGAGATACCTGACT
This sequence comes from Ceratorhiza oryzae-sativae, assembly GCA_030998015.1. Classification (NCBI taxonomy): domain Eukaryota; kingdom Fungi; phylum Basidiomycota; class Agaricomycetes; order Cantharellales; family Ceratobasidiaceae; genus Ceratorhiza; species Ceratorhiza oryzae-sativae. Next base: position 1,525,630 of record JARWMV010000235.1, on the reverse strand, counting down.
AGTATGATAGTTTAGTGACGTTCATACTTCTTGAACAGATGATAGATATTCTATCCGCGCTGCAATATATCCACGGGTTCCCGAGCCCTATCGCCCACGGCGATGTCAGTCCGGTAAGTACTGGAACTCCAAGACCGCATCCACTGAGTCTCGGAAAGAAAAATATACTAGTTGACCTATCGGGCCGACTGAAGCTCACGCTTATCAGCTTATCAAGGCTGATAGCCCAGGCTCCCGATGTAGACACGACCAGTAACCTCGACGAACGCATGGAGACCATCCGATTTCTTAGTCCTGACATGTTGGACCCAAAGGTGCGACCAACCACGAGTGGCGATATGTGGGCATTCGGATGCATCGTATTTTGGGTAGTAGCAAGTTCACTGCTCAAACTTCGCTGCCAAATGACCGAATTTTGTCCAGATGCATACAACCCTTCTTCCGTACCATCAGGTTCGAGAGGATCGGGTTCGAGCTACTATCTTAAAAGGAGCGCTTCCATACAAGATGGAGCCAATCTTCCCTGACGATAAAGGAGCACCTATCTCAGTGCTCCACAGCAGAGCTGGTTGCACAACGGCATATTCGACTTTGGAGAACGGTGTTGGCGGGGTACTGATCGTCCTAACGCGCTAGAGTTCTTGAATTTTGTCAAGAGTCTACCCAACGATCCAGATGTTGGGGATATGACATGGTCGCAAGGACTGACGAATCTTTCGGGTTCGATTAGAATGCCAGCTCAACCCATTGGAGGAGCGACAGCAATTTGGAAGTAAGTAATAAATCCTGACACCCTAGTGTTTACTAAGCTATTGCAGGCGCTCGAGCTTCTGGAAATCACGGAGTGGGATTGTCCACATTACATTCTTTTTGGCAAAGTGAGGTTATCGATTGTATTTTCCCCCTAAGTTTCAGCTGTTTAACACACCAATCGATTAGGTCTTCGATCAGGCGCGGGCTATTCAGAACTCTTACTGAGGTAGGTTCGGTGACCCGGTATATCTCAAAGAACCAAGTTCTCATTGGAATGAACCAAAGGTAACAATCAAATTCTCATCGTCTAAAAGCACGCTTGCGTCTGTGGGGGCGAAAGAGGTTGGTCGTGAAATTTAGATTTATTGGACTGTTCACACCTCTCATTGTTGAAATTTAGTCAATGAAACACGAACTAAAGATCCTTAGTCAACTCAAACATCCGAATGTTTGTCAATTATGGGGTTATGAAGAGGGTCTCTCGGAACTCCGGGAATGCCAGCTATCATTACCGAATTCTGCACAAATGGGACTCTGAAACAGGTTCGCAAGATTTTTTATCATTCGACTTACCCAAACCAGAGTTAACGATCCCGCGACAGTATCTCACAAGACACTCTGTCGAGTTGAATCTTTCAAAGAAAATTAAGCTAGTTAGTTTGGGCCCTCTTTCGTTATTCTACTTGCACACAATAGTCACAACAGATCCAAGGAATGCTAAAAGGAGTCGAATACATCCATGAGCGGGTCCCCGAAGGCATTGTTGTACACGGAAACCTAAACACAGTATGTAACTCTAGCAAAAACGAAGAATAGTCAAATAGTTTGACTACCCATAGGAGTCAGTAGTCGTAGATCAAGATGGAATGCCCAAGATACAAGACTTCCAATATGCTCAACAGTACATGCATCATGACCAACCAAGGATATTATCGAAATTGCTTCGTCGAGCAGTCGTGATGCCGCAAGTGTCACGATGGCACCCACCAGAACTTTTTGCCGCAGGAGATGATTGGCCAGTGATCGCTCGCTATACAGACCTCTGGGCGGTAGGATGCCTCATACTCGCGGTGCGCACTGTCAGCACGATTTATGCTCGTTTTTTTCACTCATTTCCCCCAGATCATGAGCGGGAAGGAGCCTTACTTCGCCACCAGCCCCCCTGAGGTGTTTTCCAGGATTATAAGACGAGAAATCCCGTACTCCAGAGGAGCCTGTTCCCACAGTGGGGTATGGCATATCGCTGAGCAGCTATGGGCAATCAACCCTCTTGATCGGTCATCAGCCTCCGAGGCCTTACAACTGATTGCGTTATATGGTTGATGAATGGATGCGTTCAATTCTTTAGTGTCGAGAGGAGTGACGCATGTTGGTATTTATTTGGTTGATTGGCAGTCAGTCGCCTCATCAGATTGGCTGGTGGCCATAGCCAGGTCACCCTCTCTACCAATCTGCAACCATGGCGCGGAGGGAGATCCAACTTAACATAAGTCTCATAGATCGTAAATCCCCTCATCTGCTTGATATTCGGGTCGTTGACAGATCCGCCTCAATGAGGCTGACCTCGATTTCATTCTGGGGAGTTTGCCTCCTGTTTCTATGGCCCGAGTCGACTCGGAAAGCTATAGACCGTTCTTGGGGATTGATATGTTCTACGATATCACTGCTTCACTCAAGGGTCTGGTTTTTGTCTACGGATCTCGTGGTCTAGTTGTTCGTGTACCTGATGGCGTCGAGAAGACCAGCGCGAAGGTGTACGAGCGGGAACAAGCGGCCGCGCGGAGGTCTCCCCCGGCACCGAAAGGCAAAATCAAAGGACGACCGCAGCAGCCACCATCCCTCAATCATAGGGCATCGCCCTATCAATGTATGCGCAAGCTACTCCAGTCTGATTTGGCTGGTTTCGGCATGTCGCAGATCTCGCTCACGATTTGGTATTACTTGCGCGAGCGAGTTGCAGGTGTCAACCTTTCCACTGCAACCTCAAAATCAGTTCCACCGCCCAAGCGATTTTCATCTGAGCCCAACGAGGAGGATGTCAATGGCAAGTCCGTCCCAAATTCAAAACAACAGCACGCAAGGTCAGATGGGGGGAAGGGTGGCAGGGGGCGCTCCCGTGGGGAAAGGGATAGTCGAGGAGGAACCTCACACGGCCTTGGCCGCGTCTCATCCGGAGACCAGAATGGTGAAGACGATGCCCAAACTAAGGCACCAGGTTCGTCGAATTAATACGCAGGGACGCCGGATGTTTTGTTAATACCTCGCGCTTTCCTAGCAATATTCCCAGACGACGAGCCCCTAAACTGGGACAGAGTGATCCTATCGCCCGGGGATGTTCTCAAAAAAGTATACCCCGATGTGTCTGTCACTGAAGTTGATACTGCGTTTATCGGCAACGATACAATCATGGACATGGAAGCTAGGGTAGCAGAAGCTGCAAGTCGAGCTTGGGTCTCATATCTGTAAGGAGCGAAGCATTCTTCTCGGTTACATGGCATTGATTATTCCTAGCGCGGCTCACGAGCTCAATACGGCCGTTCAAAACGCTCCACTCGTTCAACCCTCTCGTCTCAATGACAAAGTACGTGGTGATTCCGCACATCCGTTAAGTAAACTCATAGGTAATTAGGAGCTGATATTTTTTGCTGAATCAATGGTTACAAATGGAAGGTACTCGGAGAGACGTCACCGATGCGAAAGCTACAGCTGGAACACTATAACGCCGAAAATGGCAAGTTAACAAGCACCAAATACGAGACAAAGATTCGAGGAGGCGAACATGTAAGTCCATTCAATCTCGTTTACAGTAGTTGTGACCTGATATGGTATCGCAATAGCAATATATAACTTGGTTTGATGGGGAGGAAGAAAAGCGCATATACCTTCAGTCGCTGTCTGGAAAGCCGAAGGAAGTTGGCTTAACCGAAGTGGAAGGTGAACGGCCAGAACCCCCAAGTCGACCACAGGCCATTGGGGAAGATAGATCCTTTCGAGGGTATGGACGTGGCCGCGGTCGTAGGGGTCACCGTCAGCGATATCAGGGGCAAGTTCGTGAATACGGAGAGGAGACCTCGGAACTCCAAGGAGCGGGTGACGCGCACAATGAATCTGAGCCGAAGAAGACCCCAATTCGCCTACCTAAAGATATTGAGATGTGGGTATATGGGAGGGACGATGCAACTCGAACGGACGAACAACGCGATTTGTTTATCCTTCGCCTCTTGGAAGGTCGGGGTTCGCTTCATGGACCGAAGTACAAGGACTGCGGATTCATTCGTCGAGTTTGGTTCCCAACTTACGATCAAAAGAGCATCGGAGAACAAAGGAAAAAAGAAAAGGCTGCTGCTGTTCGAGGAAAGCACGATTGGATGGACGATGACTGGGGTGACGATACGGACGAAGAAGAAGTAGCCCGCATACAAGCATTAAAACTTGCTGACGGAGACTCAGATCACGGTGACGAAACAGAAGGCGAAGATGTCGGGCAGTCGGAGCCTACTCTTGGCCTATCTCTCCCCAAAAGTATTCGCTTGAATCCATCCCAAAGAGGTGTCGTTGGCCGCGTTGTCGCTCCCAATCCCCGCGGTCGAACCAGGGCCACACTTGTTCATGGTCCTCCCGGGACTGGGAAAACAAGCACAATTGCTGCCGCTGTCTGGATCTTTGCACAGATTGGGCAACCGGCGTGGATTGTGGCGCAGAGTAACGTCGGGATCAAGAACGTCGCTCAGAAGCTAGTGGAGGTCGGGTTCAATGACTTCACACTGCTAGTCTCACAAGACTATCTTGCATACTGGTACGCATCGGCTTAAACCGGCGATTGTTTATGAAACACTAATAACGCTTGAATAGGCAGGACCGGTACAATGTAGTCAAAGGTCGCTTCTTCACAACCGCTCGGCTCAGGGAAGCCAAGTTTCAACAACAACTTTTTAGTTCGAAGGCTGTTCTATGCACGCTCGCGACGCTATCGAGCGGGTACCTTGAAAAGTTCAACGTATTTGTCAAGATGCCTCTTCAACACCTGATCATCGATGAGGCATCGCAGATCGATATGACAAGTGAATTCATGGTTAGTCGCATCTAATACGGGCGAAAGGACGTCAGCGGCCATCATACTTACTCCTCGACAGCACATTTTCTACAGGCATAGAAGCACATTAAAAAGCGTTTGCTGGTTTGGGGACCCAAAACAATGTATGTACCATCGTGCTTGGTATCGCGTTTTGGCAAACATTCATGTCTAATTCGCATCAGTGCCACCGTACGGCTGGAGCGAAGGAACAGAAATCCAGGACATTTTCAAAGTAGAGCATCTCTTGGCAAATTCAAGGCTATTAGATACATCTTGTGAGTACGGCGATTGGAGTGTGTGCCAAATATAACTGGTTCCATAGATCGTCTCCCCATTCCCATCGCCAAATACATATCTCGCGCCGTCTACCGAAGTGAATTGAAACCACATATGGGCCACGACATCAGGTCGCCCAGGGATGCTATCGTGTTCGTGGACGTTGCGGATGGAGAAGAAGAAGGTGGTCAGGGGAGCGGCATCGGGGGGACAGGTGCAAGTTGGCGAGTGAGTCAGGGCTTAAATCATGATTTGCATGTCTTGCGCTGACTAACTTGTGGCCTTGATGATAGAATACGACTGAAGCTGAAGTGACCACGAAGATTATCCAAACATATTATGAACGCAGTGTTGTGGACGATTCCGGATACGAGGAAAGGCTCGAGTACGCAGTAATCACGCCGTATGATGGACAGCGAATTCTGGTCGGGGAAATGTTCGAGGAAGCTGGAATTCAGCAGCAAGTTTATAATGTGGATAGCTTCCAGGCAAGTATTTATATCCTGGCCCGCCATGTCACATTGACGGATGCGCGCAGGGAAACGAGGCCGATTACATTATCACGAGCATCGCCAAAACGGGTGGCCCCGGTTTCCTTAACTCGATCAACCGTTTGAACGTTTTGCTGACACGCTGCAAACGTGGTTTGGTTGTTGTTACTCGGAGAGACTTCGTTCAAAGGGCTGGAGGACTGTTACTGGGCTTGCTATATAGCGTCGAACCATACGATCCGTGGGTTAGCGCGGAAGATGTAGTCCAAGGATACGTGGACTTGCCGGGTTCACCCGCACCTAATACTCGTCCGCCGCCAGAAGTTGATTCGCCAGCTCCCGAGTCCAGGAACAGTTTGCCACCGCGACCTAGTGGCAGGCCGCCCCCACCTTCGATCGTAGAGGCTATGCAGCAGGTTGCGGCATCGCCTGAAGCTTCGAATCCTTCCGAGGAGCCGCAGCGGCCATATACTTATGGGATGAATCGTGTCAAGGTTAGTGCATGCCTCATTTTGCAATTTAAAGTTTCTTAACCAAACCCACACAGAGCAATAGTGTAGGGAATGTGTAGTCTGAACTGGCTCGAATCCAAGACAAGTTGCCGAGAATTGTGAAATTGAACTGTGAATATGAATGTATGCGTAAAATCGTTTGCTCGATTCCGTGTAAACGTATCAGGGATCAAACCACCCAATCTTAAAAACTATAATTGTGAGAATAAAACTGGTATATATTACGAACAGGGGATCCCGAAAACAGAAGCTGACTGAAGATGAGTTGCTGTGCACGAGTTGTGCAGGAATAATATACATATGGATCAGGCGGAGACTGCAAATACGAAGGTAGCCAAAAGACGATACGACGTTGAAGGGAATTTCATATACGCCAAGTGTTGAACTTTCAACGCCATGCTTGCGGTCGTGGGCCTGGTGGACCCGGTTTGGCTGGAGGTGAAGGCGACTGCTCAGCAGAGCCTTGGTCTGCACCGGAATGTTGCTCAGATAATTGACCTTGTTGGGCATGCTGGGCATGTTGAGCAGCGGCAGCGGCTTGCTCGTGTCTTTGCCATACCAGCTCCGCCCACAAGGGATGTGGCGGGATGTTGCCGACGAGGGCTCGAAGAATCCGCAGCCTAATAGCATCATCAGCAGGAATCCGAATTAACTCAGGATCAACATACCACTCTGCCTTTTCCTCGTCAGTGTCGGCGAAAAAGGCAATGTCATCGTCGTTGCCAAAGACCAGCCTGAATGACCGTTCCACAACGAGCTCAGACTCATCGCGTAATCGTCGGCCTGGGAGGGGCTCTTGGTCGTCTTCTACAGCCAAGGCACGCTTCAAGTCGATGGTAGCGATTGCTCGCCCGCTGACATCGTTGTAGGCAACTAGGTTTGACCCGATGACCCGAAGTTGTCTCCTTCGCCAAGTCTAGGATAAAAGGATCAATAAATGAAATCGAACTTGCGACTGGCACACGCACCATAACGTCCCCGCCGTTCTGGGTCAGCACACCCTGGTGGTATATCTTCTTATGCCATGCGACCGCTCTGAGACCACGGTGACATTCTTCAAGGGATTGAGGAAGGGTTTCTGGTGGAACGCCAGGGAGGGGCGGGAGCCTGAATATCTGCAGAACGAGCTCGCCAACAGGTCGCTGAGAGGTCGGCCCGCCCATAGCAGGTCCTGGTATTCCACCCGCGCCACGAACCGAATCCTCGGCCCACTCGCCAATGAGTGGATAACTCGTCTCGAACAGACGAGTGTCGCATCGTTTGACGATATCCTTGAAGTTGATATAGGCACGACCAAGAGACCCATCGCTTTTCAGATACCGGACAAGATGATCCTCGACAAAAGAATCCGGTCGTCTGAACAAAGCTTGCTTGGGCTGCTTCTTTGGGGTGCTACTGAAGAGACCACGGAACCCACTGGGCTTGGGTGGAGGTGGAGCTCGAACCGGCGCAGGAAGTGGCGCGTGCATCTGTCTCATTTGGTTCACAATATGATTGTCCTTTCGAATTTTAATCGTAAGCGTAAATTCTAGCTTTCCGTGTTCAATTCTAATCCGCGAGTCAGGTACATCCGCCAACATCGTCAGATTCGACTTACAGCTCAAATTCTTGATCAATAATCGCGTTTTGCTCCAGTTTGCATTCCGGAGTTGTGACAAAGTGAATCCCGTTGTTGAGCGTACAGGTAAAGTACGTTGGCTCGGAAGGTATGGGAGCGCATATCCTCTGTAAGCCTCGAACTATAGCACAAGTGTTAGATTTATCCAAGCATTTGGGGTCCATATGTAAATATACCTTTGACAAAAACCTTGCCATGCGCCTTTGCCGACCCGGCCTGAGCTCTGAGTTCTTTGATCTGCCTAGAATATTCATTCTAAAACTCGACTTAGCCTCCGACTTTCACATTTCATCGGAAGCACATACCATATCCGAAGGTCGGCGCACAGTCCTCCACGCCTTGCCACCATCCACATCGCCTGCTCGCCGGTTATGCCTGATTTTGTCATCCGCACGGATTGTGTGGTTTGCCTCGCGAAGGAAATAGCTTCGAGCCTGCCAATTGCCATTAGGATTCGTCGAGGACACAAGACGAACCAAACAGCTACCTCGCTTTTCTGATAAATCTTGTTCACATGCTCATTAAACGACTCTTCCAACGCGAGCTCAGACTCGTCAACCGGAATATCAAGCAGTTCAGGCTTATCCGGAATTCTCGGCTACATGGCAAAAGCACCTCAGCAACGAGATAGTCACGACGTATAGCGAGAAAACTCACAAGCGGATCCGCAAAAGTCTTGCTTCTCGGCCGGCTTGAACCTCCGCGCAACTCGCGTCGCTTCGCAAGAATCCGCTCTTCGTGCTGGCGAATCCTCTCTCGACCGCTCGGTTCGCGTCTTATGCCCGACCCCACGCTCGACGTGCTCAAAAACGAGCTCGGTCGGCTCGGGAATTCATCCAGGAACGAACTCGGCCGCGCAGGGTCCAGCTGGGCAATTTCCGGCGAGAGAAGGAATCGAGGTCCGATTCCGGGAACAGACATGCGTGAAACGGGTGGGGTAATGGCCTCTTCGACCTCGGTCTCGGTTTCTCCAGACGTGACAGAATTGGTAGCGGGCGGTTTGGGTATGCGAGAGGGAGCAGGATGTGAGGCACAGGTAAAGGCTTGGGCACAGGTTCAGGCTCGGGCACCGGTTCAGGTTCAGGTTCAGGCTCAGGCTCCGGCTCCGGCTCCGGCTCCGGCTCGCGTTGGGGTTCGGGCTCAGGCTCTGGCTCCTCGGCTGGCTCTCGAGGTGGATCTTTGCGATACGGGAGGGAAGTATGAGACTCGTCGGCCGGGTTGAATCCAAAACTATCGCCCTCGCCAGAAGCATCCGCAAACCCTCGCTCGACACCGGCCATCAATCGCTCAATCTCCAACCGAGAACCGCTCATTCGAGGACCTGAACGAACATCTCGTCACGCACATATTAACCAAGGCCGGACCATCAACTTACCATTTGCGGCACGAGTCTCTTCTCCGACCGGGCTTTCCGGTCTATCCGCTAGAGTGGGTGTCACGCTTCCTGCCCTGCTGTATCGAGTCGGACTGGGACTCCCGCTCTGCCGGTCCTTTAGCCGTCTAAGCACATCGTCTCTCGAAATCCTCGGTGATCGGCCGCTCATGCTGCCAGCCATGTGTCTGGGCTCAACAGGCCGTTCGACAGGCTGCGTGCCCGAGTTGGATCGTGAAGGCGGGTTGGTCGAAGGAAGCGGGCTACCCCCGATGAGAGGGCTGACCACGGGTAGCGTAGGAAGAGAGGCCGACGGGCGTAGACTAGGCCCAGAGCGCGGCGCTTCACTCCGCCCAAGTTCGCCGTTCAGCTCCCGACTGATGTCGGCAGCGAGCTCGCTGTTCAGAGCTCCGATGATACTGGCATCGGGTGTCGGACTTGCCCCTAACTGGAATTCCTCTTCCTCTTCCTTGACGACCACCTCTTCCTCGTCCAGTCCGTCCAGTAGCCTGCCTCCCACAAACGACTCGTCCGGTTCCTCGGGCTTCACTCGGCTCATATCCCCCCGACTAATGATGCTATCAAAGGACATCAAGCTGGCAAACGATAAACCCGCGCCGCCAAGCGAAATATCCCCCGCGCTCAAATCAGGAGATTGTTCGTCGTACACTTGAACCGCAGTGTGTCCAGAATGATGGACGGCAACGCCTTCAACCGAAATATTACCGTTGGAACCTGTAGGGCATAATCCAATTATCATCAATTGACCGTCAGACGGAAATTTGGCAACGCACCATCTGCTCCAGGCCGACGCATATACACTCCCTCGACCATCCCCATTCCCGAATGATGCACGACAACCCCAGCTCCGCCTGAATGATGAACAACGACCCCGCCGTCCGAATGGTGAACCTGCACCTCGGAAAGCTCGTTTGCATGCTGCTCATAGGCCGCGTCGTCGTGCTTCTGCTCCTCGGTATCCGAACCAGGTGATCCATTGACAACATGGAGCTTGGTCCGACTGCTTCCGTACGCGCGGAGATCGGGTGTGACAGGCTCCTCGAGAGGATAGGCTTGATCAAACATGTCTAGGGCAGAAACTCGAGTCGCAGAGGTGCTAGCCGCCGCATCAGACGTCGACGGACCAGCCTCGGCGCCATGTTCGTCCACGTTCCTAGATCCCGACCCCTGCGCTCCAGATGATCCTCTCCCAGTTCTTCCAAACGAGTCTCGCGCGTTCTCGCCAAAGACTCCTCCAGCTGTCCGACCTGCTCCAGCTCCGCTCCGCCCGCCGGGTCGACCGGGCGCGAAACCCGGTGCACCCATCCCGATCCGCGTTGGCGTAGACATGGCCGCCGCGGCCTGTCGTCCAAAGCCATACGTCTCGAGCTCTTCGTGCGGTGACCCGAGACCCAAGCTGGCGTAACGGCTTGAACCGGGGCCGGTAGACTGGACAGAGTTGGTGGAGTTGATCTGGGCGATGCCTCCTCCGCTACCGCTCGCGGACATGCTACCCGATCCCGAGGCAGACATGATCGGGCTCGATCCCCACGCGGTTGGTTGATTCCATGAACCGCTCAGCACCATCGGCGGGCTCGCATAGCGTTTCCCCCCCATCCCGTCATCGATAGACACCTCTGGGCTCTCGTTTCTCTGATTTACTAGGTTATCCCAGCCACCTTGATGCCCCTCCTCTGACCATTCCTCGTCGCTCCACACCTCTCCGTCGATCCCAACATCGGCATCAAACTCTAGGACATCGCATCGTTCATCAAAGGTCACAGTCTTGCGCTTGCGTCCGTTCTTGGTGCTCCCACGTCGGTTGAGAGGAATGTAGCGCCCGCCGCTAGACTTTCTCTTTACTCGACTGTTCTTCCTGTTGACGCCGCTTCCTTTTCGCACTACCAGCCGGCCAGAGCTCGTTCTCGAAACCCCGGACGTATTTGGGCTGTCGGCGGTGGTTGATGCAAGGCTGGCGCGGGGAGAGGGCGACGATCGAGGACCCAGAAGCCGTTTGGAGACCAACGATGACCGCGTTGGCGAGGGGGCGTTGGCGGAAGAGCGAAGAGGGGATTTGGTAGGAGAGTTGGGGGTCGAGGGGGTCGGCGTGCTAGGTTCGACGTTTCTGACTGGAGTGGATTGGGACGACATGGGCGTCCTGTACGCAGAGGTTGGTGTACTTGGAGACGGTACCGCGCCGATTGGAGAGCTGATCGGTGTCGTGTCAATTGACAAAGCCCGAGGAGGGGTGGATGGTCGGACTTTGGGAGGAGTCGAGGCGCGAGCAGCGATGGCGGCTAGCCGAGCATGGAGTGGCTTGGGTGGAGGAGGCGGAGGCACAGCATCTTCCTCCTCGGGTGGGCCTGCGGTTCGATCGCTGGAGTCGGTAGCTGTGGAAGTTCGTCTGGCTCCGATATCGCCAGCGACGATCGCGCCCCTATCTCCGGCGACGATTCAGGTCCAACGCTGGTCTCTGTGTCCCACTCTGTTCCTGAACTAGGGCTCGCTGTGCCGTGCCTGTCCTCTGATAGCCGCGTCACAAACGGGCTCTTGGACACCCGCTCGCTCTCGGGCAGCGACTGTAGGCCTTGACTCTGGCGCCTCTTGTATCCAGTCTTGGCTGCGTTGGGGGCTGCGTCCGAGTCGGAGCCGACGGGCACGACCGCGAGGTTGTGGTGGTTGTGGCTGCTTGCTCCGCTCGCTCTTCGGCTCGGGGTTGGTATCTTGCTGTTCTGAGGTCGGGGTCCGGTTAAAGCCAAAGGCCGGTTGTCGCTGTCCTGGCTGTCATAGCCGCTAACGTGCAGCGACGAGCGGGCAGATGGGGGGGCTGGCCCGTTGCGATAGACGTTGAAGCCCGACGGCGGTGGCCGATGTCGCGGGCCGACGGGCTCTGCGCCGTTGAGCCCGCGGAACGGGGAGTTGCTGACGAGCGAGTTGGATCGGAGTTGGGAATAGGACGACGACGTTCGGCGCGCGCCTTCCTGGATGGACGACGCGTTGGAGGGCTTTCTGGGCTTGAGGGTGTATGGGGTGGGTGTGTGGCCGGCGGCGGCGGAGACGGCGGGGGCGGGGTGCAGCGGCGGCTCCTTGACGGGCGACGGCGAGCGCGACGAGCCCTTCTGGATGCGCAGCGGAGTGGTGCCGGGTGCGAGATACGATGTGCTCATGGTGATATATACAGTGTCCTGCACGACGTCAGCGGGTGTCGACCACGAGATGAGACCGCCCACCTGCTCGGCCAGGAGCACATACGGATGCGCGATGGTTGTCAATTCAAGCGTCCAACATGACACGTGATCGAGAGCCTAAACCCTCCCGATTGGGAAATTATCGACCTATATTATTCCAGCGCCAAGCCTTTGTGTTCCATGTAAATCGAGCCGCGTCGTCGTAATTTTTCAGTGCCCATGGCTGATTCATGTCGCAGCCTGTAAAAATTTCCAGCCTCGTTGCATGACCCGAGTAGCAATCATAGAAACATGAGCAGCTAGTAGCCTTGCATTGAAACGCGCTTGTCATACTTCCAGCCCCCACAAGTGGCCTCAATTGAGTGACTCCACCAAACGCCATACGATTGACCAACCATGATACTGCTCCTAGGAATTTCCGAGAGATTCATATGCGTCCTCAAAGACTCGCCGCCTTGCACACATTTCGGCAACGTGACCATATATCAAAACAAGGACCATACGCCTAAGATATACAATCCAAGCTCTCCTCAATATCTCGCCTCCAATGTCCACTAAAATGGCCAGCAGCAACTTCTGCATATCTGCCAGACTTGATATGTATTGGAGAAGAACCTGGACTTACTCGTTTGTCCAAGCTATGTCTCGATTTCCTTGTGCAATACAAATCCCATATATTACTACGAGATAACCAAGAGAGATGAGCCAAGCCATGCTATTCCCGCATCAGCGAGGTGCATCGACCGGTCACGGAGCACTTCGCAATCAACATTTTTGGCCAGGAGCACGACGCATAGATTCAACGTTGGTCCAAGTTCCGGATTGATTCTCGCCGGCAGGCCAGATCAGTTGGCTGTGTCCGGCTCGGTCCGAACGCAGCTGATAACCACAGACACGTGACATGATTTTACCAACTGCCCTTACTCGACGCTCGTTCCCAACTTTCGCTCAAGTTGGCTCATGATTGTACATCAGCATGTGCTCTCATCGAGGGTAGCAGCCAGAAATGCAAAACGAAACATCCAAATATCCGAGCATCTCGCGCCTGCGAGACACGGCCAATACGAGTCGGGCTAAATCGCCCATCGCCAGTGCGCCGCTACTACACCGGAGCTTGCATACCTCTCCCCCACTTGGCGCCCGCCCTTCCATAGGATCAAACGGTCAAGTTCAGTCGCCAGCCTATGTAGAAGCTCTTTCTACCATTTCCGCAGAACTAGCTGCTAAATATCCCGCTGGACGGCCCGAAGCAGGCCAGAACCGCACAGATTATCCACCGTGGCCAGCGCAAGAAAACATGGCCCAAGCATTTCATATCCCCACAATACGTGGCCGATGTTCGCTGGTTTCACCAGAAAAAGCGAGGGAGTTTGTTCGGGGAGCGTTGGGTTGGATCACGAACCCAAGAGGAAAGAGGGGAGGGTAATTGTAGAAGCCTTTCCTGGTGAGTCTATCGAACAGAATATTCTGTCCCTTCATATTCAACCGGAGAAAACACAGGCCCGGGTGGCGTGACGCGAGCTTTGTTGGAATTACCACGGTCAGAGGTCAAAAGAGTGATCGTGCTCGAAGAGGAGCTCAAATACATAAAATTTCTCAAGGTTAGGAGGCTTCTCGGTATCATGGACAGTCTGTGCATCGACTGACCGTATTTACAGGAACTCGAATACTACGACGATCGAGTGCATATACTTCCTCACTCTGGCTACATCTGGGAGTCCTATGACGAGATACGCGATCTCGGATTGTTGGACGACATAGCTGTCGAAGATTGGAATAAAGGTATGCACTCGAATGATTCCTGACCGAATTGAGAAATTTATCTTACCGCCACATTCCGACTTTTTTGCACTCAGCTCCACATTCTACTCTGAGTTTCATTGGTCACTTGCCATTAGGTCCTGTGGGCGAGCAACTCCTTGCACAATTGTTCCGTGCAATACCGGAACGATCATGGCTCTATAAGTATGGCCGGGTGAGAATGTCTTGGATATTGGCAAAGCGAATGCTCCAGGTGAGAGGTCCAATTTTACTTATTTTTTTATCCATACCAACCTAAATCCCCCAACCTGCAGCGGGTTGAATCTCCACCAAAAAAGACCACTCGCTGCAAACTCACAGTCATCGCCGAGGCGACCGCAAATCTATCCCCAGCGATGCCGGAACAGGAGCTGCGGGACTACAACAAGTTTTTTTATCCTAAATCAGACCCGACGTCTCAGGGAAAAAAGGTTCCTCTCGCGCGGTTCGTTATTATCGTCTGACGTATTTGCGATGTCCGAATTGACTTGTATCCCAGGCGCATTGGGCAGCCTTTTGTTGCTCTGAACGTCGACCCCTTGGCCGATGGTGCCATCATGCCTCGCCCTGAAGCCAACGAACTCATTGCACGCGCGGCCGTCAAGCCATCAGACTCTAAAGGCCCCATAGCCGACAAGGCCGGGTAAAGAAATCCGCAAGCGTGGCTGATGCAAGGGGCGTGACGGATGGAACTGTAAGATTGTCCGGTAAGCCCAGAGGAACGAAGCGGACACCAACCCCTATGGAAGAAGGGACGCGCGTGACCCTAGAAAAGTGGGACTTTGTCGTCAGACAGTTGTTCATGCTCAAGAGCACCCCGCTGGAAAAGGCTATTCAGTACGTCCACGTTATCTATTTTTCTTCAGTGTCGATCTAAATACTCGTAACTAGAAACCTCGGTTCCGGCGCGGCAATCCTATTGAGCAAACTAACTGGACCGGATGTGCCTGAAGAACGCAGAGTGAATATCAAAACTCCTGTTAATGCACTAACGGTCCGAGATTTCGCGAGGATCGTAGAGGAGTTTGACCAATGGCCGTTTGCACCCGATGTAAGTATGATACAAAACCATAGTGGAACACTCAATGCAACCTATCGGATAGGTACTTTTTGTTGCGGATCCCATGGAAGACGACAGGAACTAAATGCCGGTCGTGAAATCACTGTTTTTTTTTTCGGCTGGCTATATGTTGAACGTGGGGTCCCATCAGATTTAAAATTTACATATATATCCTCACAAGACACTTATCCCAGCGCGTAGGCTGTGTCTAGCGCCTGTCGGGTTGGGATATCCCACTCTATGCTTTGGTACGGGATCTTATCACGAGGGGACTTGACATAAAACATAGTTGAAGGAACGGCTTTTCATACTGGGACACGCCAAAACCCAGCTCTAGATAGGAAACAATGCGATAACACGAGTTCCTTTCTTCCCAGCAAGTGGATCAGCACCAAAAGCGCCACTATGCAACGTATGATTATGGTATAGACGTGGCGATTAGAACGCATACATTCACGAACGATTTTGTTTCCTGTTTTGTTTTGCATCCGAGTGTTCGTTTTTCATGCCTAGTTAACCCGTTGGGCGATTAAACTTTTCTTCACTTGGAAGCTGCTCCATACAATTAAATCACGTTTATAGATTAAAAGAATACACTGACCAGAGTGTTTACGACCCGTTCCAACACCCTCACTCGAGCTTGCAAGTTTGCCATGTCTTCCTTTTGCTGAGCCAGCTCGTCCTTTGCCTTGCGTTCCTCTCGCAGTTTCCGAAGTTGCATTATTTCCACCTCTCGGGATGCTAGCGTCTCTCTCGTTTCTTGTAGCGCTCTCTCCGTCTTCTTCAGAAGCTCAGACTTTTCGGTTAGCTGGCGTTGAATTCGAGCCACCTGCGCATTCAATTCCGTTATCTGCGTATCACGTTCTGGGGTTTGCTGCTGGGTGGTATCGGATGTTCCATTGGCTTTTATCGTTTCGGTTTGCCCCACACCGCCCGTATCATCACTAGGTATATTTGGGTAAACCATCCTTCTGTTAAACGTGAAATGCTCACCTGAGGAATTCAAGCCTCCATCCAAAGATAAACTGCCCTTCGTTTGGATTCACCATGTACAACTATAAATGAGTTTGCAATTGATATAGACTGCGAGCGTGTGAAATTTGATCTATTGACGGACCTTGCCCAGGCTGTTCGACTGAACGACGTGATTGAAATCTTGACGCCTCATTCTACTCCCTCCCGAATATAAGATACTATGTTATGATAGAATCTGAGACGCACACATATACATCTTTCTCATCTTCTTCCCCATATTCATCAAACGACCACACCGTCGCCAGTTTCCCACAGGTTGGTATACTATACTGGATCATGTCGATCTCTTCGTAATTCGCAAAATACCCGCCAGAATTGCAGTTTTTGACCAAGTACCCTTCGCTATCCGGTAGCAAGTACCACTTTGTGCCAATTGACGTCACCGATCGTTCCACGAAGATCCATCACGCACCCGCTGGCTTTCTTGATCTCCCCTTTCCGAAACTCTTATCTCCGTATCAAAATCCTCCATGCACTGAGTTGAATCGAACGGATCAAGAATCAAGTATTTGCCAGGTTTCAGATTGGACATGGGGCTAGCAGCGGTGGAGTCAAGTACAATAGGCTAGTGATGGTGGTGGGTGCGATCGGAACTGGGCTTCCACGTGGTTCTGAGGTGAGCCAGCTGTCTCTGACGAGTCAAATTGAGGCTCAGCTGTGTTTCCACTCTTTTAAATGCAATCATGCTATCAGCGATGCGATGCGATCCTAAGTCAAAACAAATGCCGAGCACGGCAATTGTCTAAATGAGTAATGAGCTGCAGTTGGGTATTACCCCAGAACATCAGTGTACACCAACTTGACCCGAAGGTCCTTGTCAATTGAGACAGGCGAAACCAGTAGGCACTATGAAACAATTTTGATTGGGTGTTAGTAATGGGGACAGAGTGATCAATCAACCCGGCGAACTGAGCGACGTGGCATTATGCTATATTATTTGGCTGTATGCTGATATGGTCGATGGTTATAGAGACCAAAATTAGCTGAAGTTGTTGGATAAATAATCGAAAGGCATTCTCACCCTCAAACCAACTGCTTGAGTTGACAGATCTTTTCTTGAATGTCGTCCATATTTTGCTAACAATGGACCACATTTTCATTTGCCTTATCCAGTTCGACGCCCAAAGACTCATTTCCGAGTCCTCGAAGCGATTCCCGAGATCACCGGAAGGCATTCTGGGTTTGTTCAAGCAGTGAGGACCTCTCATAAGTTCCATTGGTGAACCGTGCCAACTCTCGGTTGTTTTCCGCAATCTGCTGATTCCTTAACTTCAATTATTTTGCTCGTCTTTGCTCGTCTTCTCCGGTCTCGTCACTAGTGTGATTGTCCCCGTCTCATGATCGATGCGATAATATCAAATACCGCTAACCTCAGCTTCTCGCAACGCCACCTTTGTTGTGTAACCCAATGGGGCTGAAGACCAACGGAAAAGCTACAGAGGTGTCGTATTATCATGTCACGACTAAACCCCTTCACCGCAGAGTTCAATCCCACCTCACTACCACCCTCATCCGAACCCCATTTGTTCAAGCCAATGGTTCGGTTAATATCTGTGACATTAATGCCGCATAAATATAATCGATGTAAGCGACAACTAGTTTGGAACCCCTACTTACATATGCAGTTCGTAGCCCTTGCTCTCTTGCCTCAAGTCCCACGGAGTTGGATATGTCCCACAAAAGACTTGAGTGCGATCCTTGGACTCTTTTGTCTGAGCCGCGCACAATTATTGTCCATTCGCACATTTTTTTCAGCCTGCGACCTTTTCCGGTGCGCTGAACGAACATTGCATACAATATGGGGGTGAAATATCAACGACTACACCGTAGCCACACGGGCAAACAACAGCAAATAATGTCCCCCCGGCGAACCTCGAGCATACGTAACGCTGAGTATTTTCATTACTACCTATCCAGTCTAATTCGCGCATCTGCAAGAAATATCAGCATCGTGGGTATGATCGAGGCTACTTGGTTCATGTGTATCAACCGGTCATTTTGATTCAAATTAGAAATCATCAAAAGATCACAAAAACGGATCAATCGAAGGAAAGATCGCCCCGTATTTCATTCTGCATTGTTTGTTCGCACACCACTTCGTTCCCCATACAGCTGTTTCCACGCAATTAGAGAATTCGCATAGGCTTCAAATACGAACTGACCATAGAAGATATCGCTCTTTCGAGGACACCCATCCCAGCCTACAAATCATACCCATATTCTTATTGTTGGACCAAATTGCCCCTCACCGTACGCCCCTCTTGTGGAGCTCGAAGCCTTAACAGCTCAGCCTCTTGGGATCTCAGTCTCTGCTTCGCGGCCCTGAGCTCGCTAGACTCTTTGTCCAGTTGTTGTTGAAGTTGGGATGATTCAGCGATCAGCCCATCTATGCGTGCGCGCTGTACTTGGATTTCGTAGTCTTTTGCGGCCAGTATTTCTCTTGTTTGAGCGGCCTGATTTCGTTCCATCTCACCAGTGCTGCTACTACGAGCACTGTGCATGAGTAGGAATTTCATGCAAGAGGAACAGAGAGCTAACTCAATAAATTCAAACTTCCAGCCATGAGAATCATTGCTAGTCAGGACAAGTCCCTTTCAATAAATATAATCAATTAGCTTATCCCAATCAGTATGGATCTGGCAGAAGTACCTCGGCCTGATATCCACTGGGGGTTTGAAGAGCGTGTCTATAGCCTTGACGCCTAATTCTAGCCCCGGCCATATGGAGCATCACACAAGCCATAAGTTGTTCAAACACTTACTTATATTGGGTTTGATCCCTCCCACGTTGATCTATTGACCATGTCGTTGGGGGTTCTGCAACTGAAACCCGACTGCCCTCGATCTTATCAATTGTCTCATTGTTGACCAGATATCGTCCAGATTGGCGATTTTTTATCAAATACCCCTTTTCAACTGGCATAACGTACCACTTCACGTTCATAAAATGGGACAGCGTCATTGATCGCGTTAGAATCATTCACGATTTTGTACATGCCTGCTGGCTCTCTCGATCACCCTTATCCCAAGTTCCCAGGCGTGTATTGAGTTCCTCCATGTCTTTGGGTCCATAAGGTGAAGTCGTGATGACATAGGTCCCCGCTCTTAGGTTTGACATGTGGTATAGAATGAGATACAGCTGATGGCTATCGAGAAAACAGGAAACGGGGGTGTGGTGGCGGATAAGAACGAGCTCAAGTTCCGGGTGGCTACATCACGTCACGTGCATGATCTTCACCAAAATCAATACAGTCGGTTCTGTCACACTGCTCAACGCCGTATCAAGTACGTGCTAATTCATCACGGGCAAAAATGGTTGTGCCCGTAGAACCATAATAACTCCAATACGGCTGGATAAATGCCACGAGGGACAATGATAAGCCAGCGTTGGCGAAGCGCCGCGATAGCCGCCAAGCTCGGCTCTGGCTCGAACCTCGCTGATCTCTAGCTCAGCATGTGCACCGACGCTCATCCCCGACAGATCTCGCCCGTATCCACCCGCTCCGTCGAGGGTTATATCACCGAATATTTCTCATAAAAAATCTCGCGCGTGTCATCACTATCTGTTCATATGTCGTCCCACCCAAGACTATTTCTGTGCGTCGACTGTGGTGGGACCAAGACTGCGGCCGTTATCGGGGACGAGGATGGAAATGTTGTTGCTCGCGGCTCGGGGGGCCCGTCCAACTTTATGGATGTTGGGATGACGGCGTTTTTGCGGGCCGTCAAGACGCTGTCCAGGCGGCTCTCTCTGATGCTGTACGGGCTCAGGTAAAATCCCCGAGCCGCTTGCGCCATGGGACGCTGATAACCTCCAATAGATCACTCTTCCCTCTCTTTCGCCCCTCCTCTCTGCCGCCTGGTTCGGTATCTCGGGCTGCGACCGCCCAGCAGACATCGTCGCACTCCAACCACACCTCTCCTCCCTTCTCTCCCTCTCGTTCTCAAACCTCATTATCGCAAACGACACCCATTTGCTCGCCTCGCCGCTTAGCTCGCACCCAACCGCTAGCTCGGCTATCGTTGTGATTGCCGGTACGGGTAGCAACTGCATGAGCTTCAAGCGCAGAGAAGGCGGTCCAGGAGGGTTGGTCGAGTTGGGTCGGAGCGGTGGATGGGGCTGGATCCTCGGCGACGAAGGCAGCGGGTTCTTTGTTGGTCGAACTGCCGTACGGCATGTGCTTGCGCAATGGGATCATGCGTCTGTGCACGCTCCGACAGACGGTTAGCTCTCGATCAGTCTAATCTTTTTGTTGGTCGTGTGCTGATGGTGGTCCTGTAGATCATCAGATGGATATCCAGTCCGAGCTTAGCGCGGCTACAAATAAACCGACCCTTCGCGCGCGCATCTTGACGCATTTCGATATTACGTCCCCGCCCGATTTGTTTAGCATCGTGTACACTGCAGACCCGCCGCCACTTCACCCTTCTGAAGATGTGAGCGCCAATGCTCCACCCCCGAGCCCTCGGCCAGTTAACTCGAGTTCACCAAGCACACCACCTATCATGGTCGACCCGCCAGCAGAGAACATCAGCCCGACCCCTCCTCCCAACACAAAGAATAGCGCACAGACCAACTCGAACATTTTCCTCCTCGAGCGCAAACACCGCCTCACGTCGCTCACTCCACTCATATTCTCCAGCGCGTTCGACGACAGCGACCCAGACGCGCTCCAAGTCCTCCGAACGTGCGCTCGTTCGCTCGCTGAGCATATCAACAATCTCTTGTTCCCGCCGAACCATAGTGCGTGGCACGTTTCGTCCAAAGCTGTTCGAGCCGAGCAGACGTTGCTGTGTTTTGGTGGATCTCTGGTGGGGATTCAAAAGTATCGTGCGTTGATTGTCGATGAGCTTGGGAGGATTCGCAAGGGACTAGGTGTTGGACATGGAGAAGCCGAGGAGGTCGAGGGTGGAGATGAGGGCCGTGGTATCGTCGCTGGAGTGGTGTACGTCGAGGACGCGGCCGTGAGTGGTGCTGCTGGACTTGCGACTGGCTTTTCAGGATAAACCACGTTGGTGTGTGCAAGCCTTGTACCATGTCGCGTTTATGCTCTACGTCGAATTCTGTTCCAGTCTGAGCCTCACAAGAGTTGAAAAATGTTATTTATGACTCTGCACAATACTTGCGATTATGGATGTCTTGTCAATAGCTTAACTTGACTCGCCAGAACCGTCATTCCCAGACAAACTGAGCGAGGCACAAACAAACCCCGACGCAATTTGAAATATCCTCTCGCCACAACCTGCTCATCAAACGCATCTGAGATTCGCCTCGTGACGATCAAAGTCTACGTCATTTAGTTGAGTTGTTTGGCAATTCTATTGTTGATTACCTGATTGGCCTCTGGACAATAACCACGGAAACAGTTTCATATGACAATTGACGAGGTGCGCAGAACGTAGGTATTGTATTCGAGCGCCTATTGTTTAGATTTGAAAAGTGACTAAAAACTTGCCACAGGTGTTCCTGAAAAGACCTTTTCAGATCCAGGCACCGCTTGTCCGATTGGTCTTAACTCTAGAGGCCGTGATGAAACCAGCGTAGCACCTGGCTGTGACTGATGACTGCGAGACAAACCGACCATCACACTCACCGAACGGTGTCTTATTGTTGGACGTAACAGGACCATGCTTCATGCATACATAAAACTCCCCTCTCTGCTCACTGGTCTCTCCAAGCTAATACACGCTTCTCTCTACTCGGCTACTCGTACTCGTACACATGGATTCCACCGCTACTTACACCTACACTCCCGAGCCCGTCGACCAAGACAAGGGCGACAGCGGCAGCGGCAGCCAGTACTGCATCATCGCCTAGGCGTTTATTCGTTCACCTAGATCATTTCGTTCGATTGATTTATGCTTGAGATTGAGTATTTATCCGCGTGTATTTATTTGAAGAGCCTGTACGAGGAATGTTTCCGGTCCGATAGCATTTTGTCGATAGGCTTGTCCTGAAAGATCATCACTGGAACTTGTGGTCGAATATACTTGCGCGTATTCGTGTTTTATTGCGTTATAATACCGTTTTTGGGTGACTTCTTCGTATTTGGCCAAGAAAAGTGCCAACGGTGCCCTTTTTTGGGAAGTATTTTTTCTGTTTATACTGTAATCATTTCCTTTAAAGGAACTCGTGTGTCGATAAAAGCGCGAGAACTTCGCAATTATGTTAACATAAACGTGCCTTCAGCGAGAGATCGATATTTCCATGAATAAAGTTAGATCTAAGTGGGGTAAATGCGTTGATGCAAATTGATTAATTGGTGATCTAGAAGTTTTAATGACCACGTACCACAAACAAATATATTTGAGAAACATTTTACTGCAGATATTCTGGCGGTCCGTGCGCACAACTCAACTTGTTCAATTCTACTAACCTTAACTCAACCACGATTGGCCATGGGCAGCACTTATTTGCCCTACTTAAGCTATCAGGTTAGTAGCATTACGCGTGCTAATACACATCGAAATAAAGCTCTTCTAACATATAACCGAAGTAACAGGCACAATCTGTTCACCACAGCCGTCTACAGTGCGCGGCATCATCGATCAGCACCGCGCGTAGATCACGTGACGCTGGCTGCTACGTAAAGGCTCCCCCTCCATTGAAATGGCGAAGGTTTTTGTCATGATGAAGGGCCTGTGGGCTCTCGTCGACTTCCTCAAGGACTCGGGCGCTTTCCGCTTTCCCCGTGACCGTTCCAGTGTTTAGTTCCCCGTTTGTTTTGTCCCTCGTGACCGCCCTCTGTTCTCAGTACGCCTTCGGGCCGTTTGACCTCTGTCCCCCGTTTCACCCCCCGTGTTCTGTTCTTTATCTGGCTTCGGGCGTGCTGTTTGTGCCCCCTGTGACCGGTTCGACCATGTGTTCGTGTAGGTCCTTAAATATGTATGCCAAAAAAAGCGTAGATCACGTGATCCCCAACCGCTTGACGGCGACGGCCCTGTTGTCGGTACACATGGGTCTTGCTCTCACAAGCTATTCTCTAAGGATAGGTGCCACTGCTCCTCTTGTTGGGATATTTTGATGGGAACCGCCTTTGCAGTTGAAAACTGCACCTGGAGGCCACTAATGTCATTGTACTTGTTTTGGCTGCGATTCCTACGCAAACATGTTCCTGGGACTGTATTAGTAGCTAGCTGGTATAAAACCTGTCGAAACATCTAGCTATAATTGCAATATTCTCGCACTTTTAGCCCCAAAAACTCGCGAGTATATCAGCGCAAGTATAACGCAATAAAACACGAATACGCGCAAGTATATTCGACCACAAGTTCCAGTGCATCGTAAATTCTGCCTTTTTATTTATTCTGAGCTCCACATTTATGTCGGGTGTAAGTGGCATTCTATGACCCCCCCTTTGACGGCAGGACGGGCCTTGAATTGAACATTAGCCAAAAAAGGATAATTTATTTTGGGAAGGGTTTCCACCAGGTAGACCCAGCTGTGGGCCACATGTTCTTTCGCTCCATTCCGTGCGTGTCTTGCTTCCTAGGATCGCCTGTTCCTGACGCCGGACAGTCTCGATCACTTTCAAAGAGCTGGAAAAGAGCTTCAGGGGGAACTGGATCTCGTTATCTCAGCGTCATTGAGGCCAGAATGGCGAGCTCGGCATGAAACCGAGTAAATCCGTTCGAGATCAAAGTATATTTGCTCGAGCCAAGTTGCTCGAGCCACAAAACACCCCAGATTCATCCGACCACGTGACTAACGTTCATCCTTCGTTATCGCTTGCACCATACCTGCATCGAATGGCACAAGACCTTATTCCTATATTTGCTCTCTCCAAGCTCGCTTGGAAGATTATTAAAACTCCCAGGTCTGCAAACGGCATATTTGAATATCCAAAAAGACGCATCGAACCTCGGATAATGGCTCAACGGCTGACAGTTGGTCGGTGGTGCGAGCGTGAGGCTTGAGCACACCATCCTGCACCCGGCCGAGAGATTATGTCGTAAATTTGCCGGTCGTTCCCCTGGTTCCTGTGAAGCCAGGTGAAGCTCTAGCTCGGAGCTTCAGCCATTAAAGGCCTCGGGAGGTGGAAGCCAGTCGCTCGTCTTCTGCGCCCCGTCACCGCTTGGGACCCACCTCGACCTTGTCCAGACTTCTAATATGTCGGGTAAAAAAGCCCCGTCTGTGTCGAATGATAGCTTGGACGACAAGCAGTCCGGGAGTGTCGACAGCAAGGACCCCCAAGCCCTTGCGGCAGCTGGTGAAATCCCTGGGTCGATTAGCAGCACTTTTGATGGCGACCATATCTTTGAGGACCCCCAACTGGGCAAATACTTTGTACCCATTCCGGAGTACGAGGGCCTGCATCGGTAGGTCTAGACTCTTGGTTGAAACTATGCATCATCTTATCCCTGCAACATAGATTCGATCCAAAGGCGACTTGGACAGAGGCCGAGGAGCGCCGCCTCGTACGCAAGATTGATATAAAGATCATGATATGGTGTTGTGTTATGTTCTTTGCTCTTCAGCTGGATCGAGGTTTGTAGTCTCGTGATTGTTCCGTCCCTCGCTTGGTATACTGAGGATTGGTTCTAGGAAATATTAGTGCGGCCTTGTCAGACAACTTCCTCAAGGACTTACATCTCAACACCAACGACTATAATAACGGACAGATGGTACGCTGTAATTCGCCCTTACGTGGCTTCAATGAGTTACTTATGTATTATTTAGATATTTTATTTATCGTTTATGTGTGCAGAGCTTCCTTCTCAACTCGTCTCAAAACGTCTGGGCCCAGACGTGTGGCTTCCAATCCAACTGTGTGTAATTTGTTTGAAATTCTGGAACGAGGCATTGATATCAAGTGTGGGCAGCGTCTTGTGGTCTATCGTCGCAATGGCTCAATGCAAGCTGAACAGTAAGGGAAGCTTCTTCGCTACGCGTTGTTTGCTTGGGCTTCTGGAGGGAGGTTTTATCCCAGGTTAGTTGGTTCCTACTGTGACAAGTATTCTACAATATTCATCACGCTACCCATCTGATAGATATGGTCCTTTTCCTGTCATATTTTTACAAAGGCGACGAGCTTCCTGTTCGGCTTTCATTCTTCTGGGTATCCCTTACCTTGACGAATATTTCTGGGGCCCTTTTGGGATATGGTATTCTTCGTATGCGGTACGACTGTATGAGTTTTATCGCTCAGAATTTTTGTTAATTTTACTATTTTCAGAGGAATCCATGGGTGGGAGGGCTGGCGCTATCTTTTCCTGATCGAAGGTGCTATCACAGCGGCAATCGGCGTATTCTCGTTCTTTTGGCTCCCTGCAAGTCCAACTCAAACAAAAGGCATTCTGCGAGGAAAGGACGGGTGGTTCTCTGAACGTGAAGAGGTTATCATGGTCAACCGGATTCTGAGGTACGGAAAACTATCTAGCAATAAAGCGTATCTCACCCGTGCATATGGCTGTTTCCAGAGACGACCCTTCCAAGGGAGATATGCACAACAGGCAGGCGCTTCGGCTCTCAGACTTCTGGGCGTCTATCACCGATTATGACAACTGGGGCCTCTATCTTATCGGCCTTTGCGCATATATTCCACCGTAAGTTTCGAGACATGCTTTTCATGCTGTCAGATTAATGAAATAACTTAAAGTACGCCGCCGAATGCGTACCTGACGCTCACGCTGAGGAGCTTGGGGTTCAACACTTTCAATAGTAATTTGTTAACCATACCATCGAGCGTCCTGTTCATTATCAACAACCTTCTCCTGGCTCAGGTGAGACACACTTCTTACGGAATCTTGCGCGCATAGAAGTAATTATGACCCCTCGTGCAGCTGAGTCGTATCACAAAAGAGCGATCGATCGTTTCTGGTATTGGAAACATTTGGATGCTCCCGCTTTTCATCGCGCTTTCTCGATTGCCCGATCATACGAATCCTTGGATACGATTCACAGTTTTGACTCTTTTGATCGGCTATCCTTATCCCCATCCTATTCTGGTCGGATGGAACAGCTCAAACTCCAATACTGTGCGAACGCGTACCGTAAGTTGTGATTCGCACTCCAGGATAAACCGAGGCTGATCTGCATCTCGGGTCTCAAGGTTTCGGCTGCACTCTACAATATTTGCGTACAAGCAGGCAACATCATTGCCACCCACGTATACAACGACGCTGACAAGCCATACTATCAGTAAGTTCATTATCCTCCCCGGGATTTTTTGCACTCTAACAACGCTCTTGAATACAGCAAAGGCAACAGGGTTCTGATCGGCATTTGCGTATGGAACATCGTCTTGTTCTTCCTTGTGAAGCTCTATTACATCCAGCGCAACAAGTGGAAGGCTACACGCTGGAATGCGATGACCAAGGACGAGAAAGCCCACTATCTCGCAACCACCACAGACAAGGGGAATAAGCGACTAGGTGCGTGGTTGCAGTACCGGCTGGGCCAAGCATTAACTATTCTTCGCAATTTTCAGACTTCGTTTTGGTCATTAGAGAGGCTTGATTCCACCCTTGGGGAACCTAAAATATAATCTAATGCGAAACAAATATGTATTACACGCGATCCAAGTACCAATATTCACATTACATCGTCTGATCTCCAGTCGTTTCGTAAGGCGCAATGAGCGTGTGGTATCAGCCTATCCATATCATACTAAAGTCCCCAAGTACTTTCCGGCTCACTTGGCCGGCACGACTGACTCCTGCAGCTCTAACCAGAACAAACTTCCTCCACGTACTCATCGCTCCACTCCAACTCTAAAGCTGCATCCGCCGACGACGCTTCTTCCACGTCGCACAAGTCATATCCGGCCCATCTCGTAATTCTGACAGTGTAACCCGAGACAGCCTTCAAGACTTCCCCAGCGCGGACCACTGGCGGTAGAATGTGAAACACCTCGAGCCTTCGACACGCATGCGCAACCATCCACCCAGCGATATTCTGTACTCCATCGGTTGCCTCGACGTGGACGGGCATGAGTGTGTAGAGTTGTTTAGGCGGGGGAGCATGGCGTATTTCGTGTCGTTTACGGGTGCTGGGGGTTACTTGGGGATTAGGATCGACTTGGGGCGGAGGCAGAGGGTCAGAGTGATCGAGCACATTGTTAAGGTCGGGAACGCGAACGGCCACCGTGATAAGACGATGGAATTGCCCCAACGAGTGTGCCAGCTCTTCCTATTATAATGGTGACAACGATTGAGAATATTCGCTGGAACAAATATAAAAGGTGCTTACGTATGAATGTTCCAATAGCTTTGGCCATCTAAACCGGAGCGATTCAAGCCTGGGCATGCGTTGACGGTTGCCTTGAGCAACTCTGCGTCCATGTCCAATGGAACACCATCCAAATGCAAAGTACGCATTCCCCGATGAACAGACAGCCCCTTCAACAACCTCAACCCCACAGGTTTCGAAATGCCATGGTGCCCAAAACCAAGCCAGCTTCCCCCGATCAGTCGAACATCCCGAAGGGAGCGCCGTAGAGCGTGTTCGTCAACGATTTCGAGCGCATTCGAAAGCGTGCCTGCAAACATACGCAACGATGCGAGGGAATGTCGCGGTATACCCAAGACCGCTAAACCGACGGACTGGGTGCCTCTAATATCGAGCCGCAATGCTCGGATTCCAATGTGCCGCGTAAGGAATCCAGCGAGCACGGTCTCGGGTACATGGAATCCGGATAGGGACACTCGTGTGAGATTTGGCCAACGATATGGGGCGCTAAGGAGAGAGTCACCGATAGACCCGTAGGCAGGAATCCGGACGTCGAGGGATCTAAGATCGGGGGATGCGCCAACTATGGATGTGATTATTTGTATGATAACACGTGCAACTGACCCAGACCCTTAGCATCATAACCTTGGCCCCGATGAAAAGCAACGTACTGTCATCATGGATGGAATTGAGTACTCGGAATGATAAATCATGTAACCCTTGGAAGCCAGATATCTGAGGGTCAAGGGTCAGGTCCTAGCGATAGCATTGAGCTTTTGTCTTACCTGAATGTGGTTATCTGTCTCGTTGAAGTTGACACCAATTTTGGCGCCAAGTCTCAAGGAGCGAAGCTCTCGACAATCCGGACCGCGTCTAATATAAGGTTAGACGACTCAACATCCAATCCTGATATAACATCCCAACGGAATGCTTGCAAATAGGGCATGTTGTCGACCATAACAGGAAGACAAGTGACGAGAGGGCCGTGCCGCTTGTGGATTTCGGACACGTGGAGTGTGCGTACATGTTTTCCCAAGTCCGGATCACGGGCCAAGCGTAAACAATGGGCAGGGATGGCTGGCTCTGCGTCCGCATTGACCAAATACGCGCCAGACGCGTCAGTAGGGAGTGTCGATGCGCGAACTCGAACGTTCTCGTAGAGTATCGGTGTGACAAACTCGTTGACTTGACGGCTCACGAGCGCAAGGTTGACCAGGTCGCGTCGAGAGAGTGCAACAGCGCGAAGAATTCGGATAATCAGTTCCGTCGGCAGTAGACAAAATGCAGGAGGCGAGAGAGGCGCTGCTTCAATCTGTTTGGGAGTTTTCTCGCCGCCACTTGAGGAGTCTACGTCGATGATGGTGGGAGGGGGAGGAAGTACGAGGTCAAGGTTCAGACCGAGGTCTATTGCTTTCGGTCTTCGGTGAGATATGGCCCCAAGTGTGCGCTTTTTGCGAGACCGATGCATGTCGGCAAGGTCGTAGAGTGCTCAGCTCCTCTTAGGTGGTGTGCACCAAGTCCAACTTTCGTGTGTTTCAAATAGCTATATTTCAAATAGCGATACCTACACGTGATTTCAGACCCCAGCCACCGAATCCCTTCGGTCCTCGTGTCTTGCCGTACCCTGGCTCGCAGCACTGTCGAGCATCTCCTGGTGCTGTGAGCCTCAACGAGCGCCCATAATAATTTGTTTCGGGGCCATCCTGGCGCCCAAATCGGCTGGGAATCAACCCTGATAGTTTGTTCCTGCGATGCTCCCAATCACTCGCCGATTTTCCTGTGGGCCCTGTGAGCCTATATGGTCAATGTTGATCCTTAAATCAAACAAATCTGCGCATCATTGAGAGTGGATTTCATGACTTCATTAAATTTACATGGAATGGAATCGGGAACCTGTTGTTACTAGGAATCACTGGTTGCGAGAGGGACGGTGGGGTGCTATCCTCATCAGGTCTAGAAAGGCAATTAGTCTAGTGTTTGTCTTATACCATAATCTTAAATAAATAGAGATTCAACTTACAGAACCCCAGGTACCCCTCTGAGACTGTGTTGAAGAGTTGACATACGGTAAGTTAGACTCGGGCCTATGTCAGGAGGGTGCGTTAGTGACGCTGAGTCGTAGACAATTAAAATAAGAATACGCCTACAAGAATGCAGAACAAGTGAGACAATTCCAGGTTCAGTTGAACCTTCATATATAAATTCCAAGCGTTGTCAAACTCAGATGCCATTCCGCCCACAGGAAGTGATGCTGTGTAGTAATCGAAGCGAAGATATGCTCGATGTCTATTCTGAAACATCATCAGCTAGTGGGCGGTGGTTAGAAACTCGAGAATTGCGTGATACACGCCATCTCTGCACGCGAAGAAGCCGATAGATATAGTATGGGCGCCTCGACATCGTTGAAAATGATATCTTATGCCCAGACTGGGCTGCACACATAAGCGCGGGCTTGCCAATTTCGGAAACTATCATGGCAGACAAACTTGGAGCTAGACGCCAACGGTGATGTTCCAGACCCGCGTGAGATCCACGACCCACGAGGCCGAACCATCGCAGTGAACGTTCCGCGCGCACGTCGTACCTCACTACATGCCGGGGGATCCTGAACGTCTTTCTATATCAAGAAAGCCATTGTTTCGTTAATCGGCGCGATACCTGGAGCCTCCGATATCTGATCTCTCGAGACCATAGTGGGGTGAAAGTGCAATCCATACTGGACATAGTGGGAAAATCGAATACAAAGTAATGACAGTGACAAGATGTCCTACATATAGTATCGCACTTCACCCGCTCAACTCTCCTCGGTCTTCAGCTCGTTCAAGCAGCCCATTCACTGAACACCCTCCTCTGGTAGAGTTCCCAGAGGAGCGGCGACCACTCCCTGTTGCACCAAGGATCGCATTAAAGGCGACGGATCTGGTGGAGCACTGTTTAGTCAAACACTATTAGTTATCGCACAATAATAGCCTATTGACGGCTTACGACAAGGGCTGTGCAGGCAAAGCAGGAGCCTGGGCGACAGGAAGACGAGAAGACGCCATCTTTATTAGTAATGTATAATAGCTAGTATCGAATGTATCAGTTTCGTTAACGAATAAAAGAAAGTCTAAGCTCACGTCAACAAATCAAGGACGGCTCTGGTAGCCATAGCAAGTTTTCAGAGAGCTTATATGCGGCGCGAGGGAGCAAAGAGCAACCAGGCTTGGACGGTGCACTCCATGGGCGCTCTGTCAGGCACGCCCATGCATTGACCGCGAGGAGTTTGGTACAATGCGCTGGGTGCGGACGGATCCACTGGCTGCTGGCGCAAATAGCATGAAGAGTGGCTACCCCAAGATGAGCATCAGTATCAGACACATGGGTGTGATCAGTCAGAGAACCCACCTCAGACTACTCTCTCAGCCGCTGTGGTTCGGAGACGATAGAGCTGGTGGAGAGGCGTCAAAGTGTCACAACTACAGGCCGGACTGCTCATACGATAGCTCCGCCGAGACAACATCAGTTCGGCTGCGCTGTGGCAGTGGTTTTGTCCTACGTATTGGGCAAGACGTGCCCAAACGCTACGTACTGGTCCGGCAAACGGCGGGGTTAGCATTGACAAAATTGGCGATAGCCCCTATCCGTTGTCCCTTTGAGTTTTACATCAAACTAATTTTGATACGAATTCAATTGAGAAATGACGATCTAATTCCTTACACCAAGCACTCGTTATATCCCGAATTAAATAACTATACGGATCAAAGAACATGCATGCAAGAAAGCGGAAGAATTGACTATGAGCGAGAGATCAGATTGAAGCTACAAAGAGCGCCTGGAGCGGTATTCTATAGAATTCCTGCTACGCTGTATGGCGCATACATCCAAGACCTGTAGTGTCACGATCAATAACTTGCAGCCAAACTGGTCCCACCACATTTTGAACGTACTCGCTATGCATTTCAACTAGCGCTGGCAGGGCTGCTTTAGCCTCAGCAGGTAGCCCTGGCCAAAATGCATTCGTGTCGCGGTCGTGGTGCAGAAACAAGAACGGCAATAGATATTCGATTCGTGAATTTTGGCCAATCCATATGATATCATCTGCGAATCATCTCAATTAGCCTCAACCAGTTTATGTTTGGTGAAACTTCTGACCGTTAACGAGCGCTCGGAGCTCTGCACCGGAGGTGAATGGCCGCAGCAAGGCTGGGCACATTCGTTTTACCTAAACGAAAGAGAGTTCAGAATAGCGCTGATGAAAACCGTAAAAATTGCAACACACCTGATCGTGCATGTTGGAGCTAAAGACTGGAGCGAGGATCTCCATCGCCGATTTGAGCTCCGTAGGATCAGCCTTTTCCGGTGTCTATTGGGATGGAAGGCAATTTCTAGTGTGAAACGGATGGTGAAAGAAGCGCATAAACTAACTTCGATCGTTTCTCGGACCCATTCTTCGACTCGCTCGAGTTTTTGTAGAACCGCAAGATTATCTGAGCCATCTAACTCGACATGCATGGCGAGCTGAGGAAAAACTTTCATGTTCTCTCCTATGTCCTGCAGGTGAACAAAAATATCCCTCGTTGGGTGACGGTCGAAATACCTTCACAATGCCGCCGAAGAGTTTCACAAAATGCCGCCACGTAAGTTGCGAAAGCAGAAATTTCCGAAGGCTGGATTTTCATAGCTCGAGTTGCGATGGCATTGAAGCCACGAATGAGCGTGTTCTTGCACGTGGGGTATTAGAGTGGTAAAGAAGATGATGGTCCGAGGATATCTCACATGCATCAAAGATGTATCGTGGATGTATGCGTCGAGGTAACTGTTCGGGGAAGGTGGGGTCAGGCTCGCTCCCAGTCGCATTGGCTGGTTCGTTGTTGCCTTACTCCATGGTTCCAAGATCCGCCGTACTGCAAGCAATTGTCGAGATAGGGGTGCTGAGAGGCATGGCAGTGTGGATTCAGTATCAAAGATCGTTGGGGATCGGCACAAAGAAAAGACAGTGTAGGTGAGATGCAAGGTGTGATGACTGAAGAGGCAACTCATGCCTCGCTAAATACTCCATCCTCTTTGGGCTTATTTTGTGTCCAAGGCGAAAAGCAATCGGGGCTCTTTGTGCTGGAACAGGCCTACGCCATCTCGCCACTTATCTGTTGCTATGATAATGGCGAACAATAAGGCCTCATCGGTGAAGAAGCTAGCCAGGTGATTTGACCTTTGTCAGCTACACCATGGGCGGGCAACAAAGGGCTTGCGGCTCTCGGCACCAGAGCATCACGTGCATCGAATCGAGAGCTTGGCGCTTAGTAGATGTGGATATGACAGTTTCGACGGATTTTCCCACGCGAAACAGCAATGGCATGGCTCGGCTGAGTCAAGACGACTCGCCGCCTATGTCGGCAAGGCCATGGGACCAAAAATTAGAATAAACTGCTGGCATGTCATATTTTGTGGCGAAGCTTCGTATTAGTCACGATTCACAAGACCCGCCCGCCCTCGCACCGAATTTCTCGAGCTGTAAGCCGGCCTAGTTGAACGTTCCAATAAACATCGATTTACAGCGCAACGCATCCAAGAAGATGTCCGAAGACAATAACCTCGTTTGTTTTACCAACTGCTTACTTGCACTTGAAGATGGATCCCTTTTTTCCCGCGATTTATGGATTGATTCGGAGCTGGGACTTATCCTGGACGCCCAGGTAAGAAGGTTCATGTTATCAGATGGATCTATCTCAAAAGATCCATAGCATACTTTCTTTGCTCGCAGAACTCGGCCGTCACGTATTGTGGACCTAAACGGGGCTGTTCTCGCGCCGGGTCTACTGGATATTCAAATCAACGGCGCTTTTGGAGTGGACTTCAGCATCTACAATGATAACAAAGGCGTTCCGCGAAGCTCTGAGGAGGAGATCGCAGCTGATCGGAGCTATGTCGAGTCGTTGATCAAGGTCGCCAATAACATTGTCCAAACTGGTGTGACCGGGTGAGCGCATCTAAATATCCTTATCCGACGGAAAGGATCTTCTCTGAATTGTTTGACGATCTTCGCCAGTCTCGTACCCACGATCGTGACCCAGTCTCGCACCATTTACCCCAAGCTTTTGTCTCTCTTGGCTCCAAGGGCAGCACCTCGCGGTGCTAACCTATTAGGCTGGCATGCTGAAGGTACGTTTCCTTCGTGTTTCTCTGACGCGAAGCGACCCATGTGCTTAATGAGGTAACAACGAGCGCTTCAAGTGCCCGGCCATCACTCTAGCACCGATACTGATTGCATTTGCGAGCAGGGCCGTTCCTCCAGCCAGCCAAACGTGGTGCACATACGCAATCAATGCTCCTCTTGGCCTCAGAGGGAATTTCCACGATGGAGGACGTATACAGCCCGGCGGCACTCCAGGTGAGCCCTCCGGTTTGGATCGTTTGCACTATATCGGAAAATGGTTAACTTTAAGTTCTCGGAGCAGAGATACGCCGGTGGGGTTCGGATAATCACGGCAGCGCCAGAGCTTGAAGGCGTCCTCGGGGCCGTCTCACCACTCGTAGAACGTGGCGTGGTGTTTTCCATTGGACATAGGTAAACCCACTTGATTGATTCCTCGTGCCACTCCAGCTCTCCTCCCTTGCGTGCAACTCATCCCACCCACGCGCAATGCCATACTCCTAATCCCGCCGAGCGTCTCGAGCGGATCTAAGCTCACATGTGCCGCTCGAAACGCCTTGTGAGCTCAAAATTTTTGAGATGCAAGCGCCTCCGAGCTGCAATGCTTGACTCTGAATCTGGCTTGGCATCCCTCGCTTTCATCCCTTCTGCTCTTCTTCCCCCTCCCTCACTGAGATAATTCACTTAGTATCGCGCCTACCGCAACGGCCACCGCTGCCGTCGAGCGCGGTGCCCGACTAATTACTCACTTATTCAATGCTATGCCCCAGCTTCACCACCGCGACCCATCCATTATCGGCCTACTCGGCTCGAGTAAAGCGGGTAAGGTGGATACTGGCGGAGTTCCCAGGGTATGTCATGTTCGATTGTCTCCTAAATAATCCCCCAATCGGTTGGAAGCCTGTGCGCTCCGCCTACGCTCCAGACAAGGCTAGTCCCTCGAATGCAGGACCTAAAGTCCTCGCCGGGAGAGCATTGTACAAGAATATTAGTACCACAAACCCGAATAAACCCACCCCACCACCTGTTGGTGCAGAAGCTCTCGAGGAGATGCTCACCCCTCCCCAGACTCCTATTGGGAGGTCACTGGTCGTCGGTCGAGTGTCTGGCACCCCCGTCGCCAATGGTGAGTCACACCGGTGGGGTCAGGTATGCACTCTCACCAATTCCTCCCCTAGCTTCGGGTACTATGGAGCCCCTAGAGCGCCCCTTCTATGGGATTATCGTCGACGGCATACATTCCCATCCTAACAGTGTCAAGGTAACCCACCTCCGTTCACCCGAGATTCAAACACGTCGCCCACGCATCATCTCCTCACAAATAGCTTGCATATACGGCACACCCTGACGGATGCATCTTGGTCACGGACGGTGAGTGGTTAAATTCTACGCGTCTTGGGCCCTGCTAAGCTCTAGCTTACAGCTATGTCAATGCTCGATCCTAATTTGCCCGATGGCGTGCATGATTGGCGTGACGGCAAGCGCTTGGTGAAGAATAGGGACACGTTGTTCATCGAAGGCACGGATACGCTGGCCGGAAGGTGAGAAGACGTCCATTTAGTTTACGAGCTCAACTCAACGCAATTCTTCAGTGTCGTCACCCTTCCTAAGTGCATTCGTAACTTTATGGAGTTTACTTCCAGCACACTTGGCCAGGCAATCAAATGCGCGACATACAATCCCGCCAAGTGCGTTGGCATCGAGGCTCGTAAAGGGTGTGTGATACTCCACAAGGGACCGTGGGTATTTATTCATTCCTGTGCAGAACCCTTCGTGCGGGAGCCGATGCTGATCTAGTTGTAATGAGCCTAGAAGGTGAAGTATTGAGTACTTGGGTCGCTGGCAAGATGGTATGGTCCAAGTGAATTGGATATCGCTTGGATTTGCCCTGTCGTGATAAACTGTTGTCTCCACTGAACATAGCCGTGATGTAAACACGCCGAATAAAGTCGATTTTATATTCCCTTATATCAAGCGCGAGTGAATTTTTTATTAAGGATATCTTTGGCATTTTACCACGTGGACTGGATTGTCTATATTACGTACCTCGCTATTTCTAGCCGTACATCAACGAGCGTCCAGCGGTAAACTATCGAACACCTGATTTAGTGCTGCCATATCCATAAGTCGCAGGATTCAAGGGTTGATTCTTAAATCCCCATGACATTCAGGTGCTACGCAGGGATTCTCTTTACTCTAGTGTGTCAGTGGACGAGCGGGACCTAAAGAACGTCTTTTTCTTATGCCAACTTCTAGTACGAGAGTCTCTCTAGGGTTTGGGTGGGGTTTTAGGCCGTTTGATGTCGGCCCGTGCGTCACAAAACGTAATATCGAAACAAGTGTACGAAGGCAGCCGCGAGATTAAAAAATAGTTGTGATGCTACCTTGTGTTCGCCTTTCAGATAGATGTCATGCATTGTCAAACAAAAGAGAGCGAGAAAAACGTTGCCACTTGACGGACTAAGAACTGGGCGGTCCAGAAAAAGAAGTGAACAAGAGCATGCTAGAGTATTGCTTAGAGGCGAAAGCCTAGCAAAATCGCTGACCCCTCGGGAGCCTAAGTATAAGCGAATACCAGCGCACAATTTTTACGGCGAGGAGCGGTCATCCGAGTCGAGAAAGGCCCTGGAGGTACCATACGATAATCTCTTGCAGTGGACTGTTCCTAGAGTCGGAAATCCATCTTCTTTTACTCCAAGCCGAGGATAGATTTCATTATTGTTCTTCAGCTTTGCCTCAATACTAACAGGCGGCTTAGCGAGCCGCACATGCCCCCTACCCTTGATCGCCGTTTGGAAAGCGAGAATTTTGACTAACTATGCCCCTAGCCCAGAAACGGTCATTTAAGTCGAATGTGAGCTATGAACGTAGTTTTCTAGAATCGTCTAGAATATAGAAGTAGGCTTGTTACCACCAGAGACAGTATGATCGATAGATCCCTCAGTGGCTGGTCAGGATAATAATGGAGAACAAGAAGCTCCAGCGTGCTGAAACTACGCCAGGTATTGTGGCAGGGGGAAAGCGTATCGGAGGGTAGTTTTAGATAGATGTAGGGTGAAAACGAGTTAGTGCGGTTACCTGCAGGAGACCTTGCTGAAATGGTGGCCGTGCTGGGCTATTTGTTCAGGCCAGCATGGCACATGGGCGCTTAATGTGTTGATAT
Organism: Ceratorhiza oryzae-sativae; assembly: GCA_030998015.1. Taxonomy (NCBI): domain Eukaryota; kingdom Fungi; phylum Basidiomycota; class Agaricomycetes; order Cantharellales; family Ceratobasidiaceae; genus Ceratorhiza; species Ceratorhiza oryzae-sativae. The sequence continues at coordinate 1,488,985 of JARWMV010000235.1, read as the reverse complement.
ATATTTATAGCGGTACTGAAATTAACCCTTGCCTTCACCTGGGTGCTAAAACGCTTTGGATGGTGATTCTTGGCTGGATACACAACGGAAATTTTGTTCGGCAAAACTTGGATGAGTGAATTAAGCGCTTGGTGAGTTCAGGATCTGTGACGGTACAAGCTATATGCGTTGCTTATTGATCAGAGATGATAGGGGGCGAAGGGTTACTCGGGCTCGTTGACGTTGCGTTAGAAACCTGTCATATAATCGTGGGCAAGGTTGGTCCGCGAATCCCCCGATTTCTAATGAGCCTGTGGTAGCTTATCGCTGTCGAAGCAAGCTTTGGAGCACTCGCTAGACTCGGAGCAGCGCCGGATTCTGGCCCGACTAGGATCTAGTGAGTGCGCCAAAGCCTACTGGGCTAGTTCGCGCTAGTTAGATTTTTGGATTTTAGCCGAAGAGAATGATTGTGCGAATGGAAACCCAGTTGAAAGTGTGCTCTCTCGTGGATAAATTCAACGCGATTTATCCTATTTTAAAAAATTACTCCCTGAAATTATGCGGCTAACGCACACAGGCAATTGTGTACAAATGAGGTGAGATGACGTAGAACTCTAGGCGCCAAGTTCACCATATCACGTGATACTAAGGCCACCGAGCCAAGCGTGTCACACGATGTCACAACACAACCACCACCACCAATGCGATGGATACGACAGCGACATTATGCCTATTGATAGTAGGAGTTTACGCACAATCAAGGTATGATTTATATTAAAGGCTGTCTCATGAACAAATTTTCACACTGAAACCCGGCTCAGTGATAACTCATCAGTGCCCGATGCGTATCCTGGCGACCCATATCTTCCTTTCCAACCTGCTTTTGCGTACTCCCTACCAATCCAAATACTCATAACCGGAATAGTATTCACTCTAGTATTTGTCCTATTTATTCATTTGCTCTTTACCGCCCAATACCATTGGCCGCTTGCTCGCCTCAACTATGCACTCCAACTTTGTGGAGTCATCACGCTCCTCATCTGGCTCAGCGCAACCATCGGAGTTGTACTTACGCGTGTTCATGAGCGTAGTCGAAGCTGGCCTTATATGCTTGACTATGTCGCTGTGTCCGTTCCAAATGACCTCTGGTCGAACACAGAGACGGCCTGGTGGCTGGTCATGGAGAGTACAACATCTGGTCTAGTACACGTATGTTGCATTACACCTTGGTCGTCTCGCATCACTCAGCCCATTTTTAGATCACACATATTCAATTCCTCACGCTTCTCTATCCTTCAGGTATAGAAGCCCGCCTGATTTTCTTGTTACTTGGTCCTCTCGCAGTTGCGTCGAGTGGCATGGTTTTTACATCTATGAACTCGGATGGCGAGGTCCGCGATCTTGGAGACGCAATCCGCAACGTTTGCAACTCGGCGCTGTCCTTGCTATTCACGGCCGCCCTTCTCGCTTGGGGCTTCGTAATTCACCGAACACCTGCATGGCGCACTGACGGTGGAACCGCGGCGTTTGGCATTGGCGCAATTGTCTTGGCCGTACTTTCCACCGTTTCGAATTTCGCTCAAATCTTTTTGAGCCGCCGGATACATTGGTTGCTGAGCTTAACCTGGGCGATTGTATTATGGCAGAGCTTCTTGGGATGGTGGTGGTGGGTTGGAAGTGGGGAAGGAATTAACGAGGTGGAGGACATGCTCGATCGGGAACGAAGGAAGCGGAGGAAGGCCAAGAAGAGAAGAAAGGCAGCACAAGCTGCGGCCTCCAGAGTCGAAACTCAGAGCGGGATATTCCGTAGTTTACGTCGACGTGGAACCCGACCGCCCGGCACCGGTACTGGGGACTCTAATCGAGAGAACGCATCCTCACATCCAGAATCATCCACTCATCCCGAAAACATCTCGTCCCATCCTGAAACTCATTCCAATACAAGTTCTTCCCATACTTCGAACTTGCCCAATAATGCCCTCACGCGTGCCTGGACCAAGCTTCGCCATGCTCATAGGCGTGCAACGACTGTTCAGGCGATAGAGCAAGTAGAGCTCCGTAGTGCCGTGCCGGGGTGGGGACTGGGTAATTTTGGGATCATAGAAGCCGAACGGAGGAGGGCTGGGCGAGAGTGCGACAGAAGGGAGGGTGAGAGGGGGCTTATGGACCGCGACACAGAGAGAGAAGTTGAAGGGGAAGGGGAAGGTGATGGCGTCGTTGGTGGAGGGGACGCCGAAGATGTTCGTTCAGGTGGAGAGTCAGAAGATGACGTTAGGCGTCGGGGAACGGCGTATCCCCCATTAGGTTGGACCCAAAGTGATTTAGATCAACAAGCCGCTGCGAGAAAATCTAGAAGGCAGGAGAGGGAAATCCGTCGTGGAGGGATGAGATTGAATGATCGTGAGGGTGAAGGGTTGGGCGGGAGCTGGGGTTGGGGTCCGTTGAGACAGTGGAGACTGAGGGATACTACAGCTTATCGGTAATTGAGTGAATCTGTTGCTCTCACATTGTATCATAGACCCCGTGGTATATTATTGTTGTACTTGGAGTGCGTTTTCAGGGCCAACAAATCACCCAAGTTTTGGGGACTTATTTCGAACCAGGACCTGTAGCTAAGCGCCAAACGATCATCACACGCCAGAGTAAAAGTTTAATCTGACCTCAATACCCATATTTTCATCTCTTTTCCATCTCCAATAGAGTGACCAGAGTAAACTAGTGGAACTAGAATATGGTTCGGGTTCTTGCGTTACATGGTTATGCGCAGTCTGCGGAAATATTCAAGAAAAAGGTATGAGCCAAGTGGTTTATGCTCGACAGATAACCTCACGGCTGATTACCGTTAGATGTCTGTTATAAGGAAAGCGTGCGGTAAAAACGTAGAATTCGGTAGCACCGTTTACTAACTTCATTGGAGGCCAACGTTGACCACTGATCACATTACTCAGTGTTCGTGGATGCTCCAATTCTCTTGCAGCCAGCCGACATGCCGCAGATGTCGACTTCGGCCCAGGCACTGGACACGATTCAAGCATCCCCTGAAGAGCCGGAACTTCAGCCCCGAGCCTGGTGGCGAGCGAACCAAGAGAAAACCCAGTATTACGGAGTCCCGCAAACGGTAGAATACCTCCGAGACTACCTCAAAGGCCAACGATTTGATGTAAGCGTTTACCCAAGTTGGGGATTTAGAGCTGGATTTAACAAAAGAATTCTAGGGGGTGTTTGGGTTCAGCCAAGGAGCGGGTATGGCGGCTGCACTTGCTGCTATGGTGCGCGGCTCGTTCTATGTGGTCTCGCCCTAACTTCAATTACAACGCAGCTCGAACGACCCGAGTCCTATCCTACTATCATGATAGATGGAAAGCCACCCCATCCGCCTCTGTGAGTCGGCTGAAAGCTATCTTAACAGGGCGTTCAGGATTTATCTTTAAAACAGGCAGTTCTGCGTGCTTGTCTCGGGCTTCAAACCGGTAGACAAAGAAATCGGACCGCTTTTTGGCGTGCCCCTCAAGACTCCATCACTGCATGTACTTGGCCGAAACGACGTGATCGTATCCCTAGAACGAGGTAAGACCCTGGTCGATGTGTGTGAAAATCCGCGCGTCGAGGAGCACGAGGGTGGTGAGCCTATCAGTTTTAGCCCGCATTGAGGTTATCAGTATACAATTACGATCCAGGCCATTTCGTACCGTCCAAAGCATCTTGGCGGAACTTCTTCAAGGAATACCTGTTGAGTTACGACCCCGAGCTAGGTGGTAAGCCGGTAGCCTCGCCCACCCCAGCGCTGGATGGGGATACCCCAGGAAATGGGACTCCAGCTGGGACTCCCCGCGTTGGGACTCCGAGCAAGATGTAACTCGTAGGAACTTTGGAGCTCACAGTGCTCGTAGAACTGCAAACGGGCAGAGTGCTCTGAGCCTGTCTTTTCAGCACGAGGTCTATATCTAGAATATTTCCAGCAGGTGCATAGATAATGCTATATTTTAGACTAAAATATTGTTTGACAAAGTTTGACTCGTGATGCCATCGATATGGAACCACACTAGCTTAAATTCGTGGCACATTCGTGCGGGTGGGCCCAGTTATCAGCGGGTTTCAATGACGGGGTCGGCGCGTTGTATATCTAAACCTTGTTGGCATCCAGGTGCGTCACAGTTCACACGCCGGTTCGCTTGAAAAATTTCAGGTAGTTCCTTAACGAGCCCCCTAGGCTTCGACGCAGCTCGCACAATAGTTAAGCGATGTAGAGTGTTTAAACAATTACATCCACCTGTTCAAGAATGCAGATAGCACAGCTTCACTGCTACCACTACATAGAAATTATGGCAAGTAATATTTACATAAATATGTAGCAAACAGAGCAGACTGAAACGCCGTGGTCGAGATGCCATTGCGTGAAGTAATAAAACAAACGCGTTGAACAGAAATATGTTAGAGTGGGGGCGCCAACAAGATACTGAAGCAATTCAACCCTTCCCAAGTTAAGCACTCGATTTATCAACCGTAGGCAATCCGGGGTTGGGCTTTGTATCAATAAATAAGGACAATGGTCGCCTCGGTATCGATCTGGATGCCTCAGAGACTGAGTCTCGCCCCATGAACTTCCGCAAAAAAGTGGAGGACCGTTTGCGAGGCAAAGTCTGAGGAGCTGGTGGAGGGACGGGAGACGAAGGGGTGGGAGGCTGAATGTTGACGTTGAGACTATCCAGGTTGGCAAAAGTGGCAACTTCGTTATTGACTAGCGGGTCAGTTGGTTTGGCGTTGCGGTCGGGTGTTTGCGTTAGGAAATCTTTGAACAGAGTGAATAATTTCTCAGATAATAGGCAACTGAAACTAGCACATACCTACAACGACAGACCACAAGTTGTTGCCGCTCATCTTGGATTCCTGGCCCAGATCACGATCCGCACACACAGCGAGCCTAAATATCCAATGAGCAAGTTGGTTACAACACTGGGTCGATGGTACGCACTGTCTGGCCTCGGCTGTATCGCGTCGACTGACAATCGAGCTAGGCGGAGGATTTTCTCCGTCCAATGCCCAACTCATGTTCCACGTACTCGACCCAAGGAACGTTACGCTACTCGATGCACTACCGGCACCATCCTCACTGCTCACGCCCGAATCGCCGTTCGCGATCGCCCCCTGAATGACAGCGATACTCTTCCGCCCCTCTTTTCGCGCCAGCTTCAAATGCCTCTTCCGTTGCTTTGTAATGCTCCTGATAGTGCTGGCGAACTTGGCATCCCAGAGAGTTTGGCCTTCAAGATAGCGTTTCACAGCAGCAGCGTTGATTACACCAATGTCAGCCAAGTCCATCTTGCACCCCGCAAGTTCGGACTCTGGCTCAAGTGGACGAAGCACGCCCGACGTCGACACGCGCTCGCGAATCATGTTGTCTCTAAACGGGGAGTCAAATCCAAGGTTCCCCTGCGCTGAAAGGTTGTACACAGATGGGTCGCCGGCAGTACCCACTCCGGTAGGAGGTTCGTTCTTTTCGAGATGAAACCTCGGGCCGGCAATGTCATCTGATAGATCGCGAGTAGGCGATGTAGGGGAAGTTGGGCCGCCGTTGGGACCCCCAGGGGCTTGACCTCCACGGCGTGTCGTCGTTCGACGGCGCAAGATTGAAGGAGTAAAGGTTAAGGAACGGGGTGATGTGAGAGAGAGACGCCGAGGTGAGGTGGGCGACACCTCCACAGGTGGCGTGCCCGGACTCGAGGGCGTTCTTATACCGGGTGTCGAGGGAAACTCCGATCCTAGCAATGCTGGCTCGATTTCGGGAGATCGGGCAACAGATGCTTCGGGAACCACAGGTGTCGGAGGGATTGAAAGGTCGTTGCGATGTGTGACGTGCTTGCAGAACAAGGCAATCTGGAATGGGAATGGATGAGCGTGAGTAGAGCTATGAAAATCTGCTACATACAGCGCGATAGCAGTATTTTGCCTAATATGCAACTGGTCAGCGAGAAGCGATGGTCAGTATCATGACCGACTTACCGGGGTGGTAAATGAGAAGAGCGGCAACACATGACAAGTTTCTAAATAAACACTTCGTTACCTCTATTTTCTAAAAGCCAGTTCTCCCAACGTACCATCGTAAACTTGCAAATGAACCTTGGTGGGCGGGTAACCCTTCTGTTCAATATCCTTCAATGATGGGAGCCGCTCCTTCGCCTCGGGTTTGACTGGGTACCTGTCAGGGTGGGCAGCCTTGTGTGCGCTGGAACAACAATGAGCGACTAAGTTCCTGTGGAGTACAACAGAAACTCACACGTAAATAATCTCATCCCTCAACACCTCTTTATCGCTCGCAAGCACAAACAACGGCGGTAGCCCACCAAGATATCCCAGTGCAGGGCTCACGAGGGGATGTGTCAACTGATGATTCCTGCGAATAGGGTGAACAAACCGATTTCGTCGCAGGTTACAGTTCAAAACCTACTGGGCATAAAGCTGAATCTGAGACTTGACGACCTTAATCTCTCCACCAATTTCCAAAGCAATCTCGCCCTTGTACGGGTCAACCGTAGATTGACGCTTGCCTGGATTTTTTGAAAACGTGCTTGGTACGTTTTGAGGTTCGGCTGGGCGGGTCTGAGCCGAGGATCCCGGCGCTGGGCTCGTACCGCGAGATGACCTAGCTGGATGACCTTCAGGGATCCCACTTGAGCTGGACGTCTCGGACTCGGTCACTTTACTGGGAACCTGAGATTATGACTCAGCAAGCGGCACCTCGTGTTCAATAGCCAAGCTTACCAGCTTCAACCCCAAAGTATCTGCTTGTGCTGGCTCGGTAGTCAAAACCTTGTCGACCGTCGGAGCAAGGCTCGCCCCTGGCGGAGGCTCAAGATACGAATCGCCTCTAGTGGTCTTGCCACTCTGGGCAGCGTTTGGCTTTGGTTTCCACAACTTGCTCTTCCTCTTCTCCTGATCTTGCTCCTTTACACCAAGCTTGGACAAATCTAGCTCGCTCGCGCCCGGCAGACCAAGCCCTAGCTTTCCCTTGCTGCGTTGAACGACGTCGCGGACACGAGTGGTCATGCTCTTATGAACAGCGGCAGTGAATTCTTCGCATGGAGGTGGCCACAATGTAGAGGGTTTGTGGAGGGAAAGACCGAAAGGTGGAATAATATCCTACGAATAAGCGAATGTGAGTATGAGTTGGTGAGAAAAGAGATGAGACACACAGTCGCCGTGTTAGTCAACACACTTGGGAAGCTATGCGTCAAATCACACCATGGTGATATCAAGACACCACCAGCGGGAGCTGGCAGTCCAACGTCTCGGATGATCTGGAGTAGAGCGAGCGTCATGCCTCCCCCCGCCGAGTCGCCTGATGAAGCAGCGATCGAAGTGCGAACATTGATCGAAGTCGACCCCGCATTGACGAGTTTGAAACGAAGTGCCGTAAATCAATGAACCCGAAAAGGCAAACCGCGTAGAATGACCAAACAAATATTCATAGCACATGGTCAATGCCAGGATCGAATAAAGGGTGTAATGTGGACGCACCAGCAATGATAACCATGCTTGGTGGAACCGGCAGATGCTTGGCTCCAGGTGGGGGTCTGATCAAGTACAAGTCTAGGATTGATTGTGTTAGTTTTGACTTGCTTAACAAGGTGGACTTATGATGCTCACATGCTGCCAAGCAATCCTGCAACGCGCATGGGAAGGGATATTGAGGAGCGAGTCTGTAGTTCACAGCTACAAACATCCCAGCAGTTCAGCTAAGGCCCAAATAGGAAGGCTCAGGTTGAGGACTAACCTAACACTCGGCCACCCATTTTTCGAGCGTATCGCTGCATACAATATCGTTGTTGGTCCTAAACCCACGGTTAGTGGCTCGTATAACATCGAGGGCGGTCTTGGACATACGACCGAACCAAAATAGTACCCTCCACCATGAATGTACCTGGTCGTCCCACAAATTAGGCGCCTGAAGCCGACGAAATGAGACAGAGACTCACAACATGCACCGCATATCGTCCATCTCTGGCTCATAATGCGCTTCACCCTCCTCTCCATCCTCATCCGCTTCCTGAAGAGGCGAGCTCTCGCTTTTGGGGACGCTAGGCAGAGTCGGCTCCGGCCCGGTAGCGCTCACGCCCGGCTGAGCAGCAGCCCGGCCACCACTTACACCCTTTCCTCCCACACCAGCCCCACCACTCGTCGACGGTCTCTTGACCTCCTTCTCCCTCTCCCCACCAATACCATACGCAGACGCCGGCCTCGACCTCCCGGTAGTAGTAGCGGCAGTTGTCTTCACCCGCCTCAAACCCTCCGCCGGCGGCCGATCCTGCTGAGACTGCTCCACGACCGTATGATGTCGACTCGGGGGGTTGTGCGTATCAAACAAACTCGAACGCCGAGTCTCGGTATTTTGCCGGCGGGGTGTCGGGTTATTATTGTTATTATTATTATTATCCCTCTGCTTTCGTCGTCGTTCGGCTTCGCGCCAGTCTCGTTTGACAGCAACCCACTGGGCGTCTACGCCACGTACGCCTCGAACCTGGATATGCGCGAAACGAGAACGGAACAAAAAAACAAAACGTCAGGGGTCCATGTTTAAAAATGACGTGGGTGGGGCAGGTTTGACAGCACATGTGTGACAGGTCGAGAATCATATGAGATCCGGCAGTGCTCACCTGCCACCACTTGCTCCCGCCGACTGCTTCAGGTCCACCGAGCGCTTGTAGTAACAACGGTGCAGCGTCGTCGCAGCACGAGAGAGGGATGAGGACCTTGACGTTGTGGACCCAAGGTGGAGCCGGTATGCGCGTGTTGGAGAACTGTTGGAGCTCTTCGACTGTTGGATAGCAAAATCTCAGCCTCTGCGCTCATATACGGCCCAGCAGACATACCGGTATGCTTTGTACTCTCTTCCATAAAAGACTATAACCCAAGCATGTCAGTGCCTTTTTCCCGATCCGTGAGAAACATAAACGAACCTTGACGATAATAAACGCTTCATCAAACAACAACTCGTTCCGCGCCTTTGAATCCCGAACTACGTTGTTTCGCTCGAGATAGTGTTTAAAGAGCGTGCCCAGGACAATGGGTCCGAGCTTCACGCCCATGGTCGTTGTGAGACTCATCGTGGTCGTCGTCGAGTTGCAAGGGTGCCGGTCGCCGGGAAAGCTGTCCTATATAACTAAGCGCCGAGATGTCCGACCGGGCGGACGCCGATCAGCATGCTTGGCCGAACCTTGTTTCTGGAGCTGATTCAATGGTAATCGACATTTCGTCATACGGCGCAATTCGGAAGGGACCTGACAACTTCCATCGCGGGGCACTCATTCATCCAACTCTGGCCACCCCTATCCAGAAAAATAAGCGAAACAATGTATAAACACTTCACTATGATACAATTGAATTGACACAAAATACCGCAATCCCGCGACCAGGCGGAAATCATGCGTGCCCCTGCTGCTGATGCATCTCATACAGCGGCTCCTCCGAAGGCCTCGACACCGTCTCGTCCGTCGGCTTCAGCGCCTCTTCGTCATACCCACGCAGGGTCACCCCACTTCCGCTAGGCGCGCTGTGCCGAGGAGGATACTCCGCCGGCGGCCGATACTCTCCCAGTCCATGTCCCTGAGACCGAGGGTACTCGTCCAGCCCCACGGGCGAATAGCTTCCTGCGCTCCCGTTTCCTGCTCTCCGGTTATACGCTCCTGGTCCAGACTTGACGATAATACTTGGTGCGAAGTCTTCTTCGTCGTGGGCGGGGTTGTTCACAATCGGAAGCATCGATTCACGGTTTTGTTCATCGCGGGGAATGCGAGGCGAATGAGGCTTGTGAGAAAAGGGGGATTCGAGTGTGGGGTAGTACTGCCTGTAGGAGAAATAAGAAAACGTGAGGCCGACGATCGATCCTACCAGCACGTCTTGCCAGTGGTCTACCAAAAATAAATCAACCGAATCAGGCCGAGATAAGATAGAAAAGACCCACGCCGATAATCCATAGTCCTAGAGATGGCAACTAACAGCGCAGCCGTAAGTGGCGCAAGGGAAACCCACGCTTTGCCTGTATGTCCTCGCTTGTCGAACAAGTGGAGTTTTCCAGCGAGGTAAAAAGACAAGAAACCCATCCCGGCAAACGATACTGTCGTGAAGAGTCTCCATTAGCCACGCAAGTCTCACGAGAATGCAGGGCAAGACGTACAGCTAGAATGTCCTGAGAAAAAGCTCCGCCACCCATCCTTCATCATATAGGCATCGTCGCGGGTACAAATCTCACTGGCTGTCACAAGACCGTACACAGCATGGTCTTGCGCATTAGGCTTTGGTAGGCAGCGCGCAATCGCATCCGGACGAGGTCGACCAACAGTTACCTACAGACTCTCGTCACTTACGAAATAGCAAATGGTAGCGGGAAGGTTTACCTTGACAACTTGTGTCACCGCCCCTGTCGTAGCTAAGCCAAGAACAACTGCGCGACACGTAAACCCCACGGAACAGGAACAAGGGACGAAAAAAACAAGACATACGGCCAAGCATCGAGTTATGCCAGTCCCACCAGCTCCGCACGGTCAGCATGTTCACGATCGGCATGATCACGATCGGTATACCGGCGCAGATGACCATAAGCATCCAGTTTGGAACACGCTCGTGCACGGTGTAGGAATGTTGGATGCTATGCCAATGAGGGGTTAGCCATGCGAATGAGAACAGAGACAAAGGCGTACCTTGTGTCGGTCAAACTAAACTCTCGTTTGAACCCATCTATTTTGTCAAGCAAGAAGAATGCAATACTAAGACTCAATTGAGTGAAACCACCCGGGCGCATTCATGGTATACATACGCAAGCCCAATTGTCACGATCCTGTTCATAGCCGAATTAATGCCTAGCTAAAGTTGCAGGCAGATCGAACTCACCAATCTGGCGCATAGCTGAGCAGGAGTCGGGTCTGGCGAGTGCGCGTCCTGGGCGTCGCACTGCTGCTACTTCGCCTGCTAAACATAGATAAAGGGGAAGGTTTTTTCAACGGGAGCCCAAAGTGATTTAAACCGAGGAGCGCTGATGATGGTCGGGAGATATATACGGTGCCGGGGCGGTGTGTGGGAGGCAGTGTTAGGGGCCGCTTGGCGCCCAGGGTTTTATATAACCTGTTGGGCCCTGTTGGCATCGACCACCACAATCGGCACACGACTCTATCAGTTGACGAACTTATGCTGACCCTCCCTGCCCGGATCGGGATTGTCAACGGTTTGATTCTGCACGCATTGCCCTCCATTTGAACCACGGCGATAGCGCAAGCGCTGGTAGATTGCAGTTCGTTGGCCGCTCAGCTTTGTTTTTCCTGTACTGCCTCGAGGCCGCAACCTTTTTTGGCGTCTGTTCCTTCAATCTATATATGATTTGTAATCAATCAGGTCCTCAGCCTGTGCCAAGTTCACCTTCGAATTGACCACATTCATTCCTGTCTCCCGCTATGCCCATTCAGCACCGTGGCGATACGCAAACGACAACTTCTCGTCCGTATCAATAAAATATGCGCGGGCCGACCACCCGCCTACCCGTTGCTTCGAATCCAATAATAATAACCCAGCCATTCTTGGCATGCCATCTATCGCCTAGACGAACAACGAGCGTGCTGCTTGCGCTACTTGATTGGACAAGTGGGTCGGAAGAAGATCGAGTGCACCATGTGTTCTAACGATACGACGCTTCCGCAATCCGCGTCGCTTAAAGCCGATAGATATCTGCCACATGGTGTTTGCATACATATAACCCGGCATACCAAGACCGAGAACCCTGAATTCAGCTCAGGATGAAGTTCACAGTCGCTCCATTCGCCCTCCTCACAGCATCTGCCTTCGCCGCCCCGTTAAATTTCAATACACTCTCCAAGCGGGCTCTCCCAACACCCGTAAGCGTAGCAACAGCCAAAACATATCTCTCAGAACGTACGTTCCCAATTCCATCCGTTCCCCTTTCTCCCATCTTACAGATTGGTTCCAGTGACAGTCGCCGTGGACTCCAACTCGCCAGCCTACTCTCGCGATCTCTTCCCAACCTGGGACACCATCTCCGGAAACTGCGACACACGTGAAACGGTGCTCAAACGAGACGGGAAGAATGTCGTCACGGACTCGTCGTGCGCTTCTACGTCTGGGTCGTGGACTTGTGAGTTGTTCCCCGCTCTTACTCGCTATCCTCATTTATTGACATGCATCCCAGCTCCATACGACGGTGCCACATGGACGGCTTCTAGCGATGTAGATATCGATCACGTTGTTCCGTTAAAGGAAGCCTGGCTCTCTGGCGCACGAAGCTGGACAACCGCCCACCGCGAAGCGCTCGCCAACGACTTGACAAGGCCGCAACTTTTGGCTGTTACTGTAAGTCAGGTTCTCGGAGCTCAGTAATTGAACCAAATATATGTGATTGTCGATAGGATAACGTCAACCAATCCAAGGGCGACAGAGATCCGGCCAACTGGATGCCCCCTTTGGCTCGTATCGTAAGTTTTGTACACACAAGCGAGATGGCACGATTGATAACCTACGCGTCATCCCAGATTGCACGTATATCCGAGCCTGGATTACTGTCAAGCATTACTACGGTCTTACAATTGATTCGGCCGAAAAGACAGCTTTGACAAACTACTTGAATGCATGTTGAGTGTCCCTCGAGGACCTAACCATGTTTGCATAAATGCATGCCTGTCATACTCTATAGAGAGGTGAATGGATAAAGCCGTGAATATTGGGACCCGAGAAGCGCATACATGCCAATTTGCGCTTCCTCGTCGTACCTACGTGCATTTCATCGTACCCTGATGTGGCGTTATGCCCCTTTGAAAGATCTCACACCCGCCTATGAGGTGACCAAACCAGACCAGACCACCGCCTAATAGGCCACATTATTCCAGTCGCAGGTCCTTCGTTTAGCTTGAATGACTTAGCGTAAGCAAGCTTTCCGATGCACAACATCCTGAGCTCACCCGATTCACCAATCACTCCAAGCTCAACACTCGTTCACGCAGCTCCCTTACAACCTCTCGCTAACCCACATCCCTTTCTTGGATAGTTAGCGCAGGGGGCTTCAGCAACTCGATGTCCGGATCCCGAATTGTATCGTTGGCTCGATCAAGAGTATCCTGTGGTGTATCACGATCTCCCGGCCCTCTCGACTAACTCGAACTACACAAGCGAAGCCCTTCTAATTCTCGTTCAAGCGACGCAATTCGCTGGGTCATCCGAACCTCTTCCTGGGCCTGGATGGCAATACATTCGGTCATTTCAGTTATCCTGCGACCCTTCCCAACAAGCTGCTTGTGCCTGGAGCTAATTTGTCCGTTTTTTTTTCTTAACTCGGATCCTTGCCAGGAATTTAATGAATTCATTTTCAGTCTCGTCACTAATACCGAGGGTGGTATGAAACGATAGGTGGCGGTGTCGTTGATATACGCACCTTCGTTGCTCAAACTTTCATCGAGAATGAGGCACCGATTGTAAATAGAACTAACCACAAGGAGTCGAGCCAAACTTGCCACCTGACCTCAACCCTCATGCTCCTCACGGCAGGGCCGATGTCCTCAGTCAAATACTTCAACAGCCAATGCTGTTTCCTTAGGTTCGTAGTTTCGTAGGCACCTGGCTCCATGCGGGTTCCAGCCTCCTATAGAACATTCTAAAGTCCGCTGGGCTAAGCAACCAAGGGCTTTGGATGACAAACAGGAGGTTTGTGGTGATGCGGCTCGATGTGCTGATCGGCTCCATGCGGACACCCAATAGCAAGCAAGGCCAAATGGCCGAGCTTTGAGGGTTGATTCTTGTCACCACTCTTCTCGAGCAAGTGGCTGGTTTGAACGATTTCCTTGTTGGGCACCCTGCTCGGTCGCTGGCTTTTGAGTGGAAACAGTACTCGTGATGGTTGCTTGGGGTTGGGCGTTTCAATTGACGTATAGGCAGCGCCTGACAATCAAAACCATAATGCGCCGTATGCTACAAGTATTAAGCCCCCGATATGCGAGCCAACGAGTTGTCCGGGACACCCAGACTGCTAGAGTCGATATGGACCTGTAGGCGCGCCCTGGGTGGCTCAGGGATTGTTTGCTTTCGGTAAAATCCAGATATTGCACGCAGAATTGAGTGAAAGGAAACTTAGGAAATAGGTAGTAGGGAGAGAAAGAACGGGGTGATATGGCATACGAGCCTGGGTGGTGCGTCGATAGATGAGGCGGCGTGACCACTCATCTCATCCAGTCCCTGTTGCCAGATGAGTCGGCAGGTTGTTTGTTTTGCAAGCAGCGTCTCAGCTTCTCTTTTCGCAGAAGGCATGGTCATATTCTAGAATAAGCGGCGATTGTATATAGTGCATCATCTCAAACATGTATTAGACCATATTATTTCGCTTTGTAGACTCCTGGATGAATATTTCTCAAGAGACCTAGAGGGCAATGAAAGCTCTGATCCTCACCTGGTTGACTAGTTGTTCCAAGCTCAACACCTGCCCCCGTAAGTCCCCTATCTCTTTCTGGTGCCTTGAGGCATCGTTTTCCATCCTTTCCCGTAGACTTTGCACTTGGAATTTTAGAAGCTCAATATCCCGGTCCCTGACTGCATTATTTGCTCGATCAAGAGCTTCCTGCAGCGCATGTCGATCAGAGTGGTTTGAAGGGCTAGAGCGAGATTTGTTGAGCTCTCGTTCAGCTGATTCGGCACGCTCAGTCGCTGACGACAGCGTCGCTTGAAGTCGACCCCTATCTGCGTTCAAATTTGCTACCTCTTGGGTCTGAATATCGAGGCGCTCAGAGATTTCAGCTATCTGTCGGTCCTTCTCTGCAAGCTGTTGGTCTTTTGCTTTAATTTGTGCAAGTAGCTCGACGGATTCTTCTCCAGTCTCATCTCTGGCGGTAGTGGTTTCGTGAAGTTCCATGCGTTTGTGTCTCATTAACGAGCCTACCTAATTCGCTCGAACTTCCACCGTCGATGTGGCATCCACTCGAGCTGCATACACAGGTAGATCTACATCCATTTTGCAATTGTGATTCAATACACTGACATCGACACAATAAGGTACCTTTGCACCATTTTTTTCTGCATTGTGTAAATCAAAAATGCGATCGCATCCTGCAAATTTAATACTTGGGGGACGATCAGATATCAACAATCCAGCTTTTTTTGTCAAAAAAACTACTCACATATATACTCCTTGATCCTTCGGTCCTTGCGTAATCTCCCATGAGATGGGGTACCTTCCACCGTATACTTCAGCTACGTTGTCTGTCGTGGATGCTGTAAGGTATTTGCCAGTGGCACAGTTTTTTATTTTCCATCCCGCACCGGATGGCTGTACGAACCACTAAAAAATGATCAAGCTCAATAGTCCTATCGAGCCCATCAGTCCTAACACACCGATTGGTTCTCTCCTTGGTGCCTCTCCCAGCAGTATATGTTGGTGCCAGTCTCGGAAGACGTCAAGGCAGTTCTGCTCCTTGCATTTATGATCTTATATGTGCCTGGATTCATGGGTACTCGTGAACTGTGGCGAGAACACAGGGGCGGGTTGATGAGCGGGTGGATGAAATGGTTGCCACACGTTCTACCACGTGGTCATCCGCTATCGCACACATCGATCGGATTGGTTTTTTTTGGACTCCAGTTTATTCTGTCCGCTCAGCCCACAGTTGCAGCAATTGGTAGTATATGAGACTGCCTTCTAATCCTCCCCATCGTCGGCCCCTGAGCCCGCATCCTAATGCCCCAAGCAATGTCCGACCGGCGAGCCTACGCCCCCCTGCCGTCCGACCACTTGATTGTTTTGGAGCTCCAGAGCGCCCCATCATGCATTTGTGGTGCATTGTTTTGTTCGCAAACAATTTTGCTTGATCTGTCTGGTCTTCTGCACTATTGTTCCTTACGTGTATGCGTTTTGCAAAATGTACGGTGTTGTCTTTCAGTCTGCGTGTGAAGGGTACAGTCACTGTTTGTCCTTTATGGTACGCCTATCGTCTCTAGATACCCCATTAAGTATATTGTCGCCTTCCCTGGTTCTAGTAGCGCTCTGAGCGACCTCGATGCATCGCCTAATTCTTGAGCTCTCAACGTGCGCTCCACCTTGTGCGCTGGACAGGTCATCAGCAGATGGAAGGAGGACTATTCTTGTAAGCCGCAGTTTGGGCACGTTGGGGACTCGATGATCTTGAATCTATGGAGATATACTGCGAATGGGAAGTGTTCAAGCCGTAGTTGAACTAACGCCGCATAGTCGCATCGGCAGAGGGATTTGGCCATTTTAAAGAAGTTGAGTCAAGGGCACGTGGAGTCTAGGTTCTGTAGTCTTTCTTTTCGATATGTGTCTTGGACCTCCTTCGCATTGATTAGATTTTTCTACAAAAGCGCCGCGACATCCACCTCTGCTACAAAATCTATCAAACTGCTGGGCACGGAATCGGCGAGATACTAGTAAGCGAAGGAGAAACGAGCCGATCAGTTCACGCATTATGTCTTGATTCCATAGTTTTCATAGCCCGGTACATCCCAACCAGAGCTGAACTTGTTTCGGTAGATTCAAAAAAACTTTTGAAATTCAGTGGTTTTGTATGCGGCATGCAATCGTGGAGTTACGAGGGATGGCAGAGCAGATAAAGTAATTAGGATTTATCGGATAGTTCAATGACAAAGTTTATCGATTGTCCTGTTATTGCCCCGTCGCTACGCCATGTTATTCGGGCGCTTATTATCTTGAATGAGCATCTAGTTTCGGGGAATGACATTGGGTGATCCTTATATGTAATCGAAAGACAAACTCGCCTGGGAAACCAGCTTTTCAAAAGCGTCCATCTTGTTGCGAAGCTGATTAGTCTCTTCTTGTTGCCGAGCGAGTTCTTGCTTCACACCCTCGTTCGTATTGTCGCCTTTAGCACGTTCTAGTCGAGACTTCAGCATTTCTATCTCTTCTTTAGCTTGGCAAAGCGATTGAAGGGTATTTTTCAATATCCCAGATTTTTCAGCAAGATCGTTCTTGACGCTATTCAGTTCTTGATTTTGTTCCGCAAATCGTTCGGTCAACTTTGCGAGTTTGCGATCCTTTTCTGCGATTTGGTTGTTACGACTAGCCAGTTCTTGGTTCTTCGCACCAATCTCATTTCGAAGTCGTGGCTCCTCTTCCCCCGAATCATCGCTATACAGAGAGTCCATGTCTGCTGGGAATCTCCTGCATGGCATGACCTACTCACTTTAGTCGCTCGAACCACCATCGTCTATGGCTCATCCAGCTGCCTTGCCAATGCAAATGCATCTACCCAAGCAAATAATGAGATTATTTAATGGTATTTACCACGTCGTTACAACATACGTACATGGTTCCCATCGTTTGCCTTACCCCAACCATCTAAGTCTATCACGCGGTCATCGTCTCCACATTTAATACTACCAATCCTTATTGTAAATCTCGATATCAATTATATTTTAATCCAAATTTGCTTACGTGCATGTGCCTTCGTTTGTCCGGTTCAAGACCCATGTAGTAGGGTACCACCCACAGTAGACCGGGGTGCCATTCGAAACCCTTGAGACTGCGAGGAAGTGTCCATTTGCGCAGTTCTTAATACGATAACCCCCTCCGGAACGTTGCAAGTACCACTGTAATATATTTTAGTTTGGGAGCCAGCGGTAGTTAGAGACCTGCATGCCTGCTGGTTTCTACCATCGTGTTTACGCCAGCATACGACATCCCACTCGTTCCATTCTGGAACTGTGATAGCTGTGCCACTGCATTCACTGCTGATGCGATACGTCCCAGGTTGAATATCAGACATGATTTTGTGTATCTGGAGAGTGAATCTTAGTGGCGGGCTCGCTGAGATGCGGGTCGTCTGGTGGCTGGTCAGTGGCAACGCCGCGATCAAAATCACTCTTTGCCGCATCCCATAACATGCCATAACGTGCCACCGCCACTCTTGTTGCGGACCTGAGAATCATGTATTGCGACCTTGTAATCAGTCTTAGTAGTCGGTTCATTCAGAAGCGTGGATGCACTCCCAAGCACCCGTGCCCCCAACCAGTTGGTGGTGTGGTTTGCATGATAGGGTACTGCGTGGAGCGAGATGAGGAAAAGCGGATAGAGGTGTTGGAATGAACTGTTATGGTGTTTTTGAGGTAAACACAGGTCAGCATATAGGGGCTGAAGACGTGCGAATTTTCGAATCACCCTCATAACACGTTCGTGCAACAAGGTCTCTCTCGTTCGCGATTTCAACGCACGCCAATTATATATTATGCTTATAGTTTAAACATCCAGCTCTTTGTAACTACAAAAATCAAATTCATTATTATCTTCAGTCACAGTGGAGAAACGGGTGTGAAGCAGGTTATTACAAATCATTCTCAAGCCAATAAACTTCTAGCAATAAACTGGTGTTTGAACCCCCTATTATTTCATGCAGCGTTCCTACCTGCCAGCCCCACCTGAACAAAGGATCAGCTGCTGCAGAATTAGCCTTTCTTGAGGAGAAAACGTACCGCCTCAAGCTGAGTCTCTAAGCCGGCAATTCTAGCCCCAAGGCGTTCCACTTCTTTTGTTTCACGATCTGCCCTCTCGTGTAGCCTCAGCTGATTCTCAAGCGTTAAGATAGTGATGTCGCGATCACGGATGGTGTCCTTGGCGCGATCAAGGGCCTCTCGAAGTGCTGATAAGTTCTCCGAATCCTCTTTATCGCGGATGCTTTCCGCGTGATCGAGGCGAGAAGACTCGGATGTATCGTCTCCGGGAGCCGGCATATCTCGCCGAGGTCGACGCTCCTCATCGAGTCCACGAATTCCGTTTTCTCGTTCGATGATTGCAATCCGCTCAACCATTTTAGCTAATTCCTCACCCTTCCGGATGAGCTCGAGGTCCTTTTCAGCGAGCCGTTGATCCCTTTCAGCAATCTGCTTATGCAACTTCTGGTCCTCGGCCCGTGGCTCGTGGCTGTTGATATTTTTATCCTGAATTGCGTGATCCAAGCATTTAGACTACTCACCCGAGTAACTCAAACTTCCAACTCCTATGCGGCATCCATTTTGTATCAAGACTCATATGAGCCTGTTGATAGATCCAAGGTTTTTTGTGAGGTTTAGCAGCAATCAACAAACATATTGAGCCTACGTTGTTTCCATTCCTTTCTGCCCCCCATCCATCCAAGCCCAGCACACGGTCATATTCTCGGAATCGAATCCTAAGGAGTATAACTCGGGCTCAGGTCCAGCAATATACCGAACAATTCAAGTTTAATCACATGTAGGAGTCATGGTCCAGTTCTCCTTGATCCAAGTCCCACGTTGCGGGATGTCTTCCAGCGTAAACGTCATTAGCGCGTTCGGGGTTGGGCACGCTCAGCCACTGGCCTGTGCCACAGTTCTCGAATCGATAGCGGTCGCCGAAGGGGTGAACCCGCCACTGCAGCGAATAAAAAGGTAAATTATGCATTTTCACGAACCAAGCCCAAACATTTCAACCTGTTGAACTTTCCCACCATGTCGTTGCCAACAGAAAACGTAACCCTCACCGCCGGCAGAGACGGTCAGAGCTGTTCCAGCCTTTAAATTGATGATTCTGTAAGTACCGGGAGCTATGCGAGCCATGGTAGAAGCTTCTAGGTCGCTAAATGGCGGAAAGCAGCAAGTGCCTGGAGACCCCCCAAGTGGAGCGCTCGGATCAAAGCCACATGAAGCGCGTTGCCACTCGCCAAATATTGTTCGTCCACGTGACTGGCGGTGCTGCATTCACGCAAGGGGGTATGGCCCTAGATATTTCAACGTACGCCTCCTCGCCAGGTCCATTTATTACGCACGTGCCACTCAAGGTGGCAAGCCGTTATTATGTAGCGGTTACTTGTACGCCCTATGCACCCAGCGACACGCCTTGGTCGATCGACAGTCACATTAGCTGCGCGAAACATATCCACCCAGTGTGCGAGAGAGAAATTTTATAATTTTATCCTTAATTAAGCGGTTTATAGGAGCCGCGGATGGCACCCTTCCACGAGACTGTACATCCTCGGCGTATTTCTAAATCCAATCGGCAGAATGGTGTTGCAATCATGTGCCTTTGGTTTCTATCTTTATCCCTCTTAGCTGTTCTGCTACTCATGTGGGCTGCCGTTTGGGAATCTAGAGCTCTATAGCCCTGGAGTGATCACACACGCTCTCCGCCACTCAACCATGCGGTATACGTTGATCCGGTCACCAAGTAGGCTCGGGCTTAAGGTTCAAACACCCCACTCCGAACAACGTATCACCGCTGGAGATCTTGAAATGCAACCTGGGCGATATTGGCCTAGTGGAAGACGAGGCTCGAACAATACGATCAATGGGCGCTTGCCATTTTAGCCAATACCCTTTGGTAGTCTGTTCTGCCAGGATAAACCATGTACCATGCATAACGGCATTGAGAGAACCGGAACACACATTGCACTATTGTTTTTCATTGGAGATTCCGAGTACTTACATGCCTCATCCCATAAATCAGAGAGTCGCAATTATGTTAGATAGGATGTAATTTGTGAAAAAATATCGGGCCCGGATCCAGATCATCCTAGCCTTGAATCTGAGAGGCGCGTTTGATCACACAATCGAATCGTGCTTCGATTACTTCACAGATCACCCTTAAACTTACCAAAATGCAACGGAGATCGACCCGGCTTCGCGTATGACGGACCGTTCTTCTCGACGTTGACTTAGGACTTGAGTGCAAGTCATCCTTTCATAAGTCTGAGAAGATTTGTGAGCGAGGACTACACGTCATATCATGATACAGAATAAGTGCTGGATCGAGAATCATGGTTAGCATAATTACAAAGGCAGCCCAATTCGTAACTATCCATCAAATTCTCATGGGCGTCGACAAAATGATCGAAGGCGTTCAGATCATAAACGTGGACATGTATTCCGCACACCATGTGGAAGTAACCTCACGATTTGCCAAACAAATTTAAACAAGACTAAGGCCACAATCAACCAGATCAGTCTCTAGTGATTTCGAGGCTTCAACGCAATCTGTTGCAAGTACTCTGTAGGCATTCCAATTAAAATATCTGCCAAAGTTTGCTCGCCTTTGACATCGCTTTTTCACCAGGAGGATAGTGCCGATGCCATCGCTATTGCGAGGTCCGTTGAATTTATTGTGAGCCGTCAGGTTGAGATGAATAACGCTCGATACCTCTCCAGTACGTGCGTCTTAAACCAGCTGAGCCACTCTAAGCCACTGTTCAGTTGTACCGCAGATAATATTAGCTTATGATTAGATTTTAAGTGTTAATATGGAGCCCAGTTACATCTGGGGTGCGCTCTGGTCACTTGGTCGTATTGCACATCACTTCAGCTGAGTTTGACCGGCAGTGGTTTTCTGGTAAGATAAACGCAATCCAGATCCCGTAAATGCATTTTGATGCCTAGAATATCGACCCAACAGCTCAGGAATGCTGAGTAGGTGCCCCTAATGGCTCTGCAAGTAAGGTGACCAGCAATCGAAACTAGTTTTGCTTTTCTCCATCTCCTTCACATTCAGTTCGTAAAATAAATCTTTAGTATTCCATCTAATAACTGCTAATGTGATTGATAGAAGTCAGTCGGGCTGAACCGACGGATAACGAGTATTACTTAGCGCACCCTGCACTAAATGCAAAACCACCATGTTGTATTATGCCTACGGCATTGTTGCTGAGATTAGTAGCATTTAAAGTAATTTATTCGCCCACCTTGCTCGTAGGTACGAAGCCAGACGCGACGGATGAATGGTATCTTACGGGCGGGCTTTTGGTGCGTTTCTGGGCACTACATAACAACAAGTGGGTATTGAACAGAATAGTTCCGAGCCACATATATTGATAAACACCATAGATGGATTTTATAGTGCGTACAACCGATGAAGAATATTCATTCAAGGTGAATCTCCAAAAGTGCCTTGCTAGCTGGGCTCTTTACATCGACTACACTTTGGACAGCGAGGGTCGAGGTGGGCGTGGATGTGTGTGCCAATCAGCGGCCTGAATGAGACAGACTTGACTTCCTTCGCAGTGTGACAACAAGCGACGGATTCAGCTTCCATAGTGGAAAGAGCGACGGACGATTGTCGCTTAGTAAGCCAGGCGACAGCGGCGCCAGCGAGAATAATGACAGAGCTGGTGATAGACTTTCGTTGGTGTTGTGTAGCATAATCGGAGTCAGAGTAAGCAACCTTGTAGAATGGTTTGTTGCCGTCGTAAGTGAGTCCTATATGCGAAGTGGCAGATAGGTAACGGTGTATGCACTTCATAACCGTAATGTGCGGGTCTCCGTAGCAATGGGAATGGCGGGCTAGGAGGCCAACCGCAAAAGCGATATCAGGACGTACGCATCGAGAGAGCCAGAACAAGCGACCAAGCTGTGTAATGTAGGGATAATCGATTTTGTCAGTTGCAGGTTCGAGTATAGGCATAGTGTTCGACATAGGAGTTGTAGCGGGCGCGGCGTCGTCAAGATCAGCAAGTTTAACAATGGATTTGATGTATGACTGCATAGTGAGCGAGAGAGTGCAATGCAGACGATCGCAAGTAATGGCGATAACAAGAAATAATCGGGTTTCGCCTAGATCCTTGCAGTCAAATAGGTTAAGTATTTCGCGCTTGATAGCCTCGATGTGGCCAGCTGTACAGCATATAACGAAATCATCGACATAGCAGATAATGATGGAGAAAATGCCATTCTTGGTTTGTGTGAAAATTGAGATGTCTTTGGCACAAGGGATGTATCTGATGGCGAGGAATTTGTTGTTGCAGAAAAGTTCCCATAGATAGCCAGCTTGATGCGATCCGTAGAGAGCCTTAGTGACAAGCATAACCTGGGAGCTGCCTTTCCCATAACCTTCAGGGAAATCGACGTAGAGTGGTATATCCATTGGTGCATGAGTGTATGCGCCGGTGATGTCAACCATGTGACAATCGAAATCAGCATAAGCGATGAGAGTGAAAACGATACGAATGTATGCAAGATCGGGTGTGTTTGAGAAGGTTTTGTTGTATGTAAGGCCAGCGATTTGTTGGTTTCTGTGTATGACTAGCCTAGCTTTGAGACGGATTTCACTCCCATCAGCATCTCGTTTGATCTTTAGAACAGGGCCGGATGTAAGTATCTGTTGGCCAGGAGGTACGTCCCGATGAGGAATAATTTTGTAGACTTTTTGTTTCTTCAGTTGTTCAAATTCAGCGTCGAGTGCAGCAAGCCAGTCGTTACAGTGGTTAGAGCGAATGGTGTCCAACCATTTAGGAGAGTTGGAGTCAGTGAGATCAGGCTGTGCAAGCGAAGAAAAATGTTTGGCGACCCAGGTGTTGTAGCAAGGTGTTTCATCATCGCGCGTAGCATCTAAAGTGAGGAAGCAGGCTTGTATGTGGTCTGGAAGGTGCGAGCGGTTTGCAGAGTGACCAAGTGATGATGTGTCAATCATGAAGACTTGGTCAGGGTTGCGGATAGAAGAGTTGATCCGTGTATGCAGACTGTTGAGTGATTGAAGCCATAGTACACGTTCGGGTTGTGATTTCTGGTTGAGGTGCATATGCTCAGGAGGATTGTCGTTCGCACAAGTCTGTAGGTGAGTAATGTGTCGAGTAATGCCGGGGACGGTGCGATCAGAGGGCTGAGGCGTTGTGGAAGGACCTGGAGTAGGACGATGTGAATGTTCATTGTTCGCACTAGATGGAGAAACGTCCGTGACGGTCTGAGTGGGTTGTGAGGGTGTAGGAAGCTCCCCCTGAGATAGATTGGACAGGTCTTGGTGCTGAGTGGATATATGCTCGTGTTGCTGAGCGTTTGAGCCATTTCCTGTCTCCCCCTCACTTGGTGCAAAGACCTGGACCCATTTCTCATCAGATAGGGTCTCTGATTGTTCAGACGTCGATATAGGGGCTGGGGTATCAAAAGAAGTTGGATTGGGGAGGTGGTGGGGAAAATAAACATTGCGTGATTGACGGATGGCACGATCAGGCCATGCAAGGTATCGCCAGACTCCTCCAGAGTTTCGGTCTAGACCAGTAAAAATAGCGCACCGAGTCTTGGCCTCTATTTTTGAGTGTCCTTTAGTTTGGATGAGGACATGGCAGGTAGTGCCAAAAAGTTGAAAATACAACATATCGATAGGTTTATTGAACATTTCGATCTGTGGGACACACCATTCGCCTCGAATTTTGTGGGGTAAATTATTAGCGATAAGATTTGCGTAGGCAATGGCTTCCTGCCATAAGAATAGTTTCCCCCTAGTGTTAGAGTGTCCATGAATCATTGCACAAGATCGTTCAGCTAAGGTGCGATGTGTACGTTCAGCAGCGCCATTTTGTTGCAACGAGTAAGGCGCAGTGGTAGTGATTTCAGTGCCAGTTTTGTTGCAGTACTTGCGCAAGCGTTTGTTGATCAGCTCCTTGCCGTTGTCAAAGTGAATGCACTTGATTTCTCACCCTTTTTGAGTGCGGATGTAATTGGCTAGGGCAATGTAGTGATTGACAGCTTCACCTTTCGTTTGCATGAAGTGCACAAAGGTGAAACAAGTGGCAGCGTCGATGAAGACAATATAGTACAGGTTCCCTTGGAGTGATGAAACAGCAGCCAGGCCCCAGATGTCAGAGTAGAATAAATCAGCAATTTCGCAAGGGGATTTGATAGAGACGTTGCTGAAGGGTCAAACGTGAGCCTTCCCTTGTATGCAGCTGATGCAATCAAAGTCGGGGTTTAGAGATACGGTATTAGTCGTAGATATTTCGAGGCCACATGCTAGTTTCATGTTTTTGAGACGAAGGATGTTTCAGGGGTCTGTATGCGCGAGAATGATATGCCAGTCACGCAATGTATGTGACAGATAAGCGTGCTGCCCAGGATCGGTAGTAGCCATAAGGTACCACGAATTTCCAGTGCATCGTTCACCTATTTTTCGGGCTTGAGCAAATATGCATTGATCATTTGTGTCGACTTTGTCAAAGAAAGCGATGTAGTCTCTGGTCACGTGAGCAGTATGCCGAGGATATTTGTTGGTCCAAGCGGATAGAGACAATAGGTTGACTGGAGATTCTTCAACGAGTGCAACGTTGGTGAAAAAGACACAGCCATCAGGGCGACCATAGACGGGTTTATTGTTAATGACACAAGGGACTCGAGCATAGGTGTACAGAGCGATTTTGCTGAAACCGGATATAGTGGCAGTGCCACCAACGCCTTGGATTGTCACAGACATAGGAATAAAATTCGCTAGATGCTTGCGGCGATTTGTTACGTGACACAAAGCGGCAGAGTCAATAATCCAGGCGTCGTCTAGACCAATGCCGAACTGAGTGAGAGTTTGTAGTGTAAAAGAAAAGTGCATAAAGTTTTCGGCAAAATAGCGCTGGACGCATTTAGCCAATTCCTCAAAAGATGGCAAAGGAGGATTTGGTAGCGAGATCAGTTCCCACAACGGCGAGGGAGCATAAGCGCTAGTATGACGAGTGGAACTAGATGGCCGTGTTGGATTATTCTGAGAAAACCGAAGGGAGAAAGTGAAATGTGTTGATGAGGCAAAGTTCGCATGTTCACCATTGTTCTGATTATTGCGATTCTGGCCATTATTCGCATTGTGATTATTTTTGCAATTATTGGTTCTGTCTCCTGTGTTCCTACAGCCTTTTTCGCATCCACGGTTTGTGCCTCTGCAGTTGTTATTATTTCGGCCCCCCTTGTATGCACCGCCACCAGCCTTTCGGCATTCAGGACTCTTGTGACTGGGTATGCCGCAGTTGTGACAAATAATTTCAATTATAGTGGATGCATTTTGGGGTTGATTGATACAGTGATTTCCAGGAATTTGGCGGTTGTGAACGAAGAACAACTTTTCACTGTTCTGGGATTTGCAGCGATGATATTCAGCGAGTAGCTGCGATTGGATGTCAAGCGATAGTTGTGAGCCATCGGCATCAGCTGGTTTGGGCCGTTGAGGGATCACGGAGATCAAGAGTTGCCAAGATTCAGGCAGAGAGACACAAAGTTGTCAAATAAAATCGATCTCCTTCAGTGCAGCCGAAGATTCAGTGAGAGACGCTATATTAAGGTCGTTGAAGATTTTTTGCAAGTCCTTGATGTGAGACTTGAGATCATCACCTTCAGTCATACAAAGAGAGGTAAACTTGTTTTGCAGCATAGTCATAGCAGCGATGCCTAGCGATTGGTATTGACTTTTGAGTAGTTGCCAGGCTTGAGCGACATTAGTGGCTTGGGCAACATGAATCATTGGTCCGGTATCGACACGACGACGTAGAGCACCCAAAGCAGCCTTGTTCTTCTTGTCCCAGTCGTTTTGATCAGGGCCAGTAGTTGTAGGGCATGACATAGAGCCATCAACAATGTCCCAGACACCTACATCTTGGTACATGTCCTCCATTTGAATACGCCAGACTTGATAATCGTCTTGGCCTTGGAGTTTAGTGATAGAATAATTCTTGTCCGCGATGATAAGGAAAGACGCAGAGGACAGTGGATTGGTAGGGTTTGACGACAAAGAGGTGGCCATAGTAAATTGAGCAGCAGAAGTAGTAGGAGATTCAGTGGGCGACGGAAGGCCTAGCTGCGCAAAAGATAGAAGATATAGGCAGTCATCAGGTGGAAATTGCCTGAGTTGGGACCATGTATGCGCGTTGATAAGTTGCTCATAGAGATTGAGTTGGTTAAATGCAAACTGATATTCGGTAGAGCTGAGTTGAAGAGTATAAAGTTGGTCGTGTAAATCAAGTTTGACAGTGTCAAGGGTCGATGCGCTTGACAGTGATGGAGGTAAAGATATGTCTGCAGGAGCTGGATTTAAAGTAAAATTGGCAAATTCATCAGTAATGCCAGTAGCGTTGAGAAGGTCTTCAATGCGGTGAGCAGATGAAGTAGGTGACGAACACAGAGACGAGGGAGGTGATTGCGCAGGTGTAGATAGCTGGGGATTCGACAGTTTGGCAGCGATGGTGAGCTCAACAAAGCTTGGGGCTCATAACCTATTGAAATGTCTAGTGTATGTATAGTACGCTTCGGTAACTTAGCGTAGTGTATGTGAAGTGGAAGAGCTCAACGAAATGTATAATACGCAAGTGAGAGGTGAAAGTTGCTGAGTAGAGAGGCGACACATACATTCAGTTATATAGTAAGAAACGGAGAATACAACGCGTGAATAACAGGTGTATCTATCTAATGTATCTACGAATGGAGTTAACATACGAGACTCGGGGTACATGTGGAGAGTAAGGAACAACGTCAATATAACATTGAACAATATACGGGTCAGTTCAACAGAACGTCCTTCAGGAACTCATTTCCTGGGAACTAGACCTACAGTAGCTATGGCTAGGGTAGGGAATGAAGAAGGCCTAACAGAAATTACAGTTGACTCAGGCTCTGATATTACCCTGATTAGCTATAATTTTCTGACTAGCTTGAAACAACCTCCTAAAGAGAAATCTGGCCAAAAGATAAATCTTATTCAAGTGACTGGTAAAACTAGTATTACAGGATATGTAGTATTAGACTTAACCTTCCCTACTAAGGATGGACCTGTAAAGATGCAGGTAGAAGCCTATGTAGTGAAAGCAATGAAAGTACCTTTCATTCTGGGTAATGACTTTTCTAACCAATATAGAATCTCTTTAGATCGTCTTTCCTCTCCTAGCAGAATACTCTTTGGCAACTCTGGTAGGTCTGCTGAAGTGATTGAATTAGAAACTGAACCAAGATTGGATGAAGCTGGAAATGTATTTCAAGTTTACACTAGACCAGACTTCAAGACAAACCTAGAGAGAAGAGCCTTTCACAGGAAAAAATCTTCTAAGAAGAAAGCCTTAAAGAAAGGGCCTGAAGGTACTACCCCAGTTAAATTAGCTAGGGATGTATTTTTAAAGGCTGAATTCATTACACAAGTGCCTATTCTAGTTGAATTCCAGGAAGGACAGCAAGAAGGTTTTATTGAAGGTAGTCTAGAAAGTAATAATGGAACTTTAGATGTTCATGGAACTACAGACAGCATCATCACTCCTGCTACTAAGACTATTCAGATAACTAATTTTTCTCAGAGGCCAGTGCATTTACCCAAAGGACATGTCATAGGATATATGCATGACCCCAAGATTGCATTGGATAAAGAAAAAGATTTGCCTGAAGAACTTAGGAAGGGCAGGAGAAGCCAAGGCACATCTAATAAATACTCTTATGAAGGAAGTCAAAGTACCTTCTCCTACTGCTGAAGAGATTGAACTCTCAAAGCAGCCAGAAGGAGGCCCTAAAACTGCTGAACTGCCTGACCCAGAGCCAGTCCCTAGGGAAAGACTCTTGGCAGAAGTACATTGGGGAGACAATTTGACTCCAGATCAGAAGAAAAGCTTGCAAAAGGTGGTGAAGAAGAACTTTGAAGCTTTTGGATTAGATGGCAGACTTGGCAATTACCCAGCCAGGGTAGAGATTAATCTCAGACCAGGTATAAAGGAAATTGCTTTAACTCCCTATAGGCCTAGCAAAGAAGCTAAGGCTGCTATAGACAAGCAAATAGATGATTGGTTGCGCTTAGGTGTAATTGAGGAATCTAAGAGCCCTTGGGGCTTCCCAGTGCTTGTAGTATGGCGGAATAATAAGCCTCGCTTGTGCATTGATTACAGGAAGCTTAATGCAGTAGCTATACCAGATGAATACCCTCTACCTAGGCAACAAGACATCCTTCATTCACTTGAAGGAGCCCAATATCTCAGTACTCTAGATGCTCTAGCAGGCTTTACCCAACTCCAGATAAAGGATGAGGATAGGCCTAAGACAGCATTTAGATGCCACAGAGGACACTTTCAATTCAGAAGAATGCCTTTTGGATGGAGAAATGGACCTCCAGTATTCCAAAGGGTTATGACTGATGTTTTGGCCCCATTCTTATGGATATTTGCTCTAGTATATATAGATGACATTGTGATATACAGCAAGTCATTTGAAGACCACTGTGAGCATTTAGACAAAGTATTAAAGGCCATTGCAGACTCTGGATTGACTCTTTCTCCTGGTAAATGCCACCTTGGATATCAATCTTTACTCCTTTTAGGACAAAAGGTGTCCAGACTTGGCATGTCTACCCATAAGGAGAAAGTGGAAGGCATTCTACAATTAGAGGAACCTAAGGATATACCTACATTACAAACATTCTTAGGAATGATGACCTACTTTTCAAGTTATATTCCATATTATACTTGGATAGTAGCTCCATTATTTAATCTCTTAAAGAAAGAGTGTCAAGTGGAAATGGGATAAATTGGAATCCCATGCTTTCAAACTAGCTAAGCTAGTCCTAGCCAATGCACCAGTTCTCTCTTACCCAATACCAGGGATGCCCTATAGGCTTTATACTGATGCATGTGACTTTGGAATAGCTGCTATCTTACAGCAAATTCAAACCATGAAACTTAAGGACCTGAAAGGAACTAGAGTTTATGATCAATGTAAGAAAGCTCACCAAGAAGGGTTACCTGTCCCCAGGTTTATTACACCTGACTCCAAAGGAAAGGTCATCCTGACTGGGGGGGCTGATGGTACTGAAACTTTTGACTATGAAGATACTTGGAATGAAGACTTTGAAGAAACTGAAGTACACATAGAGCGAGTCATTGCCTACTGGTCAAGACTCCTCAAATCAGCTGAGACAAGGTACTCAGCCACTGAGAGAGAAGCTCTAGGTGTAAGAGATGGTCTAGTGAAATTCCACATGTATCTTGAAGGTGCTAAAGTTGTAGTAGTGTCAGATCATGCTGCCCTTAAATGGAGTAAGACTTACCAAACTGTGAACAGAAGACTATCTGGTTATGGCATAGTAATAGCTGCCTTTCCAGACCTAGTAATAGTTCATAGAGCAGGCAAAGTCCATACTAATGTTGACCCAATCTCTAGATTAAGAAGAAGGATCCCTAGACAAGATGGACCTTTAGCAGACTTATCAACCCCTCTTACTTTTAACAATGACACTGAAGATGCCTTGAAGAATCTGTACCAAGAAATAGGTGTAGACTTTGAGAAGGATTTGCTAGTCCATCGACTATGCATGCTTTAGCCAATGAAGAAAAGCCTTCCAAAGGTTTTAGGACAAGGTTTAAGGTAAGAAACAAAGTATATAAAGCTAATGTCTCTCTTGCTACATCAGGTTTGAATGAGCTACACATCAGTATTAATGAATCTGAAGTTAATCGCTTTTATGAAGCATACACTAATGATCCCCATTTTGCTGATGTACTCAAGAAGCTGCAAGGTGAGTATGATCATCTAAATCCACCCTACAAACAATACAGGATTGGAGAAAATGGTCTTATTTACTTTTGCAGAGATGACAATTACAAGCTGTGTGTCCCTAAAGACTTACAGAAGGAAGTAGTAGCTGAAATACATGACTCTCTTCAAGAAGGAGCTCATGCTGGCTACCATAGGACCTACAACAAAGTAGCTTACCTACTACTGGCCTAAGATGGTACAAGTCATTAAGGAATATGTGCGCACTTGTGATATTTGTCAAAAGGCTAAGCCTAAAAGACATGGACAAAGAGGTTTTCTTCAATCTATTCCAATTCCTAGTCAGCCTTTTGAAGTAGTAACCATGGATTTTATAATGGATCTTCCTCCTAGCAATGGATTTAATGCCATACTAACTATAGTTGATAAATTGACTAAGTATGCACACTTTATCCCTTGCAATACTTCTATCAATGAGGAAGAGACTGCCAAACTATTCCATGCGCATATATGGACCAAGTATGGTCTTCCAAGACAGGTTATTACTGACAGAGACTCTAGATGGACAGGAGCCTTTTGGGAACACTTAACCTCTTTGGTTGGCATTCAGAGATCGCTTACTACAGCTTATCACCCACAAGCTGATGGACAGAGTGAGATTATGAACCAAACCTTAGAGATTGCCTTAAGAGCTTTTGTCTTTCCTTCAATGGACAATTGGAGTGACCTCCTAAATGATTTTAGCTTTGCTTACAACACCATGGAGCATACATCTACAGGATTTACACCTTCTTATCTTCTTTTAGGATTTGAACCACTTCGACCCTCAGATTTACTTACTTCTACTGGTAAAGCTTTAGCCAGACCCTCTGTAGAAGATCCTAAAGCTGTGAACTTCAATGAGATGATGAAAGCTATTCGCTCTCAAGCTCAGGATGCCTTGAAATTGGCTCAGGTTCACATGGAGGATCAATACAACAAGAACCATAGTTATCTTGATCTACAGGAAGGAGATTTGGTCATGCTGAATCCACATTCCCTGAACCTGCTGAGAAATCAGAAGGGAAAAGGAAGGAAACTCCAGATGAAGTATGATGGTCCCTTTGAGGTTCTAGAGAAGCTTTCAGATGTAACTTATCGCATCAAGATTCCAGCCAGCTACAAGATTCACCCTGTGATTAATATAGCTCATCTGGAACCTTATCATAGAGATAAAGATGGTACAGACCGTCCCAAGAAACATCTGAATAGATCTGACTTTGACAAGGAACCTGAGTGGGAAGTGGAAGAGATTCTGGATGAAAAAATGATCAAGAAAGGACAGAGAAAACAGTGTCGATATCTTACAAGATTTGTGGGTTATCCACCTGAATGGGATGAATGGTTATCCAGGCAGCAGTTGACAAATGCTCCCAGGATACTCAAGGAATGGGAACTTAAGCGACGCCTCAAGACATCTAAGAAGTCTTAACCCTTTCCTGAAAATCATTCCAAGAACAACACGTGATTTCTCTGTTGTTTGTTTACTGACAAAGTCATTTTGTAGATATAAATCGGCTAGCATTTACCACTGGAAACACCACACCAACCATGGCCAACCTCATTATCATCATTGCTGTCTCTCTCCCCATCATCTCATGGTCTTGCCATCCTTACTACCTCTACAGTCTAGGAGAAGACTTTATATGGGTCGCACCTGGACAAAAGGTATGTTGGAGTACTCCAACCTGGAGCGCACCATCACTGTCACTGGCAGGGTGATTTCCTCTGCCACAAGTTGGTATACTTCAGCAGGCAGAGGACCCTCTGGACTGTTAAGCCAGCCAACATCCTTTCCATTGCCTTGGTAAGGAATCGCAGGCAGTATAGTCCCTACAGGGGTCCAGGAAACAGAGGCATGCCCTCTGAGCTTTTCATCCTGCCAGACCATCCATACTGTAAGTCCAAAATCTATTTATTGGGTTTAATGCTTATGGTACTGGACAGATCAAATGCAAGGGATGGAGCGACAGCAATACTTAGGATCTTTTCTACAGCTGTAGATAAGATTAACCAAGCTTGGTAAGTCAGATCTTTCCTGATCATCTTATCAAGTCCACTGATCTATTTGGATCAATCACATCTAGTCCCCATCAAGAAACTTTTCCCCTTAACTCCCCTTTAAGTCTTGTACCAGAACTTTCTGTATATAGATTTAAAGTATAAAGTTGTCTGATCCCCTAAGCGATCATCAGAATGAGTCACTGCAAAGTAATCTCAGTTGACTGCTTGGACCGATCACCAACTGTAAGGTTTAAGGACTAGATAAGAAAGATCTGGAAGGATCAGCATGTGATAACTGTACAGATAACAGCAGAGCGCACTCTATTTGGCCAGTTACAAGCTTCTTTTATTTGGAGTAAGCTTCCTATTGGCAACTGGATGTGAAATACATGCAGTATAAGATTTTTGTGTCGTCTCTAAGGTACTACAGCTGTATACTGCACAGTTTTACCCTCTAAACATGTCTGACTACTCAATTGAACGTCCCCAGACTCCCAGCACCCATCTGGATATTCTGGAGCGTCGCTTTATGGGCCTCAGATGGGAACGCACTAGGGTGCGATCTCAAAACAGGCAGAATAGGCGACAATCTAGAAGGGAGGGCATTGAGCCTGCCCCAGATGTTCCTCTCCCTGTGTACCCCAATCCAGCTCCCTCTGCCCTGTATCCTCCACTTCCAACTTATCCATTGGAAGCTCCCAGTCAAGGCCCTCATTTCGAGATTGGATGGCCAACTCCTCCCTCTCCAGGGTTGGAGCCTACCCCATTTGATCTGGTCTTGATGCATGGATGGGGCAGAAGGGATGAAAGGCCTGTGCCTCCCCCAAGGAGTGCAAGCCCTGTTGACTATGAGGAGTTCCTGGAGAGGATGGACTGGTAAGTTCTTGACTTCGATTGAGTCAAGATCTAAAGCTGATCTGTCTAGGGATTATGCACATCGGCCCCATGAGGCTTCCAGAGAGCCTTCCATACTCTCTGAAGCACCTACTGATGGGGAATATGAGTCAGGAGGAGAGCTTCCTGAATATCAGTGAGTTCACTTCTCTTGAGTCAAGATCTAAAGTTGACTTGTTTAGACTCGCTTACCCTCCTTCCCCTTCTCCTGAGTACCAGCCAGAATCACCATCTGACTCTCTTTCTGATGGAACTGAGTCATCTGGTGACCTTCTGGTGATGGAGTTGGCCTTGGAAAGTAGGGTACAGGAGTTGAATAGGGAACTAGTGGAAGAAGTAGGGAACCTCAGAGCTGCACAAAGACGTCTGAGGGATATCATGGAGACCATGACTTGTATTAGTTTAGTTGCTTGGAATTTATGCTATTGTCCCCCAATTCCACTTGTGTGAACTTAAGGGGCAATCCTATGATTCCAAAGAGCAAAGCAGGACAACTCTGGGCTATAAAAACAGCCTTGGAGAGCCCTCTCTCTTCAGTGGTTCAACACCCTACCAGCTCTTAAGCACTTTTCCCACTATCTCTCTATTCTTGCACCATGCAGTCCCCTCCTATGATGCTCAATGAGGAGCAAGCCAAGGCAGTAGCAGATTCAATTCTGCTGTCCAAGTACTTTGCTTGCCTGGCAGCCTCTATGCGCATGGGGGAAGGGCTATATGCCTCCAGTACTTCCATCTTGGAACGAAAGTTCAGGGATGGCATTGAAATTTACTACAGTTTCAATGAGACTGGGGCACTGATGGATGGTATGTGCATGATCAAGTAGCCCATGCCTTGGTAGATGCGCTTCTCCAAGTGCGAGATGCAGTGGGAACTTACTTGCAGAATGGGACTTTGGAAGAGGCCTACAAGGTCTCATAACTTTTCAGTGGATTCACCTCTATATGCACGCTTCAGGGAAGCAGGAATTGCTTCCCTATAGAGCCAATAACAGGCTTCACTGCTTGGGACTGGCAGAATCCTTTTGAATCTCTTCCTGCCCTTATTTCTGAAGTGGTTCGATTGCAGATTTGGGCCTTACAGATGGTTTGCAGCCTGCGCTGTCTGGCTATGTATGATGGTAGGGACAAGACATCTGTCCTCCCTCCTTTCCCTTGTGCCATGATAGCTGCAGGAAAGGATTGTTTCCATCTATATCGCTCTATATTCTGCAAGAAGGGATGGCTGGAGCCCAATAAGTCTGGAGTTCCTAAGACTTGGGGAGATGATATGGTAAGCCCAATCCTACTACCCTTGGGTTAGAAGCTGACAACCAAGGAACAGCATGTCTACTTCACTCTGAGGCAGCAATTGTCTGCCAAGAAGTTTTACCAGTTCCTGACAAGCAAGATGGAACAATTGGCTGCTGCTGCAGGGCCCAAAACTGTCCCTTGGTATGCTTAAAATCCTAGTAAATGGAAGTAGCATATCCAGCTAACCAAATGGGTTACAGGTCTTCCAACCCCAAGGATACAGGGGTGACAGATGGTCGCCCTAGGGTTCATTTTGAAAATGAAGCTGGACCATCCCAATCTGTCTCTCTCTCTGAAGCTGATCCTGAGGCTAAAGAGTCAGATGAGGAGTCCTTACTGTGTCTGGTGCCTCCACTCCTTCTGAACCAGCTGAACCAAGCCAGTTGGAAGAAAGGGAGTACATTTACATCAGCTCTGATGATGAGGGATATGATTCTCTCTAATGTGAGTTGACATACCAGACTGGGGGGGCTATGTTATGGATCACTAACATTTTCTATTATTTTAGTCTGCTCTGCCAACAAGCGATGCCTCTGTAATTAAATTGTGAAATACTCGAATTTGTATGCGCTCTGAATTGTACTATTTTCTGTTTCATTAAATAGTACAAAATTCCCGCTCTCCAACGCATATTTTATTAAGTTTTTACGATAAGATCTCAGAGAGATACAGAGGTTGCGATATTTCCTCTTATCAGGAGATATTGATTACAACATCGCACCGCTCATATCTCGGCAACCGCTTACGCTATCAAAGCGATCTTGTGCTCTATCGATAGCCAATCTTCGGCGGTATCTGCTGCCCGAAGATCGTCGCGATCCACCGGATCCTCGCGCCGGAATGGCCCGAAGATCATTAGAATCTTACTGGACCATCAATCAAGATCTAATGACTCCAGTGAGTCAGGAGAGCTTCCCAAATTGATCCAGAAGCTTCTCTGACTCACTTTATGACTCACTGAGATGTAGCCTCCATTCATTACATGTATATACTATGATAATATGATCTACAAGCCAATAGCAGGTCTCAGATGCATCAATGCCTTCGATCCACACCCTGTCTTTACTCTTTTATCCTATACTGGGCTAGGGTGTACCCCAAGTATAGCAGTACCCTCTTTTGATGATCGCACTGGCATGCATGTATCTATTTGGCTCTGGAATGCCCTCCTCAGGGTATAAAAGGACCTCCTCTGAGGCCCTTCCAGACCACCTCCCTCTACTCAACCCAGACGGTTATTGGTTTTTTTCTCTTTC
The DNA here is from genome assembly GCA_030998015.1 of Ceratorhiza oryzae-sativae. Classification (NCBI taxonomy): domain Eukaryota; kingdom Fungi; phylum Basidiomycota; class Agaricomycetes; order Cantharellales; family Ceratobasidiaceae; genus Ceratorhiza; species Ceratorhiza oryzae-sativae. The sequence goes on along the minus strand of JARWMV010000235.1, from coordinate 1,453,307 downwards.
TATTTCTCTTGTCTGTGTGTGATTTCTTATATAACTAGTACTGAGGAATAAAGTACCATATTAGTTATATACTGTCTGAGTCATTGTATCTTATATACAGAGATATATAAGGATACAATATTGCCTGATTGAGCGTGACATTAAGTACCAGCTATTAGAGGAAATCTAAGTACCTGTAGCTGAGGAAGTACACGCATTAGGCAGCCCACCATCTATCCTATAAGCTATCGCTTAAGCCTAGTATTAAGATTAGTATCAGTTAGTCCAAGCGACTAGGGCTGAACTACATTTAAGATATCTAAGGGAACCTGACCATAGTAGTCTTGCTCTTTATACCTATAAATTAGTCAGTTTACACTGTGAAAGATTAAGACTACCTTGAGTGTTACTTGATCGCATTGCAACTACTTTGAGCCTTCTTACTCTAGTCTAAGAAGTATTGAGTATGATTAGTGTATACTAACATATCTACATTTGCTTAAGCTCTAGATATTCAAGTGTACCCTAACCCGTAACAGATGTATACAGTACATCTGAGGCTCTACACTAGTTATGCACAGCCAAGCACAGCAATACATAGTCAAGGTGACAGGAAGGGAGAAAAGGAAGAAAAAGAAGCAGCAAAGCACTGCCAAGCACCACCTTGAGCCTGTGTTGCTAGGCTATAAGAGGGAGGCTTGGGGGTGGTGCTGGTCCTAATAATAGACCAAGGTCTGGCCAAGAGGAAAAGAGGAGAGGGAGATTGAGGGTGGCTCACAACAAGTAGAAAGCAGTCTCCAAAACCATAACATGTTGTCACTGTCTTACATAGCCATAGGCTGAGCAGACAGAATAAACTGGATTACAAGAAAAAGGTGTCTTGATTTGAATCCCCTTGTTTTGAAAAGGCACTGATTTTGACATGTTGTAAATGGTGGCAGAATGCAGGGACTCTATTAGACAGGGAGACACCCTTGGTTCACACAAGTGGCCCATACAAAAACAACACTATATTCTTTGAGGCACCTCTTTACCACATCATTTCAGATCAAGAGGTTCTACTGTACCTGGTTCTGAAGGTTCTGAAGCCCTCCAGAACCTTTCCAGAACCTGTTGGGAGTTGCAGATGTTCTAGGACCAGAATTCACTGTGAGCTGGGCTCAAATATTGACAATGGTGGACTTACTTCCTCTACAGATTGGGAATGTCCAAATCTTTTGGACAATTCCATGTAAAATAGACATTTTGTCCACCTTTAGATTTTAGGCAGCCTTTGGACTGTGACATCTTCAACAAAAGCTTTACTAGGCTGGGATTCCTGTTGTTGGGATTGTCCTGGTCCCAACAAATGCATTTAGAAAATGGGAAAACCCCCAATTTTAGGTATTTTGCATCACAATATAGATACTTTACCTACATAAACTGGCCCTACCATCCACTTTCAGCATCCAAAAAATTTGGATGCTCTGCTTGTGCAGAGGCAGAGTTCATGTTGGGCGCTTCTGCTCACCCTAACAGGGACACAACCACAATTCTCAAATTGAGCATTAGCCTTGTTTGCTTATGTCCAGCAGAAAACACCTAAGCCATCATGGAGCCTCTGGGTTCCAAACATTGATCTATCCAATTCAGAGATCTATTCAGCAAGAAACCAAAAACACAATTCAGTCAGCCCGAGCTTGCAGGGCCGCCCCTAGTGCCTCTACAATAATACCACAGGTTCCAATATCTTGAGTTTTAGCAAAAGCGTTCGCTGCGACTTTGTTTCCAAGCGTCTAGTGAGCTTGGTGTCCCTAGCACTGCCATCAGTATCAACCGACTATGTCCAGAAATAGAACATCGATCAAAAATCTCGGCTCCAAAGGAGAAAAGATGTCGCAGCAGCGTCATCTGCTGATCATTGAGTCGCTCTTCCAGAGCTCTTCAGATTTTCCAGCCTCGGCTCATCTGTTGCTGATGGAAGATTCTATGCGCATACATACTCTATCTACGAGCACGCCCATCCCACTCCGTAGCAATTCAGTGGAGTCGCCCATACGTGGATAATTAGAAAGGTATGAGATGCAATTCATGACTAGGTGAAAAGAGGTATGCGTACCCAATAAGAAACGGCTAGTAAAGAAATGACATGAACGTGATCCAACAGAGCGAAAATAGCTTCCAAAGGTATATGTTATCGCATATGTTTCAAACTATCGATCGTTAGTCAAAGAGCACTAGTGAGTTATGTATAGCACATTAAATAGTCCACAACAACGATTAAAGGTTTTCTACGCTAAGCTGGTTTGGGGGAACATAAATCGAGTCATCCAGGGGGTTGACAGTAGGAGTAATTGAGATATACAACAAGAGGAAGAGAAATTTGCCGATCTGAAAGCTTAAAAAATAGATAGAATGAACGTAAGAAAGCCCCAAACAAGCAATGCACGAGGGGCTGCGTTTCTCAAAGCTAATGCCTGAATGCCATATCGAGCCGTTTCCCAATTCTGGAAATGAGCGGACTAAGTGGTTATTAGTGCATCGAACGCAGCAAAGGTCAGATTAAAATTGCGTACCGCATCCGCTGCCTGTATACCCTGGCTCTGTGATTCAGTTAATAAACAATAACTATGTGCCAACGATGCACATCCAAGAGAAAGTGCAATCGTTGGGATCGTTCGAGTTCGGCTTTGGGTGCGGCTAAGGATGGATGCGCTAAAGAAGGACAGAACAGGTTAAGAAGTCTCAAGCAATATGCCATGCTCGCACGTACATTATCAAAACGCACGCCTAAAGAAGAAGACAAAACTTCAGAACGTATTATTAGTATATTAGCGGATTCTGGCACTGACCAGCCACATAATCTGACTCCATTCAAGTTCGTTCTTGGCTTTAAAGTTCCTCCACTCACTCACGTATGCAATACGTCCAGCCCAAGCGCGGGAGCATCTCTCGAGATGCGCATTGGCATCAGCCCCAATGAAATATTTGGTGTAGTTCGCGTATGGGCCAGTAAACGCGGGGGGCTGCTCGGAGAGAATAGTAAACCGATCCAAGCACGCCTGAGGTGTGCCATAGTTGTTGACGACACGAGCGTGCCAGATCATACACCACAACCGAGCTGTAAGAACCGATGAGATCCGCCAGACTCCACAATATGCAACTTACCGATAGCATAAGTCTGCAAAGTTCCGAGGTTGCCTTTGAATGTATTTAATATCGCTAGGAATTCTTGGATTTGACCGGGAGTGAATGGCGAGGTTGATCCATCGGAGGTGGCAGCGTCTGTGACACATGCGTCCATAATCGACCCGAAAACGATTGATGGATAACATACCTATTGCTAGACTTCCAAGAACGGCTTTCAGTTCCTCGAGATCCTTCATGGTAGCTGGCACTGGAGCCGGGAAATTCTCCATGTGAACCCAGTATTCCTCACGCAATATGTTCCTGGCCCGTGAGTGTTCCATCGCTGCGATTGGGTTTGGCACATCATCGCCCCCAGCCCATAACACTGTCCGAGCTGAGTGATCGGTTATATAATATTGGACGCGCGGCCCCTTCTCGTCAGGCATCAAGAATACGGTGGCGCGGGGCTTTGAGCCACATATCTCGAATCCTGCCTTCTCCAAAATCGAATTCCCAAGCTCTTCAAGTGACTCAGTGACTGGAACATTCGAGACAACAAGTCCTGAAGAGTGGGCGATCGAGCCTTCGGGGTGGGTGTTGTCTTCAGAGTCTAGCTCGCCGATCACGCGCGGCGGCTCGGCAGGCCCCGGCTTGGCCGAGTTTCGAAGAATTACCCAAGTTTTATCGTTGATGTCTACCCCTCGGCAGCTGGTGGGTATACTGAGTTTAATAAAAACCTCGCTTAGTATTATTTTTCATCCATATTATACACGAGACACTCACGTTTGAATCTTGAAACGATCGTAATCGCCGGGAAGGCAAGTTTGCACTTTGAATGCACATTGAACCATGTTGGTCAGATCCATGATGCGATATTGCTAGATTCGTGATACTCGGAGGTGGTGGTAGGGGCTGGGGAATTGGACTGTTGAATAGGTCGAAAGTTGCAGTTATAGTGGGCATGGATGGGCGTGCACAGGATCGATCAGAGACAACGCTAATCGAATTGGTGGCTGTTCAAAAGCAGGGGGTCGTTTTTCGGGTTTGATCCAGAAATCAATGACACAACGGAGAAAGCATCCCAGGGTATGGGAGAAGCCCCCCGGGAAATATTGGAGGGTGCAGAAGCCCCAAACCCTATTTCAACACATTTCACGCTATTGCAAGTAGATTCTTATTCACACGTAGAGGCTTCGCTGAGGTATATCAATTTGCTAGGAATGCATATATTGTCCGTTGTACCGGGAGCTCCATTGGGAAAGCATGTGCAGATTGTAGGGCTCTTGCTTTTATCTTAATGCAAGCTGATACATGAAGCCTATGTATTGCCTGAAGAGCAGTTTACAGATCCAACCACTATCTAAGAAGGTAGTCGAGACCTTTGACTAGGGCCAGATTCGTTCAAACATGTCATTTTCTGAGCTAGCGGGAGCCATTTTCATCACACGAAAACAGAGCGGTGGGCCCTCGCGGAGCCATTTCTGACAGGTTCTAGAGCTATTTTTGGATGAGCCAAATAGTCCCTAGCTTAAGTCTCTAAGAGGTTTGTGGCGGTAGAACAAGGGTTCGTGTTTTACCTAGCTTTTGCGTGAAATGTAGATATCACTCACTGGATCACACGCTATGAATGGCTGCTGGCTCCGAAAGAAACGTAGGACGCTCACATGCCTATGTATGTTCAATTTGTGGGGGACGCGGCCTTTCATGGCTGACCGAGTCATTCTGTCAGTCTAGTGTGGGCTAAGCTGGGCACGAGAGGCGCTCATAGTGACTTGAGTATTCGTTCTCCGAGATCGCATTACGACTACTGGCGGCACTTCGATACCCGAGTTTCATCCTGCTCTTCTATCCTACACGTCAACGATAGTCGCCTACCGATAGGCATCGAAGCCGCAAAACATTGCGCCGCAACCATGATATCCTCCGATTACCGATACTAACGCTCATCGAAGAAATCTCCCTGATTGAAGCAAGCGGATATTTAAATGGTACAAAGTGAAGGCGGAATGGCGTGGAGAGCAATGATTGGTGAGCGTTGTGTGACATCAACACTCTTCCACACTCACATTGAGTCTCCCAGGACCTTTATCCGGTAGGACCATATATTCCTTCGGCCCATACACGCCACTTGTCCATATGTGCAACTGGAACAACGCCTCTGTATTTATTTGGGTGAATTGTATTGATTTCACAAGCCTCGAGAGCGATTCATTGACTTGGGATCGCAGGGGCCGATGCGCTCGGATGAACTTTTGTCTCTGGACCAGAACTGGCCCCTTGTACGCCACTAGGTGGCTCAGACTTGCCAATCCCTTGACAAACTCCTCCTGGTAAAACAGGTGAGCATAATGATGTGCGCAATTCGTGAGAGACGCGCCTCATTTTCAAATTCTTCTGGAGTGTCGTCAATCCCGGCTTGCACTGTGTGAGACGGCGCTCGTAGCTTAATCCTTAGTCGCCGCAACTCCGGAAAGGCGCAGCAAAACGCCCGAAAGACCGAGCCGTTTAGCAGACTAATCATAAGAGTGAACGCGAGGTCGGTGAGGGGGATTCCTTGCATTGCGTCCAAAAACGGGCGGGTACCTATCTGAGATTCGAGCGTAAGGGAAGGCAGGAGATCTGTTGTAGACTTGAGGGTTCCATGTGTTTGATTTTGGATGGGGCGGTCTGACGTCGTCCCGCGTGCTGATAAAACGAGTGGACGAGCGACCAGTGTACAAACCAGGTTACTCTCTTGAGGCCCTGATTGGTTGTATTCGATTCGATAAATTCTATGGCATCGTTGAATAAGCCTGTCCAGTCGTGGTAAAACGCTCTTTGCAGTTCAGGTGGCTGGTCAGGAGCCACCCATTCCCCGAGGTTGTCGTGTAAATCGGGTGGATGGAGCTCTAAATAGATATTTTCGAGCTGGGATATGTTCGCAGGTGTGGCCCAATGCTGTTACCAAAGACACACAACCTGAGAGTTTGAAGGGTTGGCATCTCCCGAAGCTGCCTCACGAACCACTCGGGACAAACACATGATGGTGTAAGCACGAGCGTTACGGAGCTCAAAGACGTAAGATGTGGCCAGATTGCCTCAAACTGGCTTTGAACATATTTCGATGGAGGCGGCGAGCCTCTGAAACTCAGCCTGATATCCAAATGTCTACGAGCACAACGATTTGATTCCAAACGATGTTTGACGGTGACCGGGGATGTGACCTACCGAATATGAGAGGCTAGCCCTGCGCAGCTCGTCGAGGCGTGTCTCAAGTTTCCTAAACCTGTGAGAGTGCCGCATTGAAATCTAGACCATATCAAGGCCAAGCAAACGTTTTTCAGTCGCTTGGAAACCAGGCAAAGCTGCTTCGCAACCTGAAACTGTCCTCGAACGAGTCCCTTGTGCGTGTCGTTATCGGCACTTGACGGTAGGAGTGTACGTGAATCTATTCCACGGGACCAGAACGGGTGCAGCCCAGGCCTGGGGGCGGCGAAGAGGGATATGATATGGTGCAGCACCTCGTCGGGTAGATCCGGCAGGTTGGTCATGTGAGGCAGGGAGAGGAGCGACTATCGGCTATGCGAGAATAAATGGCTTTATATCATAGGCCACGGGCATCCGCACTGTGACTGGACTGCGGCGGCGAGGGCCTCACTGTTCGCTCAAGCTTAGTGGTACCACGTGACACTGAGTCCTCATTTCGGCGCTGTCGGACTTGGAGAATTATTCGAACCGGATGACTCCAGCCATCCCAGCCTTGGTGTACACCACCACAAAAATGACCATCGGCGTCGACCCAGCGCGGCTAGCCCGCGTTGTCGGACGACTACAGAATCTTCCGTCGATTGCGCTTCCCACAGACTATCCCAGACCTCCAACAAATCGTCTAGTGGAAGCCGTGCAGACATACCAGCTCACCGACGACACATCCCTCGGACTGTTAAAGCTAGCGATCTATGAAGACGAGCCCGAGGCCCCTCGTGCAGATGGTGACTCTGACTCAGGCTCCCAGGACAGGCCGACTCCCTTCCACTTGCTGCTCTCAGCGTTCATCGTTTTGCTGCATCGGTACACTGGTGACACAGATATTGTGATAGGCTCTTCTTCTGCTACTGCTCCAGACCCGCTGTTCATTCGAGTTACTATCGAACCTAGTGACCCGTTCTGGGCAATCGTCCGTCGCGTCCAGTCTGTCGAAAAACTGGCGGAAGCAGATATCGTCCCGTTTGACGTGATCGCACAAGCGCTGCTCAAAGGTCGAGATACCGAATCACCCCATGCCCCACTCTTCCGAGTTCGGTTCTTTGACGAGACTGATGCACCACAGGGCGCCTTTTTGCGATCGACAGATCTGACATCCGATCTCACCATGTTCGTCACCCGACCGCCGATATCTTCTCGTGCTCCTCTCGTTCCTCGGCTAGGGCTACGGTATCATACAACTCGCTCCTATTCGCTTCCGCCAGGATCACGTTCCTGTTCGATCAACTTGCCACTTTGCTCAAGGCCGTTTCTGCGGACCCACTCAGACCGATTGGCGCTGTCGCGCTTGTAACACCGTCCCAGCGCCGGGCTCTACCTGACCCCGCCGCCGATCTCAATTGGTGCGACTGGAAAGGCGCGATCACCGATGTATTTTCCTCTAATGCACGCCAACATCCCGATCGAACTTGCGTCGTGCAAAGCATTCCTGCCGAGTCATTTGGTGGAGCCCAGCAGACGCGCGTCTACACTTATGCGGATATTCTGCACGCGAGCAATGTACTAGCTCATCACTTGCTCAAGGGAGGCGTTCAGCGCGAAGAAGTTGTGATGGTGTATGCATATCGAAGTGTCGAGATGGTGGTGGCTGTCATGGCTATTCTCAAAGTTGGCGCCACATTTTCAGTTATCGGTGTGTCTTTTACACTGGTGCTATGCATACATCCACTCATGAAGATTTGTGATAGACCCCGCATACCCTCCAACTCGGCAAACTGTTTACCTAAAGGTCGCGAAACCCCGAGGACTGATAGTACTCCGTGGCGCAGGAGCTATTCACCCAACCGTCCGAGAATTCATCACAAACGAACTGGCGATTCGGGTGGAAGTACCAGCTTTGGAATTCCTGGATGACAACGCTGTTCCTCGGATCGCTGGAGGAACGGTTCCCGACGTGGCTCCGACAGATGTGTTGGAGCCATCAAGGCATCTCGCGGACACAGATCCGAGAGTAGTCCTTGGACCGGATAGTGTTGGCACTCTGAGTTTTACGAGCGGGAGTACTGGGATACCAAAGGGCGTCAAGGGCAGGCACTACAGTCTTACCCATTTCTTTCCATGGATGGGCGAACGATTCGGTCTATCTGAGCATAGCGTGTTTACGATGCTAAGCGGCATCGCTCATGATCCGATTCAGCGTGATAGTGAGTTCAACAATGGGAGTTATGGTATGACTATGGCTAACATGACTCGTCCGTTAGTGTTTACTCCGCTTTTCTTTGGCGCCCAGCTACATGTCCCCACAGCCGATGACATCGGTACCCCCGGCGTCTCGCAGAATGGATGGCAGATAGTAAAGTGACTGTGACTCACCTCACGCCCGCCATGGGCCAACTACTCTCTGCTCAAGCCACTAGGCAAATTCCTACTTTGCGCAATGCATTCTTTGTGGGGGACATCCTTACCAAACGCGACTGCCTCCGGCTTCAATCCCTCGCCGCCAACGTCCGCATCATCAACATGTATGGCACCACCGAAACCCAACGGGCCGTGTCCTACTTTGCCATTCCAAGCGTCAACGACGACGCTTCCTTTCTCGCGAGTCAAAAGGACATCATGCCCGCGGGTGAAGGGATGATCGACGTCCAGCTTCTGGTCGTGAACCGAAACGACCGGAACGTTCCTTGCGCCGTTGGAGAAATCGGTGAAATCTACGTCCGGTCCGGCGGGTTGGCGGAGGGTTATCTCGACGCTGCGGCGAGCGCCGAAAAGTTTGTCGACAACTGGTTCGGCGCCGGACGTGTTCGGGAGGATACGATCCGACAGCCACGGGATGGCGCCGCCGCCGGACCTGAAGCGCGCTTCTGGAAGGGCGTCAGGGATCGGATGTACCGCACCGGCGATTTGGGGCGGTATGACGCCGAAGGGCGAGTCGAGTGCACGGGACGCGCAGACGACCAAGTCAAGATTCGAGGATTCCGAATCGAGTTGGGTGAGATTGATACGCATCTGAGTCAACATCCGTATGTCCGGGAGAACGTTACGCTCGTGCGAAGGGACAAGAACGAGGAAAAGGTGCTCATCAGTTATTTTGTGCCTGCGACTGGCAAAGGCGTGGACGAGTTTATGAGCTCTGCTGGAGAGGAAGAGGATAGCCCTGCTGCGGGCGGGAAGGGTTTGGCCAGGGGACTCAAGGTGTATCACCGCCTGATCAAAAACATCCGTGAGCACTTGAAGAAGAAACTGCCGAGCTATAGCGTGCCATCATGTAGGTCGATTAGTTTTCAAATTATAGATATATGCGCTAACACGCCCACAGTATTCGTTCCGCTTAACAGGATGCCTCTCAATCCCAACGGCAAGATCGACAAGCCGGCACTTCCCTTCCCAGATACCGTCGAGGCCACCGCAAGTTATAGCGCCTCCAAGCACAAGCTCTCTCCTACCGAATCCAAGCTTCATTCAATCTGGCAATCTCTCCTCCCGAGTCCTCCTTCGTCTATACCTCTTGACGAAAACTTTTTCGATCTCGGCGGTCACTCGATTCTGGCTACTCGTCTCGTATTCGATATTCGCAAGCAATTCGTTGTCCCAGCTCCTCTTGGTTTGGTCTTTGATAAACCAACGATTCGAGGACTTGCGAAAGAAATCGATGTACTGCGAGGGGAAGACTTTGGAATCGCCAAGGAGAAACCACAAGCGACCAAGGAAGCGACCATCGCAGAGGAGCCTGCCATAATAAACTATGCCGCCGATTTGGATGTCCTATTGCCGATGCTCAAGGATCAATATGCCGCGCTTCCCGAAACGTTCGCGACTGGGCCTCTGACGGTGTTCCTCACCGGTGCCACTGGTTTCTTGGGCGCGTTTATCCTCAGAGACCTACTCTCCCGTTCTGACAGGGTCAAGAAGGTTATTTGTCATGTACGAGCCAAAGATGATGCATCTGCTGCTGCGAGGTTGAAGGATAGTATGACCGATCGCGATCTATGGTTAGAAGATTGGGTCAGCCAAGGACGGCTCGAGACGGTCGCAGGAGACTTGGCCGCCGAAAAATTAGGTTTGGACGAGGCGACTTGGAGTAGAGTTACACAGGAGGCGGATGCGGTTGTTCATAACGGAGCGATGGTAGGTGTATACATAACTATATGCGGGTGATAGCTATATTGTTTCCTCGTAGGTACATTGGGTTTATCCCTACGCTAAACTACGATCGGCCAACGTTCTGTCTACTATATCGGTAGTCGATTTTGCGTCAACGGGGAAACCAAAGATGGTCTCGTTTGTCTCGTCAACGTCTGCGCTTGATACCGAGTACTATGTCCGGTTGTCGGATTCGTCTCTTGCATCAGGTGGCCTTGGTGTCCTCGAATCGGATGACCTCGAAGGTGCTCGCGTCGACCTGAAGACTGGATACGGTCAGACTAAATGGGTTTCCGAAAAGGTGCTCATGGAGGCGTCTCGCCGCGGGTTACCATGCCGAGTGGTCCGACCGGGCTACGTGGTTGGAGATTCCAAGTTTGCGGGTGAGTGGCTTGGGTACAATGTTAATCAACATTAACACTCGTCTCAGTGACGAACACGGATGACTTCATCTGGCGGCTAGTCAAGGGCTGCGTACAACTTGGCCTAGTACCCGACATGAACAACACCGTGAATATGGTTCCGGTCGATCACGTAGCTACCTGTGTTACCCTCGCTGCGCTCACTCCTCCCTCGGCTTCCACCACCGCGAGTCCCAGCGTTGACGCGCCACCTTTCACCGTTCTTCATATCACTGCCCGCCCTACGGTTCGCTACAATGGTCTGTTTGGCACGCTATCCAAGTACGGCTACAACACGACTCAGGTCGACTACCCTGTATGGCGTACTCGACTCGAGCAACATGTGATCGACGCACAAGATAATGCATTGTATCCGCTCCTTCATTTCGTTCTGGACGATCTTCCGACGAGTACCAAGAGCGCCGAACTGGACGATTCAAACACGACGAGTATTCTCAGACAGGGCGGAGAGAGGGAGTTGATGACAGTAGACGAGGACTTGATGGGGATGTACTTGGCCTGGTTGGTGAAGGTGGGATTCTTGCCTGCTCCAGAAGCGGGTAAGGGGAGTCCTTTGCCTGAGTTGACGGGCGCAGGAAGGGCTGTGGGACGGAGCACAGGCCACTAGATAGTGCCTATTTTGGTTCGCTGTTTCAACTGAATTATACTCACAAACAATAGATGGATTCCTGTCGTTCTGAGAGGCGACGGATTGTGAGCTATGATAGAGCCGAGCTCTTGTAGGGGCTATTTATAAGGCATTTAATGGTGTGTATGCGATTGCTTAGAGGCGAGGGCGATGACTCAAATCCGGGTCGACTACCCGTCGTAAAATTCCTTTTTTTATGGTGGACATCTTATCCATTGGGATGAACCTTATAACTATCCTATCTTATTTGTTTTGTTACACAGCCGATCGAGCAGAATTCCTTTCATCCCCGACGCGCCCCGTGCTATTCATATCCTCCATGGGCACAGCAAAGTGGATATCCCCACCAGTATCCTTCCCTGCGGTAGCCGAAATGGGCTGTTGCCTCTGATCTTCATTGAGTGTATAGAGCGAAAACATGATGCGGCTGCACGCTACGCTGGATATGGCCCCAAGAATTCTAGCATATAATTAGTTAATTCAACGGTGTGGCCTTTGCCGAGTGCCATGAACGCCTACCCGGACCCATTTGAGGCAACTCTGATAGTCTCGAATCTACAACCAATGCATGCAAACAACATGCATGTAACCAGTACGCCTGACTGAACGGCACCACTAAGACCGCCATCCTGATTGTCAGTAAACATAGCTCGTATAGAGACTGGCGAAAATGTTAATCGGAACAACTCACTTCTCGACTAATCGCTTCATGAGGGGCGTTGAGCCGTATTCTTTACTGAGAATCCAAACCCTCCACACAGTCAGCGTGAAAAAGGTCGTATCGTAAATGAGAGGGACTACGTAGATTAGCCACAGTCTGGGTGGGAGAATAAGGGTGCACCCATGTGTAAATATGGTTGGGACTGTGGGCAAAAGCTGCCTATCAGGCCAAATATACTGGTTAGTAAAAACTCGGATGCTCATACCAGGGTTTTTGAAGTAAATCGTATCCTGCATACAAATATTCAAACCCAAATCTAGGGCGGCTCATCAGAGACTTACTTTCATTGTGATCGCTACAAACACGCCCGATAGCGTAACCGAAGTACACCACCCAGCTATCAGCCCACTGATACAAATTAGGGCGGCAAATGGTCGCCAAGCCGATACATACTATAGAATTGCTCTTCGCAAGATTTTCAACTTGAAAAAAAAAACGTTGAAGGCAGCCCCGCCTCACCTTTTGCTGTATAGTGCCCAAAGCCTTAGCAAGAGAATAACTGAATCGTCCCACCCCGTGAGATAGGTGCAGAGAATTAGAAGCATTACATCACCCACAATATATACCAGCACACTCGGCCCAAACCCCGTATGCATAGTACAGCGTGGCTCTTTTACAGCTGTAGTGAAACACTGTCAGTCTAAACGAATTGGCGTCTTTTTGGTCCTCACAACTGAGAGCGCATGGGATTCAGAAGTTCTGTATACCTGAGCATAACCCCACTTACTTCGGGCGATGGTGAGGGAGTGAAAAGATATACTGGGTTAGGTTAGCGCCGCTTAAACTATAAGAGCTCGAACTCTTACTGGGGACCGCTGTCCTGAGTCGCGATGGTGTAATCAGTTAGCAAAAGTCTCAAAGGTGAGAAAGAAACGCACCCAAGGAGAATTATCGGCCATATCCGGTTAAAGTGATAGAGTATACGCCCAGGCTTCCAAGGTGCTGACCATATATACTTTACCTCCAGATCAATGTTCAGAATCCAATCATATAATAGTAGTGTCCACGAAACAACTTCAAAAAATAGGATTCAGTTACGGGACAAGTTGGGTGATAGATCGCCAACCTGCTAGAGATGCTGCAAAATTCATTTGTACGAGAAGACCCCCTATCAAGGTCGCAATACCCTGCTGTACCGAAGACATTGAGTTAATGATATACGTACAAATGTGTAGAGAGTTCAGGAATGTGAGCGATGGGGATCCACCAAGGATGTATCACCTGCTTTATAGTTGCCGAACCATTGGCTATCAAGCAGCTGAAACATCTGAATATGACGAACGCCCGATGCCTACTCAGAGTGGTCAAGTGCCGCATTGTGGCTGTTTTACCTAATCCCAAGCCTACATCCAACATGTGGTATCTATTTGGTCAATTGGAATACAATGGCCTTATGCGGCAGCGATTCTAATTCGCACACTGTCGGAGTCTGATAACCGACAGGTTCATCAATTGGAGCCGGCAACGCCCTGGCAATTTCCCCCTAGGGCAAGTAGAATTCAGCGAACTGCTGGATCGCATATGGTACTTTGCGAGGCGTCTAAAGGAAGCGTGGGGCTCGCCATGGGAAGAGAGGGCACCTGGCAGAGGCATTTTCTTGGGATGCCAGCGGTGATATCGAATCCTTTCCTATCCGCCTATCTGTATATGCGTATTTGGGCAGTCGTAATTGTCAGGTACTCTCACATTCTCGATTCTGACTATAGCTTTGAACTATGCGTACGCGAGCCGGCAAAAGGATCGGGCGTTATCTCAAGCAGTAAGTCCGTTCGTTTACTACAATTTGGCTATTTATTCGTTTTCAGAAACATCGAAAGCAAAAGTCAAATCCATCCTACTTCTGCTTCTACTTCTACTTTCCTACTCCTATCACTGTATGATCAGATTCGTCCATTCTAGGGCTCCGCCTCATTAGTTCTGAAGAACGTAGCTAGTTTACCTCTCTTCCTGCACTAGCATTTTTGAGCCCTTTCATCGGGACAGCAAGACGTGTATTGTGAGTGGGATCCTTGTTCAAGGCGTTTGGGTGTTGTGTTTTTCCTCTCTTCATCGGCCAGACTATGAAAAAAAAGAATACGACTACATACAACGCTTGACATCGCTCCTAACACTCTGTTTTAGAATGGTCATCAATAGGCAATCACATGGGCGTAGGAAACCTTACCCTGAAGCGTTGGAGGCAATTCGAATAGACTCGGTCGTGCCATCAATGCAAGTAAATATCATCAGAACTACGAGCACCCCCGACTGGGACGACGTATATAATCCACATACTCGAAGGGAGTATGATTACGCATCCATTCGTAAACACATTGGGCACTAGTAAAAACTAGGTAAACAGAAGCAACGGTAAAAATTGAATATTGAAACCACTAACGGGGATTGTCCAGAAAAGGCAGTTTCTGTATAATGAAAAAATATCATCAATAATATCACAGTTCCTCGACAACATCAGGGTCAAATATTCATCACCTGTCGCTTCGCCCATCCTCTGCGATAACCAGTCCGCTATCGAAGCTGCACACAACCCGACGCACAAGACCCGCACAAAGCATATCGATGTGCCGTACAATTTTGTCTGAGACGAGATACAACAAGGAACAATAACGGTATCGTTCATTCCATCAAAGGAAAACCTTGCCGATGCTTTCACGAAACCACTGAATTATAATCAGCATTGGTACCTCGCCAACTCTTACTTGGGCATACATGCTCAACGCCACGCAGATGCGTTTGGCCAATCTTTTCCACATGCGCTCTTAGCGCAAGACCTCGAGTCATTGGCCAAGTCTTTCGAAGACTAAAGGCTCGGTTAGGGGGAGTGTTGAACTGACCCATATATTGTTCGATGTTATATCGACATTGTTCCTTACTCTCTGCATGTACCCCGAGTCTCGTATGTTAACTCCATTCGTAGATACATTAGATAGATACACCTGTTATTCATGCGTTGTATTCTCCGTTTCTTACTATATAACTGAATGTATGCGTCGCCTCTCTACTCAGCGACTTTCACCTCTCACTTGCATATTATACATTTTGTTGAGCTCTTCCGCTTCGCATACACTACGCTAAGTTACCGAAGCGTACTATACATACACTAGACGTTTCAATACGTTCCATCACCTTTTTAAGAGTAATAGTTTTATCCTCAGGGATTGATTTAAGGTCAAGAGGCTCATTCCTAGTAGATAATTGAATAGAAAATGATTTGGTAGCCATTGTTTGATTTGCTAATGCATTATAATTGTGTACTGCCTGTATATCCTGGTCATCTGCATTTAATCCCAAGTCCTCTGTCTCATTAGATTCAGAAGGCTGGGAATTAATTAAAAATCCGAGTCAGAAGAAGAACTAGAAGAATCAGATTCTTCCTCTTGGTCTTCAGATGGCTCAGTTTCAGATGATTCAGGATCAGAATCATTGCAGGCAGCTTCATATTCAGCATAAGCAGTTTGTTCAGCTTCAATAGTTTCAGCAAAATAAACTTGGACATTGTTAGCATTAGATTTATTATGCTTGCACTCCTTGTCATAGTGCATAAGACTTCCACAATGAATACAGCCTCTCATTCCTCTAGCTTTAGGAGTCCCTTTCTTATGTTTGGAAACATTAGAATTGTCTGGAGGGAAGGGCCTCTTATAGCCTTTGAATTTATCAGGCTGCTTTGACTTGAACTTAGAGTTAGAAGAATTTACTGCATGAGCACTAGCTTTGTGACCATGCTTTTTCTGATGCTTTTCAGCCTTCAAAGCTTTGATCACCTCCTTGACTGTGTCATAGGTAGCTTGGTTGTTCAGGTGGTGAGGCCAATCTTGCAATAAATCTTCTTGTTCCTTAATTCTAGTCACATAGGTGGACCAGTCTGCAATATCCTCATGGTTGACTATAGTTCTCCATTGTGTAGGAGCTGACCTAGCCACTTCAGCAATGATAGTGAGGTCATCCCAATCTTCAACCATGTCAAGCAGTTTCTTTTTGCGAAGTGCATACTGAACTGGTGTTTCTTTATTGTTGCCTGAATCCTTAAACCTGGCTGCCAAAGCTTTGTTCCTAGCCTTGGTAATCCAAGTAGGAGTCCAAAAGAAACTAATTAAGCAAGCTCTCATCTGATTCCAATCTGTAGACATTCTAAGCCTTTGTTCCTCATTGAACTGATACCACCATTGTTTAGCATCTCCAGTAAACCTGAATGGGATAGTCAGGGTGAGTCTGTTGTTCTCATTTAAACCCAAGGCTATGTAACGACTGATTTGGTCTATCCATTCATATAGTTCATCTGGATCACCATCATACTCTGGTATCACTTCAGGCTTTAATTTCATGTCTAGATGAGGTCGATTATTTTGGTTGTTATTGTTACCATTTCCTCCAGCTCCTCTAGGGCCTTCTGGGCCTGGTGGACCTGGTGGACCTTGTGGACCATCTCTTCCATCCCTGCCATCCCTTCCAGGGGGACCTTGGTCTCCTGGACGTCCTGGAGGGCCTTGAATCCAAGGATAAGGACCATTAGGAGGATTTCCAGGGGGCCCTGGAGGTCCAGGTGGTCCTTGTGGCCTAGGAGTATTGGGTGGAATAGGTGGAATGGGAGGAATATGAGGAATATGTCCTCCTCCTTGCTGAGGGTAACTTTGACCTACTGGAGGGTTAGGTGGCCCCTGTCCTCCTCCTGGAGGATTGGGTGGACCTGCACTTCCTCCTGAGAAATTCCTACCACTAGAGACAGGAGGTCCAGTGGGAGGAGGTCCTGGTGGCCTCCTAGGTGGAGTAGAAGCCAGACCAGAGAATCCTGGTCCTAGATTTATCACAAAGGGTTGATAAGGATCAAACCTCTGAGTTCTAAATGTTTCAGCTTCAGTAGGTCTAGAGGCTTGTGGCATATGTATGCTAGCATCAGCAGGTAATTGTGACTGAGGTACTAATGGCTGGAAACCTAATAAGGTATTCCCTTCAGGACTATAAACTGGCATCTTTGAAGGATCTCCAGTCATAGTTACAGAAGGTCCAGTAGGCTCTCTAAAACCTTCAGCCCTATGATCTTCTGTAGGCCTACCTGCTTCAGCATCTGAAGTTCTATTAGAACTCCTATGCCTAGGTCTCCTAGCTTCTTCCTCAGAAGAGTCTTCTTCACTAGTAGTAACAATAAGGGGAACAGCCCTTGAGGAACAGTCCCAGAGTCATCCCTTACTGGCCTAGAAGGGGTTATTGGCTCCCTAGGTGGGTAAGGAGATGCTGGTCTTCCAGTATACTGTTCATGAGGTGGAAACTCTTCCTCAATAGTGACTGCATGACCTTTGCTAAGTCGACCCCTGAAAGGTTCCTTTCTAATAGCATTGTCAAAGGATTGACGGTCTAGCAGGTTTATTTACCAAGGGAGAGTCCTGGTCCTGATCAGTATCATCCTCATTTACTTCTCCAATAGTGGGTAAAGCTGAAGACCAGCTTCAGTCACTTGAGCAGGAGGTAATAGAGGTTCTAGCACTCTTCCTGATTGCCTAGGACCTACTCCTATGCGTCTAGGATAGTCTTTCTCTACAGGAGTAAATGAAGTTCCTAGATAACTCCAAGTAAGTAGAAGGACCTCTAACTCCCAGAATGCGAGTAGCTTCTATTTGAGAAACTGATTCTGGAGTAAATAGAGCTTGTAGTCTCTTCTCACTTGGAGTCCTTATAGGAGTAATTGCACCTAAAGCTTCTGGTCTAGCTGGAGAACTAGTTACAGGGCCAAGGAAGCTCCTTCCTGAGCCATAGCTGAAGTAGATGCAAATCCAGAAGGTTGAATTGCAGTCATGGTAGTATCCTCAGCAGAATCATCTGCTATCCTTGTGATATCTTCCACTTCCTGCTCTTCTATTTGAACTAGCTCCTCTCCACCACTCACTGGCTCATCTGGATCCTCCTGAACTTCTAGAGGTTTGAATTCTAGACGACCAGTAGGAGATCTAATTGAGTCAATAGTGTGCTTAGGATGAGGGGCTGGAGCATATTCTGGAGTCTTGGATCTGCTTTCAGAATTTTCCCACATTATTTCATTGAGCTCCCTTTGCTTCCCTTTACCAAGGTCTTGCATAGCTTGGTGTTCAATAAAGAGGTAAGCCAAAAAGCGCTCAACTTCATCCCTGAATAATACACAAGCAACTTCATGCTGTTTCTTACTGAAAGCAAAATGCTTCCTAGTTTCAGGGAATGCAGGAACATCTGGGTGAGGTATAGGATGCCTGCTCCTAACAGGGAGTAGTTGGGACTTGAAAGCAGAGAGCTTAGTCCTAAAACTCCTATGCCTGTTCAAGTCAATGAACATGACAGGTTCTCCAGATGCAGACCAAGACCATTCTGGCCTAAATGTACATAAATAATCCAATTCTTGTAAGAGATCCTTGAAGAATTCTCTACACCCAATAGATGGATATTTAATGTGCATTACATGGGGATGAGGACGTTCATATATCTTCCTACCTACTGCTCTAACTAACCTTCTCCTCTCTGCTATCTCTGGATGCATCCTTGTTAGGTTTGTCATCCTAGTAGCAGCAGGTTGGTAAGTCAGATGCCTTTGCTCTCTAGGAGTAAGAGCAATATATGAACTAGATCCATTAGGAGGGATGGGCAAATATTGTTCATAATCTACAGTATCTGGTGATGATAACTATAGTCTGATTGTACATGCCTACCTCCTGCATCACTTCCTACCATGGAATCTGATACATAAGGATCTTCAGGTGGTAATGGGTGGTGTGTACTGTCCCAAAAACTTCCAGGGACATGCACAGACATATTTGAAGTACTGGCCATAACAGTTCTTCTCCAATTCAAGATGAATTTGTACTTAGGAATAATTTTCAAAATATGTTTCAGTTACAAATTGATAAATGGCTTGATAAACTGTATCCCAGTAGCTGGTATGGGGTGACCAGAAAGACCTAATAAATGTGTGTTGAACTTTTATTGGTTGTGGTTGATCAGGAAGATGTTGAATATAGACTTCAAATTCAAGTCCAGCACTTAGAGCACTTGATACTGAATTTATTGGAATATATGGCCTATAATTCCTAAAGGTAAATGTCAGAGTAATATGTGGGGGTGGACCACCATACTACTATAACCTAAAACAGTAATTGTAGGGTTTGGGGCTTGAATCCAGACAGGATCTATCTCAAGAGCCCAAGATATGTTGTTGTATTCTGTGGTAAGAAAGTATTTCTATACACAGAGTGGTCAAAATTGAGAAATTCCGTTTTGGGCAATAGATTGACCAAAAATGGCAATGTTAGTTGATAGTTACTTGATGTAAGGACCTGGGTCGCTTCACCAATGTTACGGGTCAGGGTACACTTGAATATCTAGAGCTTAAGCAAATGTAGATATGTTAGTATACACTAATCGTACTCAATACTTCTTAGACTAGAGTAAGAAGGCTCAAAGTAGTTGCAATGCGATCAAGTAACACTCAAGGTAGTCTTAATCTTTCACAGTGTAAACTGACTAATTTATAGGTATAAAGAGCAAGACTACTATGGTCAGGTTCCCTTAGATATCTTAAATGTAGTTCAGCCCTAGTCGCTTGGACTAACTGATACTAATCTTAATACTAGGCTTAAGCGATAGCTTATAGGATAGATGGTGGGCTGCCTAATGCGTGTACTTCCTCAGCTACAGGTACTTAGATTTCCTCTAATAGCTGGTACTTAATGTCACGCTCAATCAGGCAATATTGTATCCTTATATATCTCTGTATATAAGATACAATGACTCAGACAGTATATAACTAATATGGTACTTTATTCCTCAGTACTAGTTATATAAGAAATCACACACAGACAAGAGAAATAGAAAGAGAAAAAGAAACCAATAACCGGTCTGGGTTGAGTAGAGGAGGAGGTGAATGGGCCTCAGAGGAGGTCCTTTTATACCCTGAGGAGGGCATTCCAGAGCCAAATAGATACATGCATGCCAGTGCGATCATCAAAAGAGGGTACTGCTATACTTGGGGTACACCCTAGCCCAGTATAGGATAAAAGAGTAAAGACAGGGTGTGGATCGAAGGCATTGATGCATCTGAGACCTGCTATTGGCTTGTAGATCATATTATCATAGTATATACATGTAATGAATGGAGGCTACATCTCAGTGAGTCATAAAGTGAGTCAGAGAAGCTTCTGGATCAATTTGGGAAGCTCTCCTGACTCACTGGAGTCATTAGATCTTGATTGATGGTCCAGTAAGATTCTAATGATCTTCGGGCCATTCCGGCGCGAGGATCCGGTGGATCGCGACGATCTTCGGGCAGCAGATACCGCCGAAGATTGGCTATCGATAGAGCACAAGATCGCTTTGATAGCGTAAGCGGTTGCCGAGATATGAGCGGTGCGATGTTGTAATCAATATCTCCTGATAAGAGGAAATATCGCAACCTCTGTATCTCTCTGAGATCTTAGTAAAACTTAATAAAATATGTGTTGGAAAGAGGAGATTTCGTACTATTAATAGAACACAAATAGTACAATTTCAGATGCATACAAATTCATTTAATTTCAAGAAAAATTACAGAGGCATCGCTTGAGGTTGGCAGAGCAGACTAAAATAATAGAAAAATGTTAGTGATCCATAACAACCCTCTCCCAATCCTCCAGCTGTGCCTCTACCTGCTGATCCCATTGATCCCACCAATCCTGTTGATCCTGCCAATCCTACCAAATCATCACCACCTGCCAAATATTGCACCCCTTTCACCAATTGGTATGAAACATCACACTAGACCCTTATTAACAATGCAGCCAAATGAGCTGGCTTTTCCCTGCAAACAATCATTTGTGAGCTTCAACTTGGGTGTAGTGGTGCCCTATTTTAGACCATAGACCATGGCACAGTGCACCTTTGGATCAATAAAGCCCATAACAGCTGGACTGAGGCCATTCTCAAGTGTGTTGCATGTGCTGCTGGGGGCAAGGCACCTCAGGCTGTCAACCAGAGAACCAACTAGGGTGTCCAGGTTTGCTAGTAAGTCCCTATTTATGCATATATGCTACTATAAAAATTACAATTATGCCTAGCTACTGTCCATTATTGCCTGTATTGTGCTTCTTCTTACAATGATGCAGAATGCCAGTACCTTGATTACATGTGCAGTCACTCAAAGTGTTGCCTTGGCTTTCATTCATGCTCAGGCCCCCAAGCTGTTCAATGACCTGAAATTTAAATGCTCTGAGTCATTTATCCATTGACTCTGTTATGGATTACTAACATTTTCTATTATTTTAGTCTGCTCTGCCAACCTCAATCAATGCCTCTGCAATTAAATTGTGAAATACTTGAATTTGTATGCACTCCAAATTGTACTATCTTCCATTCCATTGAATAGTACAAATTTCCCACTTTCCAACACATATTTTATTAAGTTCTTATGATAAGATCTCAGAGAGATACAGAGGTTGCAATATTTCCTCTTATCAGGAGATATTGATTACAACATTGCACCACTCATATCTTGGCAACTGCTTATGCTATCAAAGCAATCTTATGCTCTATTGATAGCTAATCTTTGGCAGTATCTGCTGCCCAAAGATCCTTGTGATCCACCAGATCCTTGCACCAAAATGGCCCAAAGATCATTAGAATCTTACTGGACCATCAATCAAGATCTAATGACTCCAGTGAGTCAGGAGAGCCTTCCAAATTGACCCAGAAGCTTCTCTGACTCACTTTATGACTCACTGAGATGTAGCCTCCATTCATTACATGTATATACTATGATAATATGATCTACAAGCCAATAGCAGGTCTCAGATGCATCAATGCCTTCGATCCACACCCTGTCTTTACTCTTTTATCCTATACTGGGCTAGGGTGTACCCCAAGTATAGCAGTACCCTCTTTTGATGATCGCACTGGCATGCATGTATCTATTTGGCTCTGGAATGCCCTCCTCAGGGTATAAAAGGACCTCCTCTGAGGCCCTTCCAGACACCATCCTCCCTCTACTCAACCCAGACTGGTTATTGGTTTCTTTTTCTCTTTCTATTTTCTCTTGTCTGTGTGTGATTTCTTATATAACTAGTACTGAGGAATAAAGTACCATATTAGTTATATACTGTCTGAGTCATTGTATCTTATATACAGAGATATATAAGGATACAATATTGCCTGATTAAGCATGACATTAAGTACCAGCTATTAGAGGAAATCTAAGTACCTGTAGCTGAGGAATTACATGTGTTAGGCAGCCCACCATCTATCCTATAAGCTATCGCTTAAGTCTAGTATTAAGATTAGTATCAGTTAGTCCAAGTGACTAGGGCTGAACTACATTTAAGATATCTAAGGGAACCTGACCATAGTAGTCTTGCTCTTTATACCTATAAATTAGTCAGTTTACACTGTGAAAGATTAAGACTACCTTGGGTGTTACTTGATTGCATTGCAACTACTTTGAGCCTTCTTACTCTAGTCTAAGAAGTATTGAGTATGATTAGTGTATACTAACATATCTACATTTGTTTAAGCTTCAGATATTCAAGTGTACCCTGACCTGTAACACTGCCCTTGCTGCCATCAATGGTGGGGTGCCCATTCCCAACAAGTCCAAGGAGCAGCCCAAGAGGTCAAACAAACCAGGTACTCCAAAAAGCAAAGTCTCACCTCCAAAGCCCACTGCAACATCCCAGAAGAAGACTCACACAAAGAGTGGTGCCAATGACAAGGATGACAAGGATGAAGGTGACAAGGACAAGGATGATGACAACAAGGGTGACAAGGACAAGGATGAGGACAAGTATGAGGGGGAGGGGGAGGAACATGGCAAGGGGGACAGACAGAACAAAGGGGACAAGCAGGACAAGGAGGAGCCTGGTTCATCAAAGCTGAAGCCAAAGCCAAAGCCAAAGCCAAAGCTGAAGCTGAAACAACCTCAGCTCCCAGCTAGGGAGGCCCTTCCCCATAAGTCCAAGACTCAGAGCAAAGCACCCTTGGCACCCAGACTCCAATTGGAGCAATTTAAAATCCAAAAATCATTTTTAGAATTTTTAAATCCAAGGTGGTTGCATCAAAACTGCTGGGTTTGGGAAAGTATTTTTGATTTATCTCATGCATTTTTGATGCTCATGAACATTGAATGGTACAGGTATGCTCCTGGAAGCCTGACACATCAGCTGACAAATTTTGAAAAAATTGAAATTGCTGCATATAGGCACCTGGTCTTGTGAACTATGCCAAGTCCTTCAGGCACAAGATCTCTGCAGGTCACAAAGTTTGCACCCAGTCCTTGAACCCTGTCTCAACCATATGTATATACATTCAGAAGAAAGAGCAAAATTCCAGCTATCATATAGTAGAAGAAGCATGTTCAGGAAAATTTATACAAGGCAGATTGAAGGCATGAGAATGCCTCAAAATACATACTGTAAGGTATCATTATAATTGCACTTACTCATAGAGTTCAATGCCACTCTTAGCTAGTCATGAAAACCACTCTGGGTTGTGTGCAGAGGGGATTACAGGGGGGATTACCCCTGAGAGCGCCACTGGCACTAGTAAATGCAAGTGTAGAAACGCTGCTCCCTTGCACTCATTTAATGAGAACTATATAGAGGAACGTATATACCAAATTTCAACTCATTTGAACAAGTTTGAAGTGGTAAAACTGTAAGAACCCACCCCTGTAAGCGAAAATCTCCTTTAAAACCCCTGTATAGCTCAAACCATGCGATTCTGAAGCTTCTTAGTGTTATAGACGTCTTTAGGGGGTCTTAATACCCTACTCTAGATATGTGTGAGTTCTTCATATAGTTAAGTATGGGTAATACACATAGTGACACCCGAAGATCAAGCAATTAGCCTCAAGGTACAGGTAGGAGTACTAGTTCATATGATTACAATGTAGCTATAAAATAAAGGCAACATTCATTGTAGGTTTTAACTATGCCTGAGTCGATTCGCACTGCTATCTTTCACAGATCTGCAGCCGTTGAGTCTGTACAAGGGGCTGCGATGCAGGGGGTATTATTTTTAAGCAAAAGACCTCTCTCGACGACTGATGTAGAGGATGTCAAGATTGGTGAGTGGTTTCAGGAGGATCAGCGGAATTGTGCGCATTTAACAAGCTCCATTTGAACCATTTTGGATCAGTTTCAATGAATGTTCCCCCTTTTAGAGTACTTGCTCAAAACGAATTTCGGTCGATAAATGGCCATCAGGTAGGCAATATCACGCATGTGGGGTATCATTCAAGAGCTAGAATTTTTCTCATCTTTATGATATTTTCTGTGCGCGCTTATCCGCTATTTTTCAATGAGAGCCTAACGCTCACGGTGACTTAACACTGCTTGATCCGGTCACAGAGATGGTCATGTGACGGGTGGGCTGTTTGTTGTTCGCCTTTGTCACGGGTCAGGTGACGATGCTTATCGCCCTTGTCCGGGATCACAACCCGCCCCGTTGGCCACCCCTCCGACTATCGCTCGAAAACGACCACAGACGCCAGCACATCGCCGCCCCGCAGCCTCGACGGCTCGACACCCGGCCACATTCGGCCCGACGCTCGCCCGAGCGTCCTGTCATCATCAAGCACGAGAACCAGACGCCGCGAACTCGCAGGCGTCAGGGAGTGCAGCGCCGCTTACGGCCCCGTTGCTGGGTGAGCGAGTACGCGCGAACGCCGAGCCCTCGCTGACGTGTCTGTAGCGCGCCTGCGCACTCCCGTTCCGGCCCAAAACGCATAACCGCACGACCGTCCAGCAGTCGAACAGACCGCCCCGCGCCTCGTGCGCGCTTTTACTCACTCTGCGGCCGCTGATGGGAGGCTCGGCGCCGCGAACGAACCCCCGCTCGTAAGCGGTAAGTCCCTCATCGCGCCTGTTCTATCTAACGTTCACGCTGCCGCCTGACCACGCCGTGCCGCGGATCGCACCGGCTCTCGCGTTCCCTCCGCGATCCCCCACCCTCGCTGACGACCGCTGCCACCACGACACGCCGAAACGAGCCCTGGCGTTTGGCGAGTGGCGACCTGCCGGATCCCACGCCGCCGTTCTTGGTTGATAACCCGGGCACACGGCCTCCGCTCGCCGCTTCGTGTGATGGGTGCTCGGTTCCCGAGTTTGGATACTAATATTGACGTTACTTTCACGCGGCACCGTCGGCGTCAGTACGATCGCCGTGGTCTCAGTACTCGAGCTTCGCGATCGGTATTTGTGAGGTTTTGTAAGTCTTTTTCGTAATGTATTTTTCACTGAGCCATGTAGACTAGAGAATATAAATACAAATATAAATTGTTTATTGATACTACTGTGAGATATATACTAGTGAGCAGCAGCAGCAAGTATGTACTACCAGTAGGTGATGCACTCTACTGTAGAACCTGACACCTACCGTAGACCTACGGTAGTTTTTGGGGGTCTACGTGAATGGTCACAAGTTATGCACCTACCAGTACCTATGTAGAGTTTTGTAGAGCCTGATGTTTTTCCTGAAGACTCAGAGAGCTCAACCCTGGCTAAGAAGAGGACAGCGCAGGGGGGTTGATGGTGTACCATCTGTCTGACTTGTTGAAGGATGTGTTCTTGACATTGTCAGCATCACCTGGCTTCCTTGGATTGGACAGACATTTGGAGTACAAGGTGTTTGACTGACGAAAATCCCAAGAATGATACCTGCTCTGACACATGTGCCCAATTCCATTTGTATATTCTACCATCTTCTGCCTGATATACGTTATTCATTGTTCTGTTGAAATGTACATAATTAAAATGCTCAAACACCAATAATTATCTTGCCCTTCGTGAACAAAACAAAGATCAAATATTTTTGAGCTTTTTGAGTCTCAAGTGATATGGTACATGTGTCTACATTTTTGCAGGCTCGACATACACCCAGAAATGGTTGAAACACTCATAATAACCCTGGACAAAATGCATATAAAAATATAGCTCCAATGACACTGGATGACAAAAACACGACTGAACAAAACATCCATAAAGTGGCTGCTCTAAAACATCCATAAATATTTCAGTTATTAAATACATGCACTTCGTCCACTAATTCTGTCTCTCAGGGTAGAATTGCTGGACGATTCAGACGAAAATTGTGTCCAAGTATTCTGGATGTTTCAAGTGATCAGAGGCCACAGCGGTATGCAAGGATGATTGAGAATCGTGCTAGTGCAGGGGGGCAGCATGTGCTGGGTGATGACACTGATTTTTGGGCAGATTGTTGATGGAAGGGAAGGGTCGGAAATGGTCTGTTTGTGGGGGTCAGCACCTGAAGGGTGCTGTGCCTGTGTATTACATAAGCAGATCTGATCCATGAAATGGTACCAGAATTGACCCCCTTAGCTCTTTGTGAATTGTTAAGTTAAAGACTCTGGAATAGGCAGAATAGACTTGCATCACATCTGTATGATTGACCTTTGAGCCAGTTTAGTGATTTTCTGCATGGTTCTGAAACTACAAGTTGGGCCCTATAGAGTACTTCCACACCAGAGCTGAAGTGAACAAATAAAATCTAAGGCATTATTTGAGAACTATACAAATGATCAATGGTCAAATATCTTGACTGCTTTATATACAGGAGGTGGAGCACTAAGGCATATACTCCACAATCTTATTTGCTGTGGCTTGTTTGGCAACACAGATTGGCAATGGCCAATGTGCCACCATCATTCAGTTTCCTGTGGCTAACCAAAATATAGCATAATATTGGCTGTTACAGAATTCCCTCAAAATTTCAGGCATGACCAAAGAGGTACCTACAGCTCTCAGGCATGGTAAAAAGGGCCGATTGGCAAACCAGCGTGTCTCCCTGGGGGTGGTGAATACTACTGCTGCAATAGGGGACATTTCAAAGGTATGCACACTGTTACAGCTAAATCTAAGACCATTTCTTCACATAAGGACTCTTGTTGTTACAAAAGAATACACCAGGCAAAAAAAGGAATGCGCATATACAAAGTGGACTGTCAAAACTTGTCTCAAAGCTGTGGAAAAAGAACCATTCTCTAGCTGCTTGTAATCAACATGAGCTTGTGCAGAAACACAACCTTAGCTGGGTTGTCAGGCAAACAAAGGTAGCAGCTCAGAGGCTTGTCAAAGAGAAGCAAAAACTAGTCTTGAGTATCAAGAAACTCTCAAATCAGCTAGAAACATGCAACATAGCTACAAAAACAAAGAATACACATCATAATCAAGTATTGAATCACATTATCAAGTCTAAAACATCTTGGAAGAAGCGTGCTTATGCTGCAGAAGAATCCCATTGGTACTTGCTTGCAAAGCGGCATGGCTTGACTGGTTCACAGTGCAGCTTTAAATTAAAGCTGGGTGTTGCATACAGTAATTCGATTCACAGCCTGTCACATTGCCTAGTCATGTCTGGAGTTGCTGCTACTCAGGTTCCAAAAGTGATTAGAATGTGTGCTCAGGCTTTTGGCATCACTATCAGTAAATTACCTTCACCTTGGTCAGTTGGCCGATTTATCCTCAAGGGAGGTGTGAGTGCCAGAGTTCAAGCTGGGAACATCTTAGCCAATGCGCAGGGTATGTTAGAGATGTATATAGTGTTCAGTGCACTGACAAAACTATTCAGGAGTCACAACCAGTATGGATTCGACTTCACAACGTGGTGTCAACTTCAGTAGCATGCATATAATGGCCAATTTGGCAAACTCTCATCAACAGCTTTACCTTGCAGTCGAATCAACAATTGACCATACTAGCAAAACACAGGTCAAGGTCTTACAGAAACAGCTACAAGGTCTATGCTGTTATGACCCGCCTAGCAGACATAACCTAACAACCGAATATTGTACAGATTTATGGCATTTTTCCTGAAGCGGAACAAACCATAAACAGGATCACGTGATCTCGGCGCTTACCCAACAATTAAGCGCTGGTGGTTACCCTGAACTCGCTCCAGCGTTTCTCTCCCATGTTACCTGGAGCGAGGAGCGAGTTGTCACGTGACCTTGGCGCTTACCAACGATTAAGTGCTGGTGGTTACCCTGAACTCGCTCCAGCGTTTCTCTCCCATGTTACCTGGAGTGAGGAGCGAGTTGTCACATGACCTTGGCGCTTACCAACGATTAAGCGCCGGTGGTTACCCTGAACTCGCTCCAGCGTTTCTCTCCCATGTTACCTGGAGCGAGGAGCGAGTTGTCACGTGACCTCGGCGCTTATCCAGCGATTAAGCGCCGGGTGCTTAAGTCCAAAAGGTCACATGACCCTCAGACCTCGCGCGGCTCTATAAGATTTGGAGCTGCACAAACTTAGGATAAACAATTACCTAAGACCTGGTACTATATAGAACCTATAACTGCTATAGACAGTGCTTAGGAAAGAGGGGCCACCGCAGCAACCGCAGTCACATATATATAAGGGGAGTAAAACAAGACTGAACGCCTCAGCTTGCTTTATCTCGTCAACCACCATAGACCATAGCAAACACTGTAACTAGAATGCTCAATACATACTGCATAGCACCAAACTGTCAATGCAGCCACTACTTAAGTGCTCCACAAGGGAGCCTCCAGAGGGTCACGACATATGCAGTACAGTTGAGCATGCTCCAAAAAGTGAATCAAGCCCAGCACTTCCCTTCAGTGCACAAGATATTGCACGAAAGCTCTATGGATCTAATGGAGATCATGCTAATGATCAGATCAAAGTGGCTTGATTACAAAGGCTCTGGAAGACTAACTCTTGGATAGAGCAACTAGGTGAAACTGCGTGGTCGAATCTTAGCACTGATGACTTAAATGTTGTTTACAAGCTGATACAATTGAAATCTGAAGATTCAGCTGGGGGTGTTTTGGCTTTTGATCACTTGACATCTGCTACTCAAGATGTTCTGCACTTGGCTGAACAATATAAATATGTTTACCAGCTTGGGGAGACAGCATTTACTCAGTCCTCCCCCATTCTTCAACACAACATGACTTGTGTAGTACAAGGTGGATGCTGCATGCACAAGGACATGAATGCAGTGAAAGGGGGGGCTTCAGCTATGTCAACATTCTGGAAGGAGAACAAAAATCTACCACAGCCTACGATCCTTTACAACAAGGATAACAATGCAGTAATGACACTAATAGATCACTCGCCTGAGATGTCACTTATCGAGCAGCGCACTATCTCTGTCTCCGAAGCTGGGGCCATCCAGCTCTGTAGCCTTTCAGGTGTGGCATTCAATCACAAAGACGACAAGAAAGGCCACCAAGATGGCCATGCATATTGGTTCAAGGCAAAATATGGTCGATTGCATCGCTTCCCGGATACAAGCAATGTACGGTATAGCTCATTTATTGATGCTTCAACCGAACTCTGTGCTTTCCATGGCGCATATATCGACTATATGGAGCACGTTCGCTGTAAAAAAGTGTCAGGAGTCCTTAATCACCTCGAACAAAACATCCTTAAAGCATTGAAGTGTCCAGCGACACTTGCAGAGCTCATCGTTATTGCCCTATATGGGCAGGTCATCTCAAAGCCCTATATATGACTAGTTCACATAGCAACTGCCCAAGGCAAAGGCATCGCTGAACTGGCTCCCTTACACACCCTTGTACAAACCCACCTTGAAGCACTGATCAATAATCCACTACTGCTGTTGGCACCTACTGCTCTAGCAGCTACAGCTACTCTAGACGGGTGCGAATGGGAAGATCCCGAGGTCATAGATGCGCTACATATGCATGAATCTATGTTGCCTTACCTTTCCGATCTGTTCGTTGTGTTTTGCTGTGGGGCCTTACAAACTTGGGTCCGTTTTACAGAGGAGTTCTTACCCAGTGGTCCACTAGATCTATTGACTCCAGAGCAGAGCGAGAGAGCATTTATGCCTCCAACAAACGATGCTAACGAGGGCGCACTTGGCACATGGCGCGTTTGGATACGTCGATTCCCCTGCTTAGCTCTACATCGATTCAACGCCTTGATTATCAATCGAGCAAATGGCACCGAGCGATACATGGAGGAGAATTTTACTCCTGAGCAACATGTATGGATCAAATCGGAGGCACAACGATTGGACGAATCAAAAATAGAGGGAAACCGAAAGGCGGAACTAGTCCTTGCAGCAACGCAGGACGCTGAATGGAACAGCCAGCTCTTAACGCAACGCACCGACAAGCGAAGGAAACGCGAAGAATATGCTCATGCCATTCGGTTAGAGCTCGATCAAGATAAAATCTCGTCTCTGAAGGTATCGGAGCTTGATGATCAGCTCAAAGCTTACAGAAACCACACCAAAAATCGGCAAAGCTTTCCGGCTACCAGCAAGCTGAAGGCCGTGGAGAAGAAGGCTTTGGTTTCGAGGCTTGCTTTTGAGTATTCCCATGCTTTACCGAGCTCTGAAACAGATTTGTCGAGCAAGTCCGTATGACGGTGATCAATGTATTATTTCACGAGCAATTGTAACTCAAGTATCTTAATTATTGAGCTCTAGGTTCTACTGGGATACCAATGAAAAGTATCAGGTATCATTTAGGAGACTATTATACAAAACGCCGTCGTATCTGCGCGGTCTGACTGAGTACCACTTTTTCGACCAAAATGGCTTATGTAATCCACAGGCACGTCACCCTTCGGGTGCCGACCCCCACTGTTTGGTTATGGAGAGGGCTGGAAACCGACGGAAAATCGACCAGGGAGACCGATGTTTGGGCATAATAAGCGCCGCGGCCCACAATCCCGAATACGGCCCTGGCTACAAAATATCCAGTCCAGCTGGTGCCGAGCCAAAACCTCGCAGATGGACCGGATGAGCGGAGCCGCCCAATTGAGCGCCACAGAATGATGAGCATATATATAGCCGCCCAGCAGGACAATCAACGAAATGTCACCATACTCAATCTCAACCTCATAACCTCCCACTGAGTGTCATCGGCCACCATGAACTCATTCTCCATCCCCGTTCTCCCCCGTCTCCCCAGCCAGTTCAGCCGGTTTGACGTTCAAAAGTGAGCACACCACAGAGCGATCTAGGTTCATGGTCGGATTCTGATCTCACACGGGGCATTGCTAACAGTATAAAGCCTGATATATATCACGAATCCTGGTCAGTTTGACGGATATGGAGCACAATAGATTGCGCTGAACTTCTTGAACTGTTAGCGAGCTCGGCACCCGTGACTTTATCCACCCCGAAGGCTCACGATTCTATTACTTGGAACCCGTCGTGTCCAACGTTCCGATCACTGCTGCCGTTCATGAAAGCGGTTGTTTGATCTTGGAAAAAGCAGGATTGGGATCAAACAATTCGGAGCGCCGCATGACGGCGTGTTTAATGTTCGACGATAAAGAGTCTTGCGTTGGGTATTATATAGCAGATCACTCGGCTCGAATGGTGGTTTGGGTCGACGGAGACATGTTCCAGACATGGTTTTCCCAGTTGATTCCATGGCGGCCCGGAATATGCTCTCCGAAGAATACTGGACCCACATGGAAAACTTCCCGGTACCGACCTCGACTAGCCTCGAGGATCTCAATGATCTCAAATCTGTCCTTGCGAGTCTAGCCATCGGCAAGTATTTTTTTTTCTTGATTTTTTCGAGTCGGGCAAATGATGTACGCGTTTCAGATTCAGCAACCTCTGAGGGATCGACCAGTCCTTTCACTACCGACCAATCACGGGACTTTTTGGCCATCCTGGATAAATGCAACGGTCCGATAGGAGGGCAAGAAACTTATATCATTGGTGAGCTAAATTCCATGAGTTGTGACATAGCTCATTGGCCTATCTAGCTCGGTTGTGGGGTATAATCTGGCATGCTCGAGTTAGGAACGGCTTTGGCACGCCGGAAGCACGCTTGGATCGGTTTGTTTCCCTTGACGAACGACCACCGGCGTTCAATAGCTCATTCTTGCATTATGCCAAATACTCTATCGGAGCTAACGTTCATCTTGAACGGTGCTCCCGTGCCTGGGCTGGACGTATTGCGTACATGAGCGAGTGGCGGGACTTTAAAGCCAAGAATGAGCTTGAATGGATCCAGGTCATATATTTGGTGAGTCTAAATGTCAACCATGGCAACTGTCAAGAGTGCTGAAGCCTTTGCGATCCTTTCAGGCGTGTCTTTTGATAATGTTGGTGCGAAGATATTGGATTGTTCGGGACATGGCTGATATGTCCACATACCTTTTAGCGCATCACTCATCAATCGAACACAGAGTAATATTCCCATGCTCTCCGACCTCGCGCTTCTTTTCGAGTGCGCATCTGCAGCGATTAGTTACTACTTGTTGACCGAATTACAGAACCGGGGGATACATGCTGCAGACGCTGTACGAATTTCCTATTATAGCCTTTGCTGTGCAACGTAATAACGGCCGTTTACGTCCTAGTCTGTTTATTTCCAGAGTTGGGGCACCACGGAAGATGGGATCCAAACGCTGGCATTGCGGAATTCTGTACCTCGCGCATTGCTGGCCTGGGGGTTTCTCGTTTTTCTAGTTTCCATCTTTCTAGGCATTCAGGTGGTCAAGCCGTTCCCAGCTTTGTACACCCCTCTGAATCTACCCCCGGCTTGATTGTGCTCCTGTCTATATTTATTAGTAGCCGACCACACGACCGTGGGATTGTTTCGGTGACTAACTCGCTCCGATGACTGCTTGTACTCGTTCCAATTTGGTTAGTAAATGTACTATGTTGTGATAGATTCGAAACTATGTGCCTGCTCCGAATAATCGTTGGGGTACCAACGGGTGACCGACTGATTGGTATGTATCGGGTTCAAAGGATGAGTGTGGTAATCCACTGCATCTATCTGCGCTACAGTAGACGAACAGTGTCTAGTGTGCTTACGGAATGAATGCGGAGCACTATAGATCCCGTTGGCTGCGATTACTCTTTCATCCGGGTTCATAAGCATACATGACCCGATGTATGGTCGAGCTGGAGCGCACGTGAGCAAATGCTGAATGGCTTTCGAACTGGATTTTGGTAGGTTGGCGTCCTCGCGAGTACAGTATAGGTGATCGCCTGGGGTTCAATGAGCATATGCGGGAGCGGTGAATGAAGCAACGAAGAATATTAGAAGAGCTGCGCCTTGTGCCACGTGATGATATCCACATTTGGTTTATTTTAGAGTGATTAAAAAAGAGGCTCCGAGTGTGCTTAGTACACCATTAATGAATAGGGAGGTTGCGGCTGAATCATATAAAGATAAATATACCTCAATGGATATGCGGTACAGGGGCTGGCAGTTCCCAGGCAACACAGCACGCGCGTTGATCAATAGCGATCGACGTCGGGGCGCCACAGTACATCTGATTCAATGAAACCGATGTTCGACCAGGGCCACCCGAAACTCACGGGCTTGTTTCAGAGCATATGGTCATGTGAGCGTGAAGTGCTGTTGTCGAGATGACGCATAGACGCGTCGCGCGTGTTCGCCACCGTCACACGAGCCACCACAAACGCTCTGGGACGAGTGGCCGCGGGGCAAATCGGACTCGACTGATAGCCAGGGATAATGTCCCCGACGAGTGCTGTCACACCAAGTCGACTCTCGGGACATACCGCGCAGGGAGAATTCGACAGTCGACGGCGTGGCAAATGCGCTCCTTTGAACGCGCGTATTTGGCACTGTGATTATGGGAACAAAGGTGGGCCCTGAGAGGGACCCTGGGCAGACCCTGGACGCATGGCGGCGGGTGGGCTATAGAACACGGACGGTGGTTGTGCAGGACCGTCACCTCTCTCTCGATGCCCCGGATGATGCCCAACCTCAACGGCGTGGCCAGTGCGATCCAGAACATGGCGCATCCAGGCCAGCAGTGGCCCAAGCAGCCGCACCGCGCCCACTATGCCCAGCAGCAACACCAGCAACACCAGCAACACCAGCAGTACTACCCATCTGCACCGTCGAGCGCGACGACGCCGTCGCTCTTTGCGGGCACCACCCGCTCCTCCATCTCCTCGGCCTACTCCCACGCATCGCCCGGCGCGACCCACTACCCGGCTCCCCCCCAGCCCGAGCCCATCCCAGACGTCTCGCTCGACGCCCTGCTCGAGACCGCGTACGCCAGCGACGCCCCGTCCCCGCCCACCCTCGACTCGGGCTTGCTCGCTGGCCTCGGCATGGACATGAATATGGATCTCGACCTCGGGGCCATGTTGGACCAAGCCCAGCCCGGTCAAGGCTACGATGCCCGTGCCATGGACGAGTTTTTCGGAAAGATGCACGAGCTGGGCATCGACACGACTCCTCAACAGCAGCAGATGATGCACAGCACCGCACCGAGTGTGTCGGGTCCGGCAACACCCATGCTCTCGCGTGCGGGTGGGGCGCCCAAAAAGGAGAAGCGCAAGCTGAACAATTACACGCTCAAGGACTTTAGGATTTTGCATACACTTGGCACGGGTAGCTTTGGGCGTGTCCATCTTGGTGCGTCCCTGACTGGTTCCGCCCGCGCATATGCTTACCCTGGCGCCCAACAGCATGCAGCCGACACAACCACCGGCACTATGCTATCAAAGTCCTCAACAAGGCCAAGGTCGTTCAGCAAAAACAAGTCGAGCACACCAACAGCGAACGGTCCGTCCTCGCCAGCGTTCGCCACCCATTCATCGTCAACCTCTGGGGCACGTTCCAAGACGTAAACAACCTCTTCATGGTCATGGATTTCGTCCCGGGTGGGGAGCTTTTCACGTTGCTCAGAAAGTCTAAGGTTTGTCCGTTCCCCAACCTTGACTCACCCACGTTTTTCTGACGGCTCGGGTGAAATTGCTTGCGGCGATACAGCGCTTCCCGAGCCCCGTCGCCAAATTCTACACGGCCGAAGTCATCCTCGCCATCGACTATCTCCACTCCCACGACATCATCTACCGCGACCTCAAACCCGAAAACATCCTCCTGGGCGCAGACGGCCACGTCAAACTCACCGACTTTGGCTTTGCTAAACACGTGCCCGAC
This sequence comes from Ceratorhiza oryzae-sativae, assembly GCA_030998015.1. Taxonomy (NCBI): domain Eukaryota; kingdom Fungi; phylum Basidiomycota; class Agaricomycetes; order Cantharellales; family Ceratobasidiaceae; genus Ceratorhiza; species Ceratorhiza oryzae-sativae. The sequence continues at coordinate 1,418,226 of JARWMV010000235.1, read as the reverse complement.
ATCACTTGGACGCTCTGCGGCACGCCCGACTACCTCGCGCCCGAGATCGTGAACCAGCGGCCGTACAACAAGAGCGTGGATTGGTACGCGGTCGGAATCCTGTTGTTTGAGATGTTGGCCGGGTGCCCGCCGTTTTTCTCTGAAGAGCCGAATCCGCTGAGGTTGTATGAGCGTATTCGGAATGGGCGCATCGAGTATCCGAGGTACTTTGAGCCCATGTCCGTCGAGCTCATGCGTGGGTTGGTTAATGTCGACCTGAGTAATCGGTTGGGCAACATGAGCGGAGGGAGCTCTGATATCTTGAACCACCCGTGGTTCACCGAGGTCCCTTGGGAGAAGCTTGCGAGCAAAGAGGTGCAACCGCCGTATGTTCCGCAGCTGGGTGGAGACGGGGATGCCAGCCAGTGAGTTTATTCTGTTTGTGGTCTCAGGGCACGGGCTGACGCCTGGGACAGGTTTGAGAGATACAGAGAAGAAGACACGACCGAATACGGACAGACCATCGGACGGGATCCGCACAGAACTCTGTTCACCGAATTCGGTCCCGTCGGGACCCTCGCATAAAAAACGCAACAATGCACGAACATTGACGTCGAATCATTCACGAACGCATACCCCTCTCGTCATTGCAAAAATAACACGCGCAAACCATTCCTGTTGTTGTTGCTACCCGCCCAATCTTGATCCCCCTCCCATCGTGCACGCTGATGCTTGTTGTATAATTTATCCCTCATCGCCCATAGTTGTGACTGTTGTCTTCGGTTCGTTTTTTTTTTCGGCTTGGTTCTGTTGTTGTAAAGGTATCACTTGACGTTGGTGTGCGAGTACCTTTTCTGTTTTCTAGCTGGACTTGTGTGTCTGTTTGTTGTAATGCCATCGTTTCTGAAGGATCCACTCCGGGAGTGAAGAGCGCCGGACGTGTTTGAAATGAGAGAGCCCCAAAGGCTGGTTCAAGCATAGTAAAGTAGACGACAAGCGAAGTCATCCAACGCCAGTCAGGGTGAGAATCAAGGGTTTTGTTGTGGGTTATTCGGCGACAAACACGCATGTAACTCCCGAACGACGTCGAATATCGAAAAACGGCTCGCAACATTTTGTAGATAATTTGTAAAAGAATCGTATTATCATACAGTAGCTACTGTATCTAGCACATCTAGAGGCGAGTTTCCAAAATACGGCCTTGAGGGGGCGACAGCTGCTTGACAGACAGCGGCGGGACCGACCAGCCGCAGGTACCCGGGGTCCTTAACTGGGATGAGGCATGTCTAGCGCAACCAGAGCAGCTCTGCAAGGCAGGGAGGAGATAGACTCAATACGAGTCATCCAGGTCCCCTAATAATGCATCTGGTATGATTCTATGGCCACAGTATTTCTTTGCTGCCCAGGTGGCTTGGCTACCTGAGAGGCCATGACCATATGCGTGAACAAATCGCTGAGAGCGAGTGGCAAATCTTGGGCATGTTTAGATACGAATTGGGCAGACTGTGATAAAACATACCTTCGGATCGATTCCAACTTGACTGAATCCAGTGCCCTGAGCATATTTTGTCTGAGATCGGCCTCTGAGCTCGATGAGGGCGAGTCTTGGTACACGTGCTTTGCAGCGCCCCAGCATTGTTCGATTGGGTTGAGTTCGCAGTGATATTTTGGCAGGTAAATAACCAAAAACCCTTCGGCTGCAGCTTGCATCTGAAGGATTGATTTTTGCGCAAGGATATCTGGCTGGTTCATCATTGTACGACAGGCACAACAGCTGGTTGAGTTGGGTGGACACCCTTGCTTGTTTGCATTTGTCGATGCGCATACAAGCTTGAGTTTTCAAGCATTAGGAACCCCCCTCTCCTCTAAGATTGATGCCATGCCCTTAAATGCGCCTTGAAGCTTTGTAATCGGATGATTCATGGGGTAATAAAGCTGCTGGACTGTTCTGTCTGGCAGGATTGCAGGTGTGTAGTCAATCTTAATTTTGTCTCCTAGTGGCCCTATCTCTTCTCCCTTAACCTTTTGAGATGGACCGAGTGTCATTCTGTTGACGTTTGGGGCACTTTCAGGTAGCTTTGTATGGATAGTCGCGTTGTCGAAGACAAAGACATGGTCTTTGTCTGGGTACTGTTCCTTTACGATCAACATTGCACGTGACAGTTGATCAACAACATTGGTTGTCCCAAACTAACCATCGCACTGTTTCCCCACCCGAAATATAACCCTCGCATCACTACTCATTGTGAGATAACATTGCTTGACTGGATAGATAGTACGTACTTAGAACTTCCTTGTTCTGTTCCAGTTCCAGGTGATGCTGTCAGAGCAGCACTGGGAGACTCCGGTCTCAATCACAGCCAGCCATAATCAGCAGAAACAAAATCAGCTACCATTAACAACACGCCCTCCCCTTTTTTGTATATTCTGGCTGTTTCACTCTCATGAACCCATTGTGTAAGTCGCCAATCGTGTGCATAAAACGTTGACTCATTGTGAAACCATACCACAACAACTCGCTCCCCCTCAGCAAGCTTTGGAGGTATTTCATTACCTTCAGAGTCCCAGCTTCGCATTCGCTGCTCAAGCTCGATCCACTCAGGAACATAGTAATTTGTTCAATAGTCTTTCATGTCATCCCGTTCGTGTCCATCAGCAAACTGACCATGACACTCTTTCATCCAGGTATATCCCATTTGGTGCATCCACCGCTGGGCAGTGCGCAGTGATGGAGGCCCATCAATAAGGCATGAGAATCTCACTGCCCCATCTGTTCCAAAATAGTTGATAATATCACGAGCTTGTACATATTTTCCTTGGTCTCTAAGCCAATACTGTATTGCTGCTGATAGATCTTCGTCTTCTATGACAGACTCGCCCCAGGTGCTGTATACGTTTGTTGGAAGTTTGGAATCTTTTTGGTATGCCCAAATCCACGAACAAACTTGTTGTGCTGCCCAATCCCCTCAGCCAAATACAGCCGCTGCCATTTGAGAGGCATCGATCAATTTCATCCCCTTTAGGGCAATTAGATTCAGTGTCCTGGTCATGAACCGTAGTCGTCTAAGCACTACATCGCCAAGTGTAGATACACGCTGTGTTCTGTGCCCATGTAATGACGACTCAATTATTTTGTTGAGCACGCTAACCATTACTTTAGCTTTGTTCTGGGGAATTGGTTTCCGATTTGTTTGTTCTCCTATACAGCAGTGAGTCAATTCAAGTTTATATTGATAAAGAGGACGATCAACTCACTAGAATTAGCTGGATTATCATCATCCTGAAACTCTTGGGTATCTATGGGAGGAAGGGCTGATGTCTCATCCCCCTCTGGCTCTGCAAGGCTTGGGGGGTTCCGGTTATCTATTGGGTCTTCCTCATCATTGGGCAGGTCCTCTAGCACAATATTGTGTTCTAGTGGTGCATCAAGCGCAAGGTCTTTTAGAGATTCTACAGCCTGGTTCAATTGCATTTGTGTATGTTCGATTGGTGCCTCGTCGTCCAACATGAGTTTGCTTGATGAAGCAACTGAGACATCCTCTCCTAAGTCAGAGTTTAGCTCTTGTTCTGCTTGCTTTTGCACTCCCTGTTTGATATTAGCATAATCGAAATCAACTGATAATGATGCCCTGCTATTAACCTGTTTTGGTGTGAAGTTCTGTGTCTGTTGAAGTGCAGAATTTTTCTTTTGTGGCATTTCAAACAAATGCGCTCGGCCTTGCACACAGATTACAAGAGACTGGAAAAGAGGGGGGTACGGATAATAGATAAATTGTTAGTATTGTCACTGTATATGCTAAGTACAGAGTCCCCCTCTAAGAAGTCGAACCAGTGAGACCATGTGGAATTAAAGTCACAAGGGACTCCTAGGCAATATACGACGGGGAAACATAGGACAAGTGTGTGAAGATATGGAAGTATGCACTGATATATGCAGTATATGCTAGGTGTCTCAATTGTGGCATCTCAGACCAAGTGCCATATTCAACAAATTTGTCTTCCGACGACTCACCAGCCCACGCTATTGTGATCAGGACCCCGGGTACCTGCGGCTGGTCGGTCCCGCTGCTGTCTGTCAAGCAGCTGTCGCCCCCTCAAGGCCGTATTTTGGAAACTCGCCTCTAGATGTGCTAGATACAGTAGCTACTGTATGATAATACGATTCTTTTACAAATTATCTACAAAATGTTGCGAGCCGTTTTTCGATATTCGACGTCGTTCGGGAGTTACATGCGTGTTTGTCGCCGAATAACCCACAACAAAACCCTTGATTCTCACCCTGACTGGCGTTGGATGACTTCGCTTGTCGTCTACTTTAAATATAGTTTGTCTTCGATCACACTATGTGGGCGGAAGGCTTTGAAATAGAACTTGGGCTGGCGATTGAATGGTGTTATGTCTTCATTCAGTAAATTGGTGAGCGGGAGGAAGCACATGACGGCAACCATCGAGGGCGAACGGATTTCAAAAATACAGACACAACCTCATCTCGCATGCGGGTTCTGCCAAAACCAGACATATTGAGCACGAACGCACTCCAATTCAGCGCATACACCGACCTTGACACGGTTCACACCGAGCGCATTCCCCCACGCGCCCTTGACAGCAGGTGCAGCCGTAGCCGTCGTCGGCTGCACAAGCCCCTGGCGAACGACCTGCGACGCCAGGGGTGACACTCTCGCACCGGGCCTCGGGGGCAAACTCGTCCTCGACACCGGCGTCGGAACCTGGGCGGCCGCGGGCGGGGCCGGCCGCTTATTCGGCGCGGGGGATCCGGGCAAATTCACGTACCCGGCCATGACGTCCTCGGCGCTGACCCACGGATCGTACGGCTCGAGACTGTAGATCAACCCACGCAAGAGGCTGTCGGTGCGCTGGACAAAGTCCTTTTGGCTCACGACCACCAGGCCGCGTTTGCATCGCGTCAGAAGCACGTTCATCCGGTTGCGCGATGTCAGAAAACCCGGTGAGCCCGTTTTGGCGATGGTGGTGATGATAAAGTCGGCTTCGTTTCCCTAGATGATTGTTTGGGCTTTTAGGTTGTGGATGCGGGGTGGTTTAACTTGCCTGGAAACTGTCCACGTTGTAGACGCCCTTTTTGAGACCTACATTCGCGAGTTCCTCCTCGACGTGTTTCCGCTGCCCTTCATACGGTGTGATGATTTGGTAGTCGATTTTCTTCTCCTCTTCGTCCCATTCTTGCTTGACAGAACGCTCATAATATTGTTGCACGAGGCTAACGACCACCTCTGCTTCGGCTGTGTTCTGAATCAGACGCAGTTAATTATCTGACCTCGAGGCGGGCTCATTGCCAGGAGCAAATCAAGGCCGGCGGTAAAGCTCACCTTCCAGCTCTTTCCCTGAGCCCCAGCACCTTCTTCAGTACCAGACGCAACGTCGATAAATACAACTGCCTTTCGTGGATCTTGTACTGGGTGTTTATTAAACGGCTTCAAATCGTCTTCGTACATCCTGCTGGATATGAACTTGGCGATTGGCACCGGTAAACGGTCTGCAAAAAGTGAATCGTTTAGCTTTGGTATTTCGTCCGAGTGTTGGTTTATGATGGCACGTACAGGATATGTTCAATAGTCTGGAGTTTGCGAGGAGATGTTCCACCTTGAAAATGTCCTGGATTTCCGCACCCTCGCTTGAACCATACGGAGGTACTAGTTGGATCCATAATATCAACGCCATAGATTCTACACTGAGAAATTGGTGATACATACACTGGTTTGGATCTCCGAACCAACAGACACTCATGAGCGTGCTCCGGTGTTTGTAGAAAAGGTGCTACAATCTAGGGTTAGAAGTCTACTCACCAACACGCCCGAGCTTACCATGAATTCACTGGTCATGTCAATCTGAGAAGCTTCATCGATGATAAGATGCTGTAGCGGCCGTGCGGCAAAGGCACTTTCAAGAAGAGGACTCGACAAACTAGCAAGTGTGCACAGTACCGCCTTTGAACCGAGCAGTCGTTGCTGGTAACTTTTTTTGCCAAGCATCTTGGTCATGAAATAACGGTCGCCAAAGGATTTATATCGAGATTTCCTAAGATCGTGTTTTCAGTAATGCTCAAACCAGGCGATTCCCTCTCACGTACCAGTAGGATTCGTATTCATGTGATACGAGCAACACAAATTCATTAAAACCAACATCTTGAAGCTTTTCGGCCACGTTTATGATACCAACGTTACTTTGGGCAATGATCCACGCGGGCTCGCCCAGTTCGGCGAAGATGATCACCGCTGCAGCTATAGTACTCGTTTTCCCAGTTCCAGGAGGACCATGCACAAGAGTGGCCCGAGTGCGACGGTTTGGGTTGGGCGCAACAACGCGACCGACAACCCCGAGCTGAGAATCGTTGAGTCGGATGTCTTCGGAGAGCTCCACTCCACGTTTGGGGTCCTTCAATCCGATATTCTCATCCTCACTCTCGTCTTCTTCATCTTCGCTGCCTTCCGCAACGGTGAGGGCTTGTATGCGCGCAACCTCTTCCTCATCAGTGTCGTCGCCCCAGGAATCATAGACGAAATCATGTTTGGCACTCTTTTTCTTTGAGTTTTGCTCCTTTCGTTGCCTCCGTTCTTCACCGAGGCGGACTTGAGCAAGATTAGGGAACCAAACACGGCGAATGAATGCGCAGTCTTTGTACTTGGGCCCACGAAGAGAGCCCCTGTTCTCGAGAAGTCGCAGCAGGAACATGTCATGTTCTCGGTCCGAGCTCGTAGCTTCCTCTCGGCCATAAGTGAAAAGCTCCACATTGTCTGGTATATCGACATTCGTGTCGTTGGTTGCAATGGGATCAGGCTCGGTCTCCCGGTACTCGAATTCGTCTTCGCGGACATCACGGACTTGTCCTCTGCGCTTTTGTCTGTGCCCCTTTCGCCCACCACCAGATACCTCCCAGCCACCGTCGTCAGGATTTTGTCGATTCGACGACGGTGGCTCGGCTTCGAGTTCGTTTTCAGTGAGCCGAGTATGCTTGCCGGTTTTCTTAGCAGAGCGTTTTAGGAAATAGCGCCTTTCTTCCCCTTCTTGAGAATGGGCTAGGTATTGCTGAAGGCCGAGGATAAAGATGCGTTATGATCTAATTGTAGACGGCACTTACGTATTTACTCGCTCGCATCTTGTTTGCATAGTTATGGCTTTCCACCTCATCACCTCCAAACTTGTAGTCTCCGCGTTGTACCTCCTGACGAGGGTTCCGTTCCCCGAGGACTTTCCATTTGGTCACCATGGATTCGGCGAAAAAGGTAAGCTCCTGTTAGCACGTATCGTTAAATTCCCTACGTACTAGGCCCGCAACAGGTAGTTCCATACCTTGTCTGAGAGCCAAGATGGCTGAACAACCGGAGAGTTCTGAACCTCGTTTTTCAGTCTATCCGCCACCCTACATATGATGTGATTTGTGTAAATAGTGATAATCGACTTGCAAAATTGACCGCGACGCACGTGAACGATAGCCATGCCCTCACAGCCGCTTCGATAACCCTGTCTTGCAGCGAAATAGCTTGATCGTCGCTCATAAAGTACGTATTTACATCGATTATCGAAACGTGTTGAAATTCGGGCATCGACTGGATCACTTCACCAGGGGATACAGGTACCCTATCCCAGTTCGCGGGTTCCTCTTCGGGTCTTTTCACTTCTGCATTCTCAAGTTCATACAATTAGAAATGCCACTTCAATGCATCATCTTACCGGACTCCATGGTATTTTTGTTCTTTGCGTTCGCCGCCGTTTCATCCGACGCTTGCTTTTGTGAGTCTTTTGGGGGTTGGAGCACCTCCTCGGCGACCTTTTTTCCCTTTGCCACCGCGTTTGTTCTCTTGAGGATCTGGCTCCGGGTTAGACTTGGCATCGTTCTTTGACGCCGCTTTGAAAGAAGCTGGAGGCAAAGGCTCAGACTTTATGGTCGAGAGGTTGACCCCGCCAACTCGCTCGCGAAGAAAGTACCAGAGAGTCAGTGTGATTTGAGCCATCCCGAATCCTGCAAGGTTGGATTGCAGCAGCTTCCTAAAGTGATTAATGGAGGATTCTCGTGTGTTTAGGACTTCTTCTTTTGGCTTCTCCTTGGCTTTGGCTTTTCCTTGACTTTTCAACTTTGCCGCCGCCACTTTTTCTGCTTCGTATGCAGCGACACTCGTCCCGGCTACATTGGCCGGCACGCGAACAGCAAGAGCCTGCGAGCCGAATACGAACACCACACCCTTGAGAGAAGCTTCTTGGTCGTAGAATATGTCGACACCGGTACACGATTTGTAAACGTCAGAATGAATTCGGGCATTGGGCGAATCTAGGCTGCCCAAGATATGCTCAAGGTCTTCGTCGTCTATGATGGAACGATCGACAACTCTGATGTTCAAGGTGTTGGGAAATCCTTGTTTCAAGGGATCGCCCTCGACCTTGAAATCTATGCGCGACATGATGGGTAAGTGGACGAGTCTGGGCGACAGGGGGTGACGTGGCTATGGCCACGATCACGGCGCTAGATAACATAGGGTTTAGTAGTGGTTCGAATCAAATATCATCGCGCCACCCGAGCCATCAACGTCGGCAAGCCACGCCCACCTCCAGTTTGGAAAGGCGACGAGTATTATTATCAAAGCTTGATATCCAGGTTTTAATTCTCTTGCCTTCTGGATTTCCGTCATGGCTCTTCGCTCCGACTATGATGATGTCGATCTTAACTTTGGAGACTGGCTAAACGATTCACTCTTTGAAGACCGCGGGAGCGACACGGACCACAGCTGGCTTTTTGAAAAGATGGATTCCACTCACGAATGTGTGACACAAGGAAATGCATTGTTAAGTACTGAAATCCCGATGACTCTTTCAAATGGCGAGCCGACGGATCCTCGTCCGACGACCGTGTCAAATATGGAATTATTTCCTCAAAACTTCGTAACTGGTACGCATTTTACATCATACAGCATAGTTTGATCATTATAGTTGGATGGATATTATAGTTTTACCACCCGTAACATCCAGTGCATCCCCCTCTGGCTCATACCCCGAACTTTTCTTGACATCGGAATCACGGTGGCGAGCAGTAGTTGATCGTGCTCCAAATGTGCCATTCGTATATGCAGTCCTATCTACTAAAGTATATTGCCGAACGACCTGTCCTGCTCGGCGTCCACTCCGCAACAACGTCAAATTCTATGATACTACAATTGAAGCAGCAGAGGCAGGATTCCGGCCATGCAAGCGCTGCAAGCCGGATGACGCTGCTGGTGAGGCAGCGGAGCAGAGGCAAGTGGCTGCAGTGGAGAAGGCCAAGCTCTTGATCGAAGAGGCTTCCAGGAGAGGAGAGAAAATACCGCTGGACAAGCTAGCTGGTGAGGCTGGGCTCAGTACTTTTTATTTTCATCGCGTTTTTAAGAGGAGAGCGGGCGTTACTCCGGAGGAGTGGGGGAAACAGTGTAGACAACGTGCTTCTGCGAGTACTAGTACAGTCATTTAGGGATGGAAGGAATGCCGATTGTAACACACTTGTCTGTTCCTATTTTCCTTGAGTGACCATGTGCGCTCGATTACGTACACTATGATCAGCGCCTGGCCTGTCCTCGCGATCGACTTGCACGTCATGAGTGAGCCATGACCGATCGCCTCGACTTGTGTCGATATTATGGTATTTTCTAGGTCGGTCGTGCGTTCGGCCACCTTGTGTTCGCGGCTCTATGGGCACCCCCCAAGTACTCGAACGCTTCACGCCTCTCCTCTCCGTTGGAATGGCATAGAACAGAACCAGGCCCCACGATCTGACTCGACAATTGCGGATGGAAATACATCTATACAGCTCACAGATCTGCTTGATTTATATCGAGGTCTTGTTGCCGTGGTGACATCAGCTACGATGAAGAACAGGTTCGAGCAGTCATGAGGGTCAGTTTGGCTCTCTACGTTACACCGATTCACCAACAAACCTCCAACATAGCTTAGACGTCTCACCCGCGAATTGGAGGATTATGTGCCTAATCTTATTAGCGGACACGCTGCGCCTGTGGTTTCTCCAGGCTTTAGTTGGTGGTCGCCAAAGCGGCTTGCACAGGAAGGATTGATCAGCCCAGATGCGAGAGCACTTCTAGTGAGAAAAGATATGGCTAGAGAATTGGCTGAGCTCGATTCCCCCAGGGGTATGTTCCGATTCGCATGCTACTTGACAATCTAGTCTAATCCTAACAGGCGTTATTCTTATCGCTCCACCCGGCCGAGGGAAAACTTTCCTTCTCGACATGTGGTTTTCCTCCCTCCCCACCAAACACAAGGTCCGGAAACACTACAACACACTCACGCTCGAGCTCTATCGCGCAGTATGGGAGGAAACCCAGCACCGAGTCGCACGCCATCGAGCGAGGCCGTTCACTCCCGCAAGCGTCGCCGGCAGAGTCAAGTGGAGTTCGAAGATCAAGGCGAGGTGGAAAGCTCTGTTCGATTCGGCCCAAATGTCGATGGTTGGAGATCCAGCAAGCCTCGAGGAAGAATTTGCCGAGTCAAACTACGTATCTGAGCTGCCGATGGCCCAGGTTCTTGCTGCCCGCTTGCTGCTACGGCAAGGCTGGCTGTTGCATATTGACGAGCTTCAACTGCTCGATATTGGTAGCGCTTCGATTCTCTCTGACGTGCTTGGGCACTTTTGGCGCATGGGTGGTGTGGTCGTTGCAACCTCGAACAAGGTTCCAGGCGAGCTATACAAGAAAGGATTGGGAGCGGAGCGGGTAAAGGTGTTCATTAGCGCTCTCGAAGCTCGATGCGATGTCGTCAAGGTTGGGGGAGAGACGGATTGGAGGAGAGAAGGTGATGTAGAAGGACAAGAAGGGCGAGGATGGTATTTACAAGGAGAAGCGGATAAATTTGAGCAGGTGGTGGAACAAGTCGTCAGGGGGCGAAAAGGTCGGTTCGTATATTTCATTTTGCAACATTAGACTCATTCATGGGCACAGAGACCTCAAAGACGCTCAATATTTTCAGCCGTCAATTTTTCATACCCAGAGTCTACCTCCACCCTGACCCTTCAACTCCGCTCATTGCCCGGTTTACATTTGCACAACTCTGCAACACTGCTCTTGGAACCGCAGACTATACGACACTCGCATCCACCTTTTCAACCCTAATCCTCACCGATATTCCTATTCTTCGACTATCAACAAAAGATCAGGCGCGGCGATTCATCATGCTCATTGACGCACTGTACGAGGCGAGGGTGAAACTCGTGTGTTTGGCCGAAGCAAAGATCGATGGGCTGTTCTTTCCAGACGAATTGGCCGGCGTTGGAGAGGGAAACGAGAACGAGAGGACGATGATGGAGGAGGCATTGAGCGAAGGAAACGTGAACTATCGACCAAACGTGTCGGCGTACCAGGAGGATCGAGGAGAGACGAAGCCCAAAGAGCACACACGCAAGACTGAGGACCTGCCTATGCGCGAACTGGCTATTTTCACGGGTGAGGCTCGTTCGTTCCACACAGATCATACGTAGAGAGCTCACAGTTCCGTCGAATAGGACAAGAAGAAAAGTTTGCTTATGCTCGTGCGACATCTCGTCTCATCCAAATGACATCTGCCAAATATGCGCGGACCGCCGTTTGGCAGCCGCTTGCCCAGATCCACCAGCCATGGCATCTTGACATTGTATCCTCCCCAAACTCCGATCGTTCATCCACACCAACCCCAAAGTTTGCTACTGAAACAGAGTCGCCTCTGCCTCTGAGTGCGGAGGATGACTGGGCGGAGGAAGCTTCGTATGACAAGAGACGGGGGAGGAGCGGAAGGCCCGAGCCACCCAAATTGAGCGAGAACCATGCGTGGGGAGTGAGAGAGGATTGGGGCAAAGGAGCAGGAGAGTGGGGAAAAGGCGTTCAAGGGCGAAAGGAGTCAAAATAATAGCTAACGTTGATAGTCTAAGTCCGTCCTCGGCGGGTTCGGGCCCATTCGTAGCTGCATCGGTCTTGTGGAAATTTTGCGCATACAATCAAGAAATACAGTAGTATTTGAGAAATCTGCATATCATATAGCATCAAACTATGTGATTTTGTTTATTATATTGGAGTGGAATCACAATATTTTGATTGCCATATGCTATGCCCCCACGCCGAACCTGGCAGCGCATACGTACAGATGTAGAATGACCTCATAGAATAGACGTCCTCGAATGCAGAGAGAGCGTTTTCATCCGAATTTGCTGCTAACAGCTACCCGATATAACAGTTTTTTTTTGTTTGGTGGGCACGAGGAGATGCAGGGGAAGTGATGCTCGCGAGCAGGTAAGTTCGCAACCACGGTCTGAGGTACCTACCCGGCGTTGTTGTATTAAGGGACACCGCATTCAAAGTCATAAGAAAAATAGTCAAGAAGCAGCTTCATCAGACCTTGGGTGTGTTGTTTGCCAACGAACCGGACTGAGATAGTGGGACCGGGCGACGGTTTTAAACTCCACAAGGTCCCTCAGAAACGCCAGCAAAGGCAAGGTAATAATCATTCCTTTAATATTGCTATTGATGAATAGTGCTACTCCTTTACCCTATTTACGCACCACTACATGCGTGTATTTATCCTGGCGGCTAAAGTGGCCCCCTCAATCGCTTGATATGCCTCCCATATGAACATACGGCACCCATCGAACAAAATTGTTGACTCCAATCGTGTCTCGAAGCTGCTTCACCGCCATATGGAGAGCTCTGGGAGATTTCCGACTATCCGGCACTTGATCTTCAAGCAGAAATTCATATAGTTTCCCTGAGACGATAGGAGCGTCTTCATCACTGATAGACCACATTGTTGCAATGACATTTGGACAACCTGTCATCAATAAGCCGGCTGCGAGATGGACCGCCTCGTCTGGCAGCGCCTCGGCACCAGTTGCAGTCTGGCACGCGGACAAGATGGCTAAATTGATGTTTTTTGTTGGATGCCTGGATATTGTTGCGAGATCCAAGTCGCCGTCGTGGAGGTGTAGCGCACTCTTCTGAGGATCAAGGGGGTCTTGGGATGCGTGGCATGCAAAGTGTACCCAGCTATGATTTGCCATCGCTGTTAATACGGCATCTGTCGTCGCAGCGCCTTCATCCAATCGGGTAAACTTCTTTCCCACTAATTGCTGCTCTACTCTGTCTAATTCGTCCTTTATTCCGGGCAGGGGGGTGAGATGCCGGACAGATGATTGATGACCGACAGCTAGAACGCCAGAAAATGCTGGCTGTCCCACACGAGATTGGCTCAAGGAACTGAGATTTGGCGTGTAAGAAGATATAGCCAGATTTGGTAAGATGGTGTTAGGGTTGTCATATAGGCCGGCAGCGTGTATGGGGAGAAAGGCTAGTGGGCCAGTAACACACCACGTAATAGACGGCAAATCCTTCAGGGGAACGGCATGCTGTAGGGGGAGGTGTAAGGCAGAGAAAATATTTGACTAAGTGAACTTACGGATATGCCTAGATGGTCTATTACGGGCTTGACAATGTCAGACCACAACGTAGCCAAGATGTCCTTGAGCGATCCTCCAGACCGAGTCTCTGGCCTCTTGAAGCCACGGCTTATACCTTGGGATCGCAAACATGTAGCCATCTGTTTGCATAAATCCTCTGCCTTTTCGATGGAGAAATCATCCAAAGTAATATGCGAGATACTTTGAGTACTTGATTCGACGATGATCGCATCACAACGGAGCATTTGGACGTTTATGATTACGGCTACTCCATGTGATACGTAGCTCACAAGCTTGGATGCTTTAGGCGGTCGAAGAAAGTCATCGAACCCTGGTAGCAGCCTAACCCGTTTAATAAGCCTATCTCTTTGGTCGGCTAGCTTGCTGTACAAAAGGGCAATATCACGAAGCGACCCTTTACGCTGACGATCGTGGGTGGGCTGCGTTTCAGATCCAACCACAGACGCATGTTCGAGTTGATACGATAAGTGTTGAAGCTCTTTTGCTATTTCTGGATGCGAATTGGCTAGGTCATCAAGTGGTGTCCGAAGTTGGAGCATTTGTCCCCAAACCAAGCAGCGCCCTTGCTCTAGCCACTCGATTGCAAGTCCATAATTCTGCATAAATATGGCCATCATCACCGCATCGGCTGCGGTGCTTTGTATTTCGGAAGTCAGACTCTCGTACCGGCGTTGAACGGTGGTTCCCAACCATATAGTCTCCGGAAGAAGCGCCATACAATGCCCATATACGTCAAGCAGAGTGGACACCTCGTTCATGGGATGGGGAGCCCAGAGAGTCGATGCCTCAAGCTTGACGCTTGGATGACCCGTTGGCGACAAAGCTGCAGATTTGAAGTAGTTGCATGATTTATTGGCATCCTCGACCTGATCTGTGATCTCGTAAAGTAGAAAATGCAGTTTCCCCAAGATATTCGAATAACGAGCCTTGTCGGGATGACCTTCAGGGGTGAGAGTGGCTGCTTGAGTGTATTGATGGATGGCGCTATGAAGATGCTCCAACTTGTTCAGATGCTTAAACAGGTTGTAATAGCTGCCCCCTAGATTATTCAGACATGCTGGCCTATCCAGATGATCAGCAGGGATAAGCGTGACCGCCTGAGTGCCATAATCAATACTAGTTTGGAGGTCTTCTAGCTTGTCGGAATACTTAAACAGTGCGCAATACGCAGTCGTCAGGTTGTTCAAGTATGATGGTTTATCTGGATGGTTGTCAGGAATAAGCACTGCTTGAGAATAATAATCAATCGCATTCTGGAGATGTTCCAGGTCGCCTGAACACTCAAACATGGAATGGTAAGCTGTCCCTAAGTTATTGAGTCGCGCCAATCTATCTGGGTGCCCATCAGGAGTAAGTATGAATGCGTGTCTATAGTAGTCGATTGCACTCTGAAGATGTTCCGACTCCCCTAGACGCTGAAATAGCGAGTGATAAGCACCACCTAGGTTATTCAAAGACAGTGATTTATCGATATGCCCATCAGGAATAAGATCAATTGCTTGTGTGAAGCACTCGATAGCACTGTGGATATAATTCAGCTCGCCTAAACGGTCAAATAAGGCGTGATATGAGCTTCCAAGGTTGTTTAGGCAAATTGGTCTGTCTGGATGGTTTTCGGGGGTGAGCTTGACTGCCTGCATATGATAGTCAACGGAATTATGGAGAGCTTCCATATTGCCCAGACGCTCAAACAATGAGCCATAGGCGCTCCCAAGACTATCCAAATATGTGGATTTGTCAGGATTATTCCCAGGAGTGAGCGCAACTGCTTGGGTGTGATATCCAATAGCTTTGTAGATATCCTCTAGTGTGCCTCGACGCTCAAACAGCAAAAAATGGGTGCTACCTAGGTTGTTCAGAGAAGTTGGCTTATCTTGACGGGTGTCTGGCATAAGCGAAATGGACTGCGAATAGAATTCCAGAGCTTGATCGGCATAGCTCGCCTTGCCTAAACGGCTGAAGAGTAGGTAGTAGGCGTTCCCCAAATTGTTCAAGTACGCAGGCCTGTCTTCGTCGTCATCTGGGGCTAGCTCGACAGCTTGCTTGCAGTGCTGGATGGCCTTCTCAATATCATTCACTTGACCAAGGCGCTGAGCCCGATCCAGAAATAAAATGGCAACTCGTTTACCAACTGGAGTCTCCTACCCGGCTCCTCGGAGGCCTGTTCATGAGCGCTTGTATTCGAGCATATTGCAGCATCTAAATCGTCCGATCGCTTTGATCGTTGATAAGTCTCCCAACTCTGGTCTGCCTCTACAGCCAATGATCCAGGCTTTCCTCGTTTATAATTCGACTGTACGTGAATGCTGTGGGATTGAAGTTGACCCTGTACGAGTGTTGCAGCATCCGTCTGATCCTTGGTTATGGGTGTGAATGACCTTGGGCTGTCTGCCTCAAAACAGGTTTGCTCCAGGGGGGCACCGGATGCTGTTTTATTCTTCATAATATTCACAGCATCCGGGTCATGATCAATACTTAGTGCAAGGGGAAGGCAATATCATGCTCACATTGGTATCAGGGCCTCCGCCAATCCCCAAAACGTCGCTTGCTCCCGATTTTTCCCCCTGCTAAGAAAAGACGAACAGACATTGATACCGTTTCGATGTCTCACTGCACGAGACACAGACTCACTCTCAGTGACTAGCATTCCAACCAAACAATATTTAATCCCGTAGTTTGTGCCACTAAAGCCCAGGATTAGGAATATACTCACAATCATTATCTTTGGCCCACGGTTGGAATATGTGGAATAGGGTGCTAACTTGTCAGGTTCCGACATTGGTTCAGTTGATCCCTGGGATACGGAGAGGCTCATCGTCCACCTCCAGATGCTGATATCTTTTATACCGCAAGGTTCGGTCCATCGATGCTGTGCAGAATAGCGCCCGAGTATATTCCTCAGTACCCAGGTCAAATCCAGTTGACTAATTTCTTTGTAAAATAGCAACATCTCGTCTTTTCAAAGCATTTAGGTGGGCCTCTTTTGAATCCATAGCTGAGGTTTAGTCCTTATGTTTATTCTGAAAAATCAGACAGGAGGTGTAGATCACAAGTATCATCCCCCCTTTACCTTTTTTAGCCTTTCTCCTTTTGCTCCGACTGCCCGCCAACCATAATCCAAAGCTTGCCGCCAAAATAGAGTCACTCCGGCTGGGATGACAGGGCTAATCTTGGAGGCTTCACGCGATAGGAGGCGAGGGGGAGCAGAATACACCCAAATTGAATGGGAATCGTACAATCCGTGTAGGGTTGGGGAGGATTGGGTTAAGGGAATTAGAGATGGATTAAAGGTGCTCAGGATAGAAAAGAGTTAAAACGATTGTCAGCATTGATAACCTGAACTCATGCTTAGCCAGTTCGGTGCATTCGTAGTTGCATCAGTATTGTGGAAACCCGCGCTTACACCCAATAAAAATTGCCACAGAAAAGTATGTGACATGTTTGCATTGGATGATAATATATATCAACCATATGTCTTCGGGGACATTGAGGTCCAACAGGTTGTGTCACGAGAAGCGTGAGAGCCACGGGAGTTACCTGGCCCTACGTAAGCGCCAGTCCGGCATGATTCGCACACGGCCATCGGTTACAAGCGCTCAGCGTGGACATCACACCGCGTTACTTGTCATATTTGGATAATTGAGGTGGAATGCGAAGAACTGGGCAAGGGCGTCTTTGGTGGCCACCCCGAGTGACTCGCCTTCTCTAGTTTAGTATCGATTTGATCTGCTGTGCTGTGCAGCATCACCCAAACGGCCGCCACGGGCCTTTTTTCGTCCACCATGTCCCTGCCTCGAACATTCAGCGTATCCGGGCAAGTTGCCCTGCATTTTTTGCAACTAGCTACCGAGGCCCTGGGCGCCATCCCCACGCTTAAGAGCGTTGCAGCAGATGCGCTGCAGATTCTCCAGCTCGTCAAGGTACCTGCAGAACATGACCTTGTATACCAAAAATTTAATCGAATTAAACAATAGGGTATTCGCGTGAGCCAAAGAAAGTGGCAAGATTTTGCTGAGTATGTCCGCGATGCGACTGCAAGCATCATCAAGTCACTTCTTAGCGCATCCGAAGCGCACGAAGAGGCCGGAAATAATTTAAAAACACTTAAAGGGCATGAATTTTGCCTTCTCATATGCTGCGAAGCCACTAATCATGCATATATCGGTATAGAGTACTGGAGGAGATTGCTCGACGCATCGAAATTGAACAATCGCTACCGCAATACAAACGGCTTACTAGCCTTATGGACGACGCAGAGAAAATATATGAATTAAAGGAGCGGCTCAATAACGCCATGACTCTTTTTCACGTGAGCTAGTGGCTTCAAATTATTGCTATTATCTTCCTTGAACATTGGCTGAGACGGTTTTTATAGCTGGATAACTCGATCACAACCATGGTTGATATACATAAAGTATTCGTGACATTGATCCAACAGCAAAACGATCGTAAGCATGCCAAACTATCGAATTCCTTGGTGCAGTGCTCAAATGAAGTTCAAGTTCACATTGTAGCCCAAAACACCTCGAGGCTCAAGACTGAAATTGATTCCATCTCACAAGAGGCATCGCTCGTAAGCATAAATACAGCACTTCACAAACTCCGACGGGTCCAGGGCGCATCTTGGAACATTACTCAAGCCTGTCTAAAGGATACACGAATTGATCTAGTTAATCGCATACTTGCCTGGATAAATGGCGAAACCGATCTCGACGACTCCCAAAACGTGGATGGAGCAAAAATTATGCTTCTGACCGGTGTGGCTGGCTCAGGCAAGACTGCCATCGCTCATACCATAGCTCAGAAATGTGATGAAAAAGGGCTGCTTGTATCCTCATTTTTTTTCAACCGCAATGTACAAGACAGAAACAACCCCACAGCACTGTTTAGCACCATGGCCTTTGACCTGGGCAGTATCGATAATTGCTTTGCACGATCTATTGCTGCTACTATTCAGGAAGACCCGAGGATACTGTTTGCATCACTGCGTTCTCAATTTGACCGGCTAATCAGCAAGCCGTGCAAAGGGTTTTCCGCACCAGGCCCAAAAGTCTTCGTGATCGACAGCCTAGACGAAGGAAGCGACTATGAACTCCTTGAAATATTGTCGGATCAAATTCAATATCTTCCATCCAGCTTCCGCTTCTTCATAACTTCGCGTGCATCTCCCGAGATAGACTACCTTACGCTTCAACGCCACGTAATCACGAGGGAGCTAAGCATAACCAGCGAGGCAAACATGAACGACATAATCGTATTTATTATGCATAAACTTCGGCTACTGGCAAAGAATAGAAACTTGGAGGACGACTGGCCAGGTGAAACGCTCAAGAATCAGTTCATATCCAAAGCTGGTGGGCTATTTCAATGGGTAACAGTCATCTGCGAATATCTTCATCGTCGCAACGACCCCACTGGAGAACTGCGAAAACTGCTATCGGCGGATGGGGCAAAAACATCCACAGCCTATGCTCAAATGGATGTCTTGTATGCATCGATACTCGAGTCTTTTGATTGGACCGACCAGAGCTTTGTTGATGAATACCATAGGCTGGTCGGAATGACCCTTACGGCCAAGGCTCCGTTAACGATATCGGCCATGAAAGAGTTATTCAATAGTCGAAAAAAACTTCTGGAGGAGCGCCCCTTATCGCATGAATCCACTCCATGCTTGACGGAATCTGGTTCACCGCAGGGTTCTCTGGTGGTGTCAAGCAATCGAGACTTTGTATCAAACTATACACTACAAAATCTCAGCCCTTTGTTCACAGGCTTGAACAAGTCTGAACACAATACCCATCCCGTACAAGCAATACACCCATCACTTTGTGACTTCTTGATGACTCATTCGGCAGGCTTGCCCCGGCACGCATGCTATCAAATCCGGGAAGGAAAGACTACCGAAGATCTTGCAGAGCTATGTCTAGTAATTCTCAATAGAGAGCTGCGAAGCGACCTACCTATAGCTGGCTACTTGTCCCATAAAAACACGCAACTGTCTCGAGTGCCAACTCTGAGCAAAGAGACGATTCCACAAGCTTTGTGGTATGCGTGTCAATTTTGGGCAGAGCATGTTTCCGACACCTCTAAAACCCGTGAACGAGGTAAGAACCGTGTGAATTTCAACAGCCAGTATCATTACTTGTTACTCAAAATAATTGGCCAACTTTTAGTATTTCTAGAAGGAATTTCAAGTAGCGTACCCTTGGGCGAGCATACAGAGTTTATCCAACAGCAGCTTTTGTATTTCTTGGGCAGCAAGCTGGTGCTTTGGCTAGAGTTAACGGTAGCGTGCGGTTTATGGTTCCCCATACTGAGATGCCGCAAGTCGTTGCTGGTTAGTAGGCTGAGCTAATCTCTGAATCCCGAGGACTGATACCGTGTGAGTTAGGACAAGCTAGGCCTCGGATACATGCAAAGTTTGCAACCCGCTTTTCAAGAGTACGGAAGAGCTTGCATGCTTCTCAGTGATTTCCTCGGGAGCGAGAACCGAAATGAAGGCTCTCTTCAAATGCTGGAAGAAGGGATACAGCGGTCTACTCAAGCTCTAAAACCCTTGGTCGTGATTCTGTGCTCAGCCGACTCGGATACCTTCGGCTATTCTCAGGAGAAATCACCAGCACTAGTTTATCGCGAATTAGCTATAGATCGACCCCTCATCTATACCCCCTCCGAGTTTGCCACCTCATTCAGTCGCATGGCAATATGCCTTTCTTCCCTTTACAATCACTCAGAGGCTATCAAAGCAATAGTGCAGTCGATGCAGCTATACCGAAAACTGGCAACGGAGGAACCGTCCGTACATGAAACTAACCTCTCTCAATCACTCGCGACCTATTTTTCTTGCCATTCTAGGATTGCCGCTGATTCTGGAGCGCCTGCTCCAAATGATCGCGTGGACCCCTATGTGGGGAAATTTTCCGACCAACCTCCCGAGCCGATACGCAGGTTTGCCCCTGCAGAATGTTCCTCAAATCAGTCCGGAGATGGAGCTTATTATTGCCAAATAATCCTAGGCAGTGACCCATATATTGCCTCCCTTCACGAGGCAATAGTGGCGTGTAGCCAACTCGACGAGGCTGAAATGGCCACTCATGCACTAAGCTTCGTCTCAACTCTTGTTCAACTTTCGAACAACTTGGTATACTACTATCAGGATGAGCTAGCGATTGCGATACTATATGAGGCGGTTCTATGTCAGAATCTGACTAAAGCACGCCTTGCGAGTCTTGATGCGACACTCTCTCGGCTACTGCGCGATCTCGACTCCGCATCCCAGCGAGGCGAGTCCGATATAGAGTATCGGAGCGATTAAGAATAGTAACGCCACTGAGTGGTTTGTGACGGTAAGTACTGGCTAGTCTTCCTGGCGACCGTAACTGCAGAGAGCTCATGTCTGGCTCAGCCATGCTACCGTTCCCACAGCCTAAGCTGCTTTTCATTCCTCTCGCGAATGTGCTTCACTAGCCTACTCCATTTAAAATAAATACATGTTCTGACCGAATCCTACTCACGGAAACTATGCCGGCTGCGTGTATGCTTGTAGTTTTGACATGGAAATGGGAACAGATTATATTGACTTATCTGAAAGATACCTACACGCTGCACACTAGGCACCCCGTATTCTTTGAAAACCATGAGACAAAGAAGATAGTCAAATATGCGCATGTTTCCCACACGCCCCACAAGTCTGGCTTCAGCCCTGGCCGCGACATAGGGGCTATCCCGTGGAGCGTACATGGGCAACTTACCACCATGAATTCCGCTTTTACCCTCTACAGAGCTTTATCCGCGGGGACATTCTTTCTCTTCTGGTCGGGGTGTGCGTTGCCCCACATTGGTAGATAAAAAATATTGCAGTGTGCTTCTACTTTTGTGGAACACACCAGTATACATACGTCACATTAACCATGTTCTTGATCATCCTTTGATTGCGGACCTCTCCTAGTACTCCTTATCCTCAAACTTAGCTACATTAGATCCCGGCGTCCTGCATACAAAGGTACTAATTTTGCCCTTGGGTTTTGTATTACGTGAGCCCTGCTTTTTTTTTTGCATACAGTTTTAGCGTGCTACATGATCACCAGGTCAAACCGCACGAGACCAAGTCCAGAGAGAAAACAAGCAAGTCAGCCACAGGGGCGGGGGACATCAGCAGAGGAAAAAATCAAAATCACGTGAGCCCTGCACACTCAACAGCCGATGCGCGCTACGAGCACTCAAGTTTTCCGAAAGGAAACATCAAGTATTCTGAGTATATGGTAGTGTACACACTATGCGAAAACGGTACAAACTCTTGATCGTATAAGTAAATGAATCAAACTAAAATGAAGCAGTGAGCGCAAACAAAGACAAAAAAATAAAACGGATATCCAATGTCCATCGAATACTCGGCAGTCGAGTCGCGAAAAAGAAGAATAGAACCTTGCTCTGTCCCGACTCGATTTTCTTTCTCCACCTTCCAGTGACAAAACTATCTACACCTCGTCTCTGGACGACATCTAATTGGCTTCCTCGATCTTTCGGACCAGCAGCACGCAATGTTGACCACCCGCACCCGCGTCCTGGACAAACCAGTTGTCCACGTTTTTCCAGATAATCCGCTTGGGGGTTTTCTGCTGCACCACGCTCTCCTCATCATCCCCCTCAACCGTCAGGCCCAGCTCGCAGCTCTGACCGTCTCCCCAGCTGTACACATGTCCAGCCCTGGACACGGCGAGCGTGTAATCCGTGCCGACACTCACGCGTGCAATGGGTGTTCGTGGAGGATAGGCAGCAGCCTCGGCATACGGCCCGACCTCCGGGTCGAGGGTGTTGGGATCGGGGGGCGGAGGGAAAGGAATAAGAACCGGCTCAGACATGGCATATTTCACCTCTTCTGGGTCTTCGGCTTCTGTGATGGCCGGGTGGTCTTCACCCAGGCCAAGCTGCGAGTCGGTGAGGTTACCACAGCCGTAGACTCGCCCGTCGCTGGTGACGAAAATCGAGTGGTGGTTTCCACCGGTGGCTTGGATAACCCGTGCACCATGGCCGAGCTTGTCCGGATGAAGTGCAGGGACGCGGGTAGGTTGGAGAATTTGGTCCTCCTCACCAGGAATACCACATTGTCGCTTGACATTCAGGCCCCACGCGTAAACGATCCCATCTTTGTCGATAGCGAACGAGTGATAAGCCCCACAGCCTATCGATACGATGTTACGCAGGTGTAACTTCTCAGGGAATAGACCTGGATAGAATCGTCAGCACGTCGTGGCTTGGTAAAAATGGGCGATGGGCACAAACCATGCTTCTTATGGCGCTCGAGGATTTTGCGTCCTAGCTGGTATTGCTCGCCGGTTCCCCATACGTAAACCGAGCCCGTGGCGGTAAGAGCCAAGCAGTGGTCACCGCCGCACGCGACTTGGACAAAGGTGTCCTTCGTAAGGTGAGCGAGTGATGTTGGCAGGTGCTGGATACGCGAAGAACCAGGTTGACCATCAAATCCGAAAGCACCTTCGTTGGACTGACGCAGCCGAGTTAAAAGCGTTTTCAACAAGAGCGCTAAGTGAACATACCCTAAACGAACCCCAGGCTCGCAGCTGGCCCTCTGTGCTAAGAGCAACACTGACGTTGTTGCCAGCAGCAACAGATGACGCGGAACCCCTCATCACAAGGGTCTTGAGAACGGTCGGCGTCGATTCGGCAATATCGCTTTCGATGGTTTTGGTTGGGTCCTCTGGGTCGGGTCCTTCGACCATGCGACCAGAGCACCGTCATCGTTGGTTCCCCATGTCCACAGCTGTTAAAATCACATTAACAAACATAGTTTCGAACAGCAACGACTGAACATACCTTGCCAGACTCGTCGACGGCGAGAGTATGCAAGCCTCCAGCCGCTAACGACTCCAGCCCAGCACCCTCTCCACCAAGCTTGCCCTCGTCAGAAGCCGTCTTGAAGAACTTTTGCATGCGTGGTCGGGAATACTCGCCCGTGGCGTCAGGACCCATGCCAAATTGTGACGAATCACCGTTGCCGAACACCAGCATCTGGTAGGCAGGTCGAGGATGCTCAGGAATAGAAGGCACCGAGTTGAGCGTCGGGCCAAGGACGCGGGGCTTGCGAGGTGCGGGCGCCTTTTTGGCTCGGGTTCGACCTTGGACTTGCTCGCCGTCTTCTTCACGCCGTTCGCCTGCGGGGGCGGTGCGCTCTCTGCCTCCGACAGCGAAGACTCGGCCGCAGTGGAAGGCGAGTCCGACTTGGATTTCTTCGCGGCTTGACCGGCGCTGTCGCAGTGTCCTCCGCCGCGCGTTTGCGGCCTCGCGTGGGAGCAGCTTTGCCTTGGTCGTGGGCGCTGCATCTGCCTTGGCCGCCGATGCCTTGGTGGGTTTGACAGCCGCCTTGGTAGCTGCCTTTTTCGCTGCGGTGGCAGCCTTGGTCGTCGCCGCCGCCTTGGCTTTGGGTGCAGCGGCGGGCTTTCTGGTCGTCTTGGCCTCGGTGGTCGCAGCTGCTTTCCTAGGCATTGCGTCGGGCTGGCGGCAAGATTAGCGTTGGTGGTGGTGGTCGATTTCGAACGTGCTGAACTTACACGAGGCGGGCAGGAGGAGGGGGAGGGGTTGGTTGAGGTGAACGGACGATCTCTAAACCTTACTGAGATTTTGGATGAGAGGACCCTGGGAGCCCAACAAACACTCGTCACGTGATCCGGTGAACCGGCCGATGTTTTTCCATTGTTTCATTTGGCTACCGTCGGTTCGGACTCGACGGGTCTTTTGTACCGCCGACACCCGGGCCCAAGCGGAGACCAGGTCAATGGTGTTGCCACCCACTCCCACTCTGACTGGACACCTCTGCGGCCCGACCTTCCACATCGACATGTCCCCTTGTAGGCCATACAGTGGCTCGCAACACATGTAGTAGCTACATGAGATAACGATCCATTTTGTGATGCAACCACTTGTACGCTTCTCATAAATGACAATAGCTTTGGGCCCAAATGGTGCCTCGCGCGCGTTGTACCGAATGTAAGGCTTTTCGTCGCATCGCTTGTATGCGTACTCGATATCCTCATGGTGTTTCAGGACCTTCTACTATAGCCGCGGCCGTCCAGGCAGCGCACGTAATCAGAGGTTTCAGCCTCAATATAAATCACCTCAATTATTATGTGCGCTAACTATGAATGTAGCACCTGTGATAATTAATGTAAGAATAAATGCCCAGTTCCGAAATCTAACTTTCGGACACAGGCGAACGCTGCAAAAGAAATCCACACAAATGACTGAGCCCCACTTCAGGTCCGTATGATTGCTAGCTGAAATCCATGCTACGCAAAAAATCTATCATTTGCCTCGGGCTTAGAGATAGAAGATTCCGCTGTGTCCAGGATGGTGGGATGTTACATGGCCCGATCTTCAACACTTGAGACCGTTGCTCAGCCCATTTATAGGTCTCTTCGATGCAGGTTGTACCATGAGACCGAAGACTTACCCTCGAAATTCGAATTTGACCCCAAGTGTTTGAAAATAACCTCCAATCCCCATCAGTTGCAAGTGTCCCGAGACAATCAGTCACTCTCAAAACTACCCAAGTTCCGCCTGCCTACTTCAAGATCGACCTAATTACATTTAGCTACTGCAGACTTTGAATGCCAAACTCGGGAGTGAAACAACAAAGGGAAGTATAGATCCAAACGCGCCGCCGATGTCTGCGTGCAAAACAACTCTGCTTTTTTTGCCAAAGGGCATGTATTTAATGGGACCTACCTCAAGTAATGCTTTGTCAACAGTAGTATCCGGCTTGAGTCGTCTCATATCAAGGTAAAATAGATATTATCCTGGAGAAAATATTGGGGGTCTGTGGTAACTATGTGTGCCAAATACGTATGGTATAAGGAAGGAGGTTGGGTCAGATTTGGACTTGCTTTTATATCCTCAGTCCGATAATTGTGTAGCCAGCTGAGATTTCCGGCATCACAATTGTGCTATCCAGTCGAGCCGCATCAATTCTGGAGGCTCATGGGGTCACCTGTTGGGGGCCTCCGACCTCTCTCAGTCACACCAAGGCTCCTTCCATTTTATGAACAAATGCGCTAAAATTGCACTCTCCTACTTTCAATTTGCACGTTATACTCCCATCACCAAATGTATGGAATAATCCTGGAGGGAACTTCCTTCTTATACTGTTTATATGCATCTCCGATCTCTTTGTTGTTCTCAATCACTTGTTCCTATGGGTGAATTAGCCTAAATAATATCAACGGATCGGACGGTTCAACATACCTCGATTGGCATCTTGATAGCGAACCCAATTGCAGAGACGAGAAATCCAGGTGCAAAGATCCAACTCCAAAACATCGGCTAAAAACATAGAGCGTCAGGCATAATTAAATTCCTTTTGAACGAAGCCGACGCCTACAATGAAGATTAATCCTTGAAGCAAAGCAAGTCTACGTTCAACGTTTTGAGCTAATCCGCACGTTATGTTCAAAGCTGGTCATACCCATATCCTGGATGGCGCACGACTGCGTACGGCCCAGTCTTGACTAGCTTCGGGCGCTCGCGAACCTGGGTTGTAGCGGTGAGTGAAAATTACTCTCGTGTGATACGACTATACTCACACCAATAGCGGCCCACTGAGACCAAGGTGCTTGTATAGATTTTTGCCCAGAGCTCCTCCAAGCAGCGCACCGGCACAACCAGCCAGCCTCGCCCCAATGTAAAGCCCGTGTGAGTTCGGGACAGGTAGGTTTGCTGAAGAAAGCCACTTGGGAGTATCAAACCTGGCGAACGGCAAAGAGACCATGAATACGCCCATGGGGATGAACAACCCCAAGCCATGGACGGCTGAAACTATCAGGCCTTGCTTCCCCGGAGGCATGGACTTGACAGGCCCGGCCTCACGCTCAACGTGAGCACGGTACTCGGCATTAGGAAGGCAGGAGCGAAACCAGATGATAGTAGCGGCCCAAGACGCTGCGTTGAGAGCTTGGGATTCAGAGATGGCCAGGTTGATACCAGCGAAATACATGTCAGTTATTGGGGGTGTAGGGGCGAGGTCTGAGTGGTTTTCGATGGTGAATAGGTCAGCTCAACAGTGCTGCTTTTATACTCCCAACCTAGGCTTTGCAGCGCTGACCGGCGAGCTCGTGGCACAACGATTTTGGGTGGCCATGACGGTTCCGGCCGCCGAATGAGGACTGGCCCAGTCGCAGTCAGCGCTTGTTCGGCTCTTAGTCACGCTGTGCATACATCTTGACTCCACGAAGGCTTGGCGCTGGTTGAAAACCTCTTGATTGGGTATGCTCTATTATGACGTCAAAACACCATGCTACTGCAACGTAAGGAAACAACGAGGAGTGGGGCGGATGGTACAGCAGCCGTGACAATTCGTTGAGGCACACCAGGTAAAAACTGTGTGCACGCCCAAAATAAACCTGCTGTTCCTGAAATTCAACGTGCTGGCGCTATCTGTGTCTGCTGTTCTATTTTTCTAGCATTAGGAGGGAACGCAAATTTGTTGTTGTATGAAATAGACGCACCGCCACGCCGAGCGATGTTGCTCGGCTCAAGGCAAGCGCCCAAACTTACTTTGCTCAACGACACCTTTATCTGTTCGGGTCTCACTCTCTTTCCTATAAATTTCCATCCTATTCCGACCTGCTTGAAATATACCGGGTCCGGAACCTGCTCGCTGCGACAGTGTTTACGAAGTTCTGGTCGTTTCTGTGATCTGAACGCGTTATCTTGTTGCTAGCGAACCGTATTTCCATTTGGGTCCACTCATCAAGGGCGCACTTTTTTGACCGCCTATTGCGCCCCGGCTCTCGCTATTGGCTGTTGAACAAGTCCATTTTACCATCTGATCGACTAGAAAGATGTATAAATCTAGGTTTCTCGTACCGTTAATGCTATTTTCAGGTAGGCTATCAAGACGTGATCGTTTGTTTTGATCTGACCACTCGACCACTTCCTCGTGTTTTATTCCTGCTCTTAGCATGGCTGCTGCTCCTTCTGGTCTCACTTTCTCTCCCGATAATCAAAACCATTTATATCCTTGAAGTCAAGGCAAATAATCAACCAGAGATTCAAACAAGCGTCGCCACTAGCATGCGGTTTGGTGTCTGGGGCATGTGTTTGGGAGCCTACAAGTTTAAGTGAGTCATTTGACTTTCCCAACATCTTTGAAACTCACAACCTGTGCAGTTCTGGTGGGGCTACCTGGGATAATACCGGTGTGTGTACGCCGCCCAGACTTGGATATACTGTCGACGATGCCGTGCTACAACTAACGTGCGTAACCCTTTTGTTTGTGCCCGGAATTCCCTAACGTGTCCAACCGACAGCGGGCAAGTCGGTCTCGCGAAGATTGCTCTCAAGGCGCTAATGGGTATCTTGATCCTCCACCCGATTGGCAAGTTCAAGATGTTAGCTAGTTGGGAAATAAACTGACCTGAGCTCTTTGTGTTTGTAGCTTGCGGGCTGGCTTTCTTATCGTTGGTCGCATCGTTGATCACAACATGGTTCCCCAAAAGGTCGTTGAATGTTATTTCCTTGGTCGCTGTGATCTTTGCTGCCGTTGCAGCGACGGTGGTTTTTGTGGTTGACAGTGCGTTGTCAAACATTGCGCCGGCTGCTCCTGCTGACGTCCACTGACCGCAAACAGTCGTACTTATTCCGATTGCCCGTACCAAGGTAGAAGAGGCTACGAAGGGTTCTTTGACTGTTGTGTTTGGAAACGCAACTTGGATGACCGTTGCATCGGTTGCCCTGCTCTGGTTGAGCGTAATCGGCGCTAGTGTTATTGCGTGCGGATGTTGTGGGTGCGGTAAACGCCGGGGTAAGCATTCTTTAGTGTTGTAGTACCATCAACTTAAATTTTCACTAGACGTCGAGCAAAGAAGAACCTAGTCGGTGCAGAGAAGCTACACAGTTTGGACAATGGCAGCACCCCGTATCACGAGATGAATGAGCGACAAGCAGAGGCGCCACCTTCGTACAGGGACGTGTAACTTTGCTCGCTTCATCTCCGACTGCCTCAATCCATGTAGCCATAGACCTCCTACTCTGTCGTATATACCATGCTCTTTTTTTTTCTTTCTTGTCATGGACTCACAATCTCTTTTGCGTCCATCTCTGGAGCTTGGACATTTCATCCTTTACATCTGTTTGTTAGATTCTTGTGACGATTTTCATGAATTTCTCTCCACCTTTTGTTTCTTTCATTAGCCCCCCCTTTTTTTTCTTAATTGCAATGGACTACACTTCTCCATGCCGGTTGTAGGGAGAAAAGTCTAAACTTGGAAGCATTTGTCACCCGAGTAAAAGCTGACGTAACCCCACGCGTTCCTACCACGCTCAGCCGCTCACCATGAGTAACCTACCACCTATATACTACAACAAGGTGGGAACAAAAATCCAACGGTATGATATATGCTGAGAGTACGTGCTTCAGGGTGAATATATCGAGACGGTGGGTCCTATTGGGTTACCTCGTCCTACAAACGATCTCACTCACCACGCAGGATACAGGAAACAAGGTCTCGCGCCGTGCAACAATTGCAGGTCCACAAAACATCATTCTCGGCGGAAAAACCATCATTGCTAGTAATGCAATTATTCGAGGCGACCTGAGGCGAACGGGTACCGGCTCGGCGGTTGTTATATCGTTGGGCAGGTACTGCCTGATAAGTGAGGGATGCATCATGAGGTGATTCGACATGGCCTTTTCGATCGATACCTCCACTGAGCGCGTTTGAAAGATAGACCTCCCTATAAGACGTACCGAGGAAATTTCAATTATTATCCTATGAAAATAGGCGATCATGTTCATATCGGAGCTGGCACAGTTGTCGAGGCCGCAACAATAGGAAACCACGTAGAGATTGGGAAGAACTGCGTCATTGTGGGTTCCATTGCTTACTCTTACCATGCCTATAGCTATATTTCCGTGTGTAGGGGAAGTTTACCATCATCAAAGATTGTGCCAAGATTGATGATAATTCAATCGTCCCCCCGAACACGGTCATACCAGCTCTTGCAAGATTTGGAGGCTCTCCTTGTAAGCGTCTAGATACATCATTCATTTTGTATTCTGACATTCTTGTTAGCTCAATTCATGGAAGAGCTACCTGAATCGACGATGGAAAATGTGGAGGCACATACCAAAGGATACTATAACCGATTTCAACCTCTGGAGCCAACTCAGCCTTGAATGCAGGTCGCCGAACTTACGGGATCGCTACCCAGCCCATCATTTATTTTTTTCCCTTGGGTTCGTAAATATTCTCCCTTGTAGTAGTTCTGGCAAGCGGGATATTTACCTCGGTGTTTCTTTGGTTATTCTCAGCTTCTGCGGCTGAAAATGAATTTTTATACCAGTCGATACATCTATAAACTCGGCAGAATAAACTAAATGCAGGATGGGAGCATAGTTCAAATAGAAAACGTAGGAGAGCATCAAAAGGTTGCATAAGGGAACTGAACGAAGTCATGTGGCATAAAACATGGTATCTAAAAGCTGATGGTCCCAAATGGAAGGCCAAGCGAGGTTTCAAGCTAAGCGTAGGTGTCAATAAGGCTTACTTACACCTAGAACCACCGTGCAACTTACCAGGGATCTTATGTCTACGACACAACACAATAGTAACCTCCGCCTTTGCCATTCCTATCTTGGTCGCTCAATGACACAGGTATGTCGGCGGATTCAATCAAAACAGTGCTGTCCGCCATTGTTGGATGAAGTTGAAGATTTCGGTAGGAGTACAAGTAGGATATATTGCCGATTGGTGTCTACTTCTACTCGGGTGGGGCGAAGCCGAAGGTCGTTGTGTCAACTTGGTGAGGGAATCCAATGATTTTAAACCTCAAGGATAGCAAGTGGGCCATGCATACCCCTCACGTAGAAGCTCGAAGTTCATCCGGTCGACTTGACCGGCGTATACACTCGTATGCTCGAAGCCATCATTTAGATTGGACCGTAGATGAGATCCAGGTCCAAGTATTCAAGCCCTCCAGCTTTCCACAGTGACCTCAAGGTTTGATGCTACGACCCAGTCCAGGTCGTGAAAGGTGTGAAAGGGGGTGATAATGGTCGTGGTGCAGGTGTGAAAATCACAGGTCCAGTTATTGCAGTCAAGGGAGAGCGGGAGTATCGCCGGAGGGAACCGGGTGAACTGTGACGGTGAAAATGAAGGGAGGCGATTAAATAAACCAGTGGATGGTCAAAGCTGCTACCAGCGCGACAGGCTGGTGCATCATGAGGGTGTATGCGGGTCTGTGCAAGGAGAGTGAGCTACAGAGAAATCAAACATTAAACTAGGAAATAATTTTTGGGCACAGTTATGCGTCTTGATTATCCAAAGACTTGAGACGGCAGGTTGGAAGTTAAAGAGGGAGAGAAAGTCGTCCCAGAGCGCTGTCTGGATTTCGTGGAGTCACGTGGGCGCCATTTGAATATAAAGACAACGGTTAAGACGATACTCAAAGTTGATGCGAGGGCAGCGCCTCAGACTTGGGATGCCGAGGTGATAGAAAATAAGAAACGATTGACTTGCGCATGATGCACGAGTTGGTAAAGTCCCAAATAAGGACGATGAGTCAACGCGAGTCTACAATAAAAGTATCAGAGCGCAGAGTATCGACTAGGAAGAAAGGAAATTATTGTCGTTCAAGAGACAGAGAAGAGAAAAGGATCATGATACATGGAAAGGATCTCTCCGAACAACTCCTAGTGGAGACGGCAACCCAATAGAGCGTGATTGAACCACGCTGTGCCCAAAGTTAAAAATCAGGTTAGCAGAGAGCAACTACACGGCTCAAGTCAGCTGTGGAACGTTCACTACACCCAAATTAGCATGGGCCATGATCACAACAGGGGTTCAATGGGCGCTCCAAAGTTGACTCGGGCTTCAGGGCGCAGGCGTTCGTTCGCTAGCCAAATTTTTGGGGAGAGGCGTTGCAGCTGTCCAGATCAGTTGAACACGAGGCATCCTTGCTCTGCACAAAATGGATTCAGTCCTCACCGAAGAATGCGTGAACAAGCACAGGTTTGTTCAGAATGGTTTAAACTGAACCGAGATACCAAGTTTGAGATCGACGTGGGCTTTCGAGGATGCTGGCCTGAAGAATAACACATGGGCATTTGCGTCTATGCGGCTGATTGTTTGGTTCCTGGCCCGTACCAGCCCCAGCGCGGATTGACGCAATCTAAGCGCTGGAAACGCATTATGGGCTTGTTTGGGCAATACCCTGACTTGGCTGAATGCATGTGTCAAACTGTATCTCTGGGCGCTTCCACGGTTACCCAAGGGACGAGCTCGCGAAAGTGGTATTTGTCAGTGCTAGAGTAGCTTTGAAAGCACTCGGACTTTCGGCTCTTTGGTGCTCGAACATGTTTGTAGACGCCTTACGCGTTCCCTACATGCATCATCAAGGACTACATCAGGTTCTCCAAACTTAATAAATGCTCAACCATCATCAAATACCTGACTTGCGGCTGGTCGAGTACCAGATTTTCGACGAACAGGAAAACAACTACATTGGAAGAAAGGACGCGAGGCAGGCAATGTAGGATCTAAAAGTTATACAACCGATTTCAGTCACAGCACAAGTCAAAAAGAAAAAAGAGGGTTGTAAATGTATACCTGTTCAAGTGCTCTGAATCCAGTTGTACCATAGGTTCACATGTTCTATTCAAATATACTGATATATATTGAACGAAACCGAGGTTGAGTTCCTGCAGCGGAACTCAGCCTACCCTTCCCTTGGAAGCGCTATTGCTGCTGGATGCCCGATATAAGCTCTTGTTCTGAATCTCTCAGTGGAACTGACATGCCCAAACCAAGCTCTCTGAAACCGGAGGTGCAGTGTTCGACTGGTATAACAGCTTGCACGATCCTAATCCTACGCCTATGCAGACATTCAACTCAGGAAGAAGATCATCGGCCCTGTTCCTCATCGTTGCATCGTCCTACGTACGTGCGGCGAGCTTTGTCACTGGTTGGATCGATGGTCGACCACATCTGGTAGTATTGATCGCAGCCATGCTGTGGACGTTCAGGATCGACTCACGAATCTGAACTTTAGCTTCAGCGGCTACGAAGAAATGTTACTGAACTCTGCACCGTTTGGGGCACTGCGCTACGCTGTGGTCTTTAGGCTGCTCGGGAGGCTGGTCAAGAAGTTGGTGGTTTGTCTCACAAGCAAGTATTTTACAACGCACACAATGTATATAGCGAAAAGGCTCTCGTGCGCGAAAAGCGTAGTTAAACAAACCAAACAGAAACCTCATAAACGTGAACGCTACGAAAAATGGGAGGTCATTTGGAGAATCGGGGGTGAATGCTGGTGCAAGACTCATAATATAGCTCCACCTTGATTGCTTGGAACCGTAGAGGCAATTATTAGGGAGATATTAACTGCCGAGTCGAGAGTTATAGATGATATGGGGGCGAAAAAACACGATCCAAGCTTTCATTCCCCTTAGAGTGATTTTTTTCACTTGCTGAGCTCTTTCCTGTCTCACCAAAGGTATCCTAATGAAGGGTCGAAAGTGGTTTGAAAATCCGCGTCAAAAATATGGCAACATTGTAATAGCGCAGTGAATAAAAGGATCAAACGTATATTGAATGAGAACGAGGAGTACATAGGACAGAATACGAAAGGGCGGAAGGAGGAGAGGAGCTACAGGGCCCAAAGGCGGTTTGTATAGTCGAAAGAAAGACTGCCTGAGTCACTACGTAAACCGGAGTCATATCACAGTCGCTTGACTCGTACTGTCATAAAACGTATCAGAAATAACAGATGCGGATCTTCAAGAGTGCGTGCAGAACATAATTGGCTAGCACATGATAAATCACGAGGCACTAAAAGCTGTGCATTCATCCATGGAGCGCGTCTGCGAGCATATTGAAATTCAGCCCATGCTTAGAGGTTTGCCTTTTAAGCAAATGCCAATCGGGCATGAATAGAGCCTCCCCTTGCACGCAAGCTTACTGATTTCACCGAGGCGGGCCCTCTATGGATCTGGCCGTGTGAGGTGTTGAATAATCAGCTGTAACTGATGCTATGGTGCTTTCCTTCTGAAACAGGTGGTTATACATCTGTGTATAATATCTAGTGTGTTTCATCCGTCCATTGATAATAGATACGTCAAGGCTTTTGAAAGCAACTCTGGGGCGTCTACTCCATAGGTAGATATAGGCATGTTACCAATAACCTTTCTACGTGACGCTCTTGTAGGCCGGAACGTGCCACTCAATAATCAATCACCGAAGTTCTCCGCGGATATGCTGGGGTAGCTCGACACCGCCGTTCACGTGATTTCTCGATGTCTGCCATTGCCCGTCGCAAATGGCCTTGTTCTCGCGGGCACACTTGTCCTCCAGTCCAAGCCTCTACACGTGGTGCACTTTGATCTCGGCCGTAATCGCTGGCTTGGCTATTTCACATACCGTCCCGATTTCGGCAGAGCCCCAGGCACCTCCACTCGACATCATCTCTGGGCAGATGATGTCGCTGACCAAGGGGGAAAATCTTATTAATGACTAGGCGTCTCGCGTCGTTTCGCTCAGGGTCCACTCTGGCACATCACCAGGCGAATCGCTTCGAGCAATAAGTACGGTTGGCCCCCTGCTGTAGGAACCCATTCCCATCGCGCTTAAGTTTGTCCTAACACTGTGTCGCTGGCAATGACACATCGCCCTGCCGCGGCGCGTAAAACCTTCAAAGGCCCCGCTTACTTTTATGCCTTTACATATGCCGAGCGAACAGAATGGATCCTCTACTGCGTTGGATTCTTCGCAGCCCTTCTGTCTGGAGCGGGCTTTCCCATGTGAGTGTCTGCGCACTTCGGGTTTCGTTTGGCGCCAACGTTTTTTTCCGCCAGATTGGATCTGGTCTATGGTTATTGGACCAATGCTCTTGTCTCGAGTAATTCTCCACCCTATTTGCGACGCACTACAAACGTCATGGCTGGGGTATGCATCGCGGTGGGTTTGATGCAATTGGTAACCGCCTCGGTTTTCACCGCTTGCTGTGAGTACAGTGTTTATGCCTTGTTTCGGGCTGTAAATAAAATCCTTGCAGTTACAATTGCCTCTGGCCGAACGACCGATCGACTCCGGCGCAAATACCTAAGCTCTGTTTTACATCAGGATGCAGAATTCTTTGAGCGGGTCGGCCCAGGTGAAGTCGGCACTCGAATGATCAAGGATGTCGCGACTATCAAGGCTGCGACGGGCGAAAAGCTCGGGTTCATGTGCTGGGGGTGTGTTCTAGCCAAGCTGTTTTGGGTCGTATGTTGATATTAGGTCATGGCTAGGTTCGCTGCCCTGTTGGTTGCCCGTGAGTAGCAACTCCACTTTCCCAAAAGCATTTAACTTACCATTTTTTCAGTGATTATGGCGTTTTCTCGAGCAGCTCGCCTTGCAGGAGTTGTTTTTGGCGTTGTCCCCTTGGCCTTTGTCCTATTTATCGGAGTCGGCTATTTGTCCACCTTGGCAGATGCTCGATTGTTGGAAGTCGACGGTCGTGCCGGAACGCTACTCGAACAAATATTGAGCAGTGTCCGAGTCGTCCAGTCCTTTGCAGCAGAGTCATTCCTCGCCAAAAAGTACGACGAGTACTTGGCACAGGTAGGCGCCTAATTTTATCTATCGGCGCTTTTTTGTAAATTTACTGTCTATCACAGCTTCAAAAGCTTGGGAAATGGCGCTCGATTGTTCGAGGATTGGAGCTTAGCACGGCAAATTGCATATTGAACTTGACTTATAGTGTTGCATGTGAGTGGTTTCCTTTGCTAGTTGACGCATGGCTCACGATACACATAGTTTGGTACGGGAGCCAGCTGGTGGTTCGAGATAACATGGCTGTAGGGTTGATGTGAGCGAATAGGTCTATCATATCCGGGAAGCATTCATCAATGGGTTCGATTTATAGGTTTACAATCTTCTGGAACATGTTCAACGGTAAATTTGCTTGGATTATATTCCAAAAGAGGCCTAACCTACACTCATTCGAAAGCCATTTATGCAATTGCAACTATTCTACCGCATATATCCGCCATTCGGGATTCCGTTACCATTTCCGCTCGCCTTTTGGCCGATATCGAGCGGGTACCAGCCATCGACATTTCCAACCCGGAAGGAAAGAGGCTCTGGGATAACCAGTCTGATGAAAAGGCACAAGTCGAGATCGAATTCCGGAATGTCACATTTTCGTACCCATCTCGACCAGAACACAAGAGCTTGGACAATGTAAGTCTCGTACTCGAGGCAGGAAAGGTCACGGCATTGGTTGGAGGTAAGTCGGGATGGAGTTGTTTGCTTGGTCATTGCTTATTCTGATCTCACTAGCCTCTGGGTCTGGCAAAGTAAGTGCTCTCTTGGAACGCGGGTCGCCTGTGCTGATACCTTTTAGTCAACCATCGCCTCTCTCTTACTTCGATACTACGACCCCACACGCACCCCAAACGGCGAAAAAGATCCAGGACAAATTTTAGTGGCAGGGCACGACTTGGATAGTCTCAACCTAGCCTGGATTCGTTCGCAAATCGGTGTTATTGCTCAAGACCCCCAACTCTTTACCACCTCGATATTCGAAAACGTGGCGTTTGGTTTAGGAGGCACGCCTTGGGAACTACCCTCTTCTACATCTGATCCAAACTACGCGGAGCGGCTAAAAGATGCCAGGTTGCGAGTCGAGGACGCGCTGAAGCAGGCGCAGGCCTGGGAGTTTGTCTCTAAGCTTCCAGAGGGCATGGATACACGGGTCACGGCTGGCCGCACGGGTGTTTTGTCGGGTGGACAACGACAAAGGATCGCTGCTGCTCGTGCGTTTGTGCGCAAGCCGAGGATTTTGCTTCTGGATGAAGGTGTGGCGGATTCGTTGCATCCGAGCGTGCGATCAAACCTAATCAAGACGCTTTAGGCACTTCGGCTCTCGATTCGGAGACCGAGCAACGAATGATGGCGGCTATACATGAAGAACAAGTAAAGACGGGCATGACGACCATGTATGTTTGCAAGTTTTTTTTTTTTTTTTTTTTTTTTGCTTTTCTTTGGCTAACGCCCTAGATTTACAGTTTGATTGCGCATCGTCTTTCCTCGATCCAAAATGCGGACCGGATTATCACAATGAACAATGGACGGGTTGAAGAACAGGGTACATATGACGAGCTGATGGTAGGTATTTCAGAATTGAATGCGTGTCTTGGCTGAATTGTGTCGTTCTAGGCAATGAACGGGGTTTTTACGGCACTGGTACGCCACCAGACGTCTGGAACGGCGATATCCTCCAGCCAAGCAGTTCCTTCCCAACCAACTCCGAGCAGACAAGCTGCAGCCAGCTCGCTTGGGTATTCCCCCCCGGCTGTTGAACTAAGTCGGCCCATATCCGTTGTGTCCGCTGCCGGAACTGCGATTGACGAATCTCTCGAACGGGGACTACTCGCACAGGATCTTGAAGTACGTGGCATTTTCGGCCGATTTTTGAGGATGCTGTGGGGCTACAAAATGTGGATTTTGATCGGGTGTGGTGCTGCTCTATGCGTGTGCGTGATGTTGGTTCATGAGCTGGGCGCTTGGCTGATGTCACAGTTTACAGTGGAGCATCATTTCCGATTGCAGGGTGGTTGATCGGTGAGCCGGTTTGAACATACATGTCCTGCTGTGAATCTCAGCGGTCATTTCAACTGTAGGATTTGTCGTCACTTCACTGAGCATCCAAGGCGATGACTCGCGACTGTTGGCGGAAGCCAGGTACTGGTCGATGTGGTTCCTCGTCTTGGCGATGGTCAACATTGCCACGGGCTTTACCGCCGGATTCTTCTTGTCTAGTGGCGGCAGTCGCATTGAGCGGCGCCTGCGTCTCGTGGGCCTTCGTTCGATTCTTCGACAGGTACGTTGTGCATTTCCAACATGGAGACTAGGCCAACATTCTTTGTAGGAAATCGGATTCTTCGACAGAGAGGAAAACGCAGCGGGGGCATTGACTGCCTCGATTGCGTTGTCTGCGGGCAATGTTTCAGTCGCGATTGGTCTAGCCTGGCAGCAACTTTTTACTTCGGCAGCAAAGTAGGTATTGTTCTTGTCATTGGCATTGGGTATATGCTCAGTCTATCCTAGTCTACTAGGGGCGGTTATCCTGGGACTCGTTTGTAAGTGTTCACCCGATGGACAATCAGAAGGGTTTCCTAACCCTGATTTAGTGTCTTGGAAACTTGCGTTATTGAGCCTCTCGCCGATTCCTTTCATTATTGCCGCCGGATACTACAATATCGCATTCATGGAGAAGCACGAGAACGAGGTGCAAAAGCCACTTGAAGAGGCCTCTGCCTTTGCAAGTGAAAATGTTGATGCAATCAAGGTGAGCCTCTCCTTTGGCCATGATCATCTTGATGTAGGTACTAAGTGCACGCGACTTAGACTGTTGCCGCGCTCGGGCGTGAAGACACGGTAATGGAGCAGTTTGACATGACTGCTTCCAAGAGCGCCGCGAGTCTGCGAAACCTGTTGATTGGAGCCTTTGGGTTTGGTGTAGGAGTGAGCAGTGTACTGATTCTGAGCGCTATCGTGATGGTATGTTTCAACCTGCCATGTTGCCCTACAATATCTAACGGCTTGTGGATACGTCTAGTGGTGGGGGATCGAGCTCTATGTGACGCAACGGATAACGCTAGCTCATTTGTATTCGACGTTCGAGGCGGTCCTAATTGCCGGTGAGTCGTCTGCGCAACACCTTGAGCTCCCCGCTTAAATATGTTAACCGTGCGCTCCAGGCATAGCTGGCGGTCGTCTTTTTACCTTCGTGCCCGACTTGGCTCGGATGAGACAAGGCTTCCGTCGAGTATGCGAATGGGAAGACCGAAAACCAGAAGTGGCGTCTCTTGAATCGGCTAAGCTCATGCCTCCGTTAGAGAAGGTTGAAGGAGAGATTACCTTTAGCTCTTGCAAGCTTCAGTATCCATCCCGTCCACAACCAGCTATCGACAATATCAATCTTGTGATTCCAGCCGGACAATCAGTGGCTTTTTGTGGTATGTTGTTCATTCTCTCGCACAACATACGACATCCGGAAATCTTACCGCACTTGTAGGGCCTTCTGGTGGGGGTAAAAGTAGTATAATTTCGATGATCTCGCGCTTCTACGATCCAACTATGGGAACTATTTCTCTGGATGGTAGAGATATTCGGACCATCCCTCTTGAGGAGTACCGTAGTCACATTGCTCTTGTCTCTCAAGATGCAGTATTATATGAGGTGCGCGTATCCCAACAGATTTCAGAACTTGGGCTGAATATACAACATTATGCAGGGTACATTTAGAGAGAATATTACGCTTGGCGAAGACTCGATTACTCAGGAGCAACTTGAGCGCGCTTGCCGAGACGCGAGCATTCTAGATTTTATTCAGTCTTTGCCCAAGGGCTTCGATACTCCAGTCGGTTTCAAGGGCTCACAGATGAGTGGAGGACAACGGCAGGTAAATAATCATGCACTTCTCGAGTCAATAGACATTCGCTAACTTTTCGTACAGCGAGTTTGTATTGGTTAGTGACGCAGAGTCATAATTCCAGACTGCGTGTATTGATTATTCAACAGCACGCGCGTTGTTGCGCGATCCAAAGATCCTTCTTGTGAGTCTGGAGTCCATGTACGAGAATCCTTTGCTGATGATTTTCTGCTAATCTTGTTCAGCTGGACGAGGCAACTTCGGTAAGGTCATGTGTGCTATCTGTTGAACCAAGTATTTATAACATCAATGCCTGCAGGCTCTCGATGCAGAATCAGAAAGGTCGGTGCAGCAAGCTTTAGAGCAGGCTTCAAAGGGGCGAACAACTATCTCAATCGCGCATCGGCTTTCGACTATTCAAGGGGCTGATATGATTCATGTTGTCGAAGATGGACGCATTGTAGAGAGTGGGAACCATGCTCAACTGTTGGAGCTTAACGGGCGCTATGTTGATGTGAGTATATGCGCCGCGACGATGAACGGTTGATCTAATAATCATGTTTTGATAGCTTGTAAAGTCTCAGTTGTAGGCTGTGCGCCGGTTGTGACGTGACCATGTGGAGTTTATTCGCATCATGTTATTTGTGGTACAATCCACTTGCTTGATCAGGTTGTTTACTGGCGCGTGAGAGCTGGGTGGGACTGCGAGGCTCGTCCGTTCGAATTCACCGTCTGTCACCCCCACCCTAAAACGTTGTGAAACAGAATTTCGTTGGAGCTAGTCCTGACCGATAGATTCATCAGTGGTACTTCCTCATGTCGATACCATTCTCATTCTATATCCACGGCCCTTAAGATACTAGATGAAGCGATCTTTCGTTTGAAGTCAACTGATGTGCAAGTGCGATAGTAACGTGGTACGATAGGGTTACTGCTGCACAATTTAGCAATGCTTTAGATATGATGAAAGGCAAATGTTAATGAGATCAAACTGCTGCCTGATTTGCGCATTCATAGAGTCTGCTACAGGGGAACTTCAGCCCCAAACAGTCTTGAACCGATTCAGTTGCTGACCAGGGAAATAATTCATGGAACAATCCTATTTGAGGAACCATCGATGGTATTTGGACTTCGTGTCAAAACCGAGTACAGTGCTTTAAGGAGTTTATTACTGTCCTTGGTCAAGTCTGAGGCCCCTGGCCTCTGACTTGGTCAAGGACAAAAAAGAGAGGGAAAAGAGAGGGAAAAGAAAAAAGAAATCAGAGAGCACCTAAGCTCTCTGTTGATTTCAGCTAGAATCTGGAGACACTCAAGGAGGCGGAAGGTAAGGTGGTCTGAGTCTGATGCATGGTACCTGAGAGGTTGGATATAACTCACAGGGCATATGTGCACGATCCAAGGAATGGATAGAGCCGTGGCGCTCCGTTCAAGAATCGGAGTGATCCTTCAGGGATGGTGAAGCAAGATCCGCCACGATCTCCGGCTCGAGTTTGTACCCCACCTCGACCCCAGCATTGGCAGCACTTGTATCACCATTGTTCCGGCTGTTGGCGGCCCTATCTCCATGAGCCGCCCCGATGTGCAAAACAGATTGAGGAAGCCGGGGCTCCCATGGTCCTTGCACCAGCACGGCGGCGTTAGCCGCGAGCATAGGAGCATTGGCGCGGGGGGTTGGAGAGGCAACAACGGAAAATGTGCAACAGCCCATGCTGAGGAGGGGGTGGGGTTCAACTGGTTTATTCGGCGACTTCCAGGCTTTGATATACACGTCACACCGCCCTAAGTGTCAGATATAATGAAATATCATTTGCATTAGATCGCGTTTCGTTGCGCATCCATCATGACAGTTGTGTCGCCCCCGTCAGCATTCGCCCTATCTGTGTGATCACAAGCTCATCAGTTGTCCATTGATAGTAAGTCTCGCAGAGTTTTGATATATTCCATAGAAATAACCCTTGAAATAGTTGAATCCCGAACTGGTGGCGGTAGTTGTGTGAAGCCTGGCGCTCCTTGATGGACACAACATGGCCTCCGCTTTAACGATGGGTTCTCCTACGAATGTCTACAAGCACTTCTCGTATAATCAAGCCCACAACGAAGCAGGAATTTACACCTGAAGACCACAACCACTACGGGATCAGAGCATTCGACCTCACTGATGTCGCCGCCCCCCTGAGCATTTGCGAAAGGATGAAATTCTGAGAACGAGGTTTAACCTACATTACCGCCATGCGTTTACATCTGATTATTTTACAATTCTTGCTGACTGTACATGCTTTTCCTTTCAGCCTACTCAGCCATTTACTGCAAAGTCGATAAAAGCAGTTGAATGATGATGACATTTTAGCCGATATAATGACATGTAGAATAGAGTACCAGACGCTGTGTGGATCTGCTGTCTAAGAACTGGAGTGGAAAGCCCCAAGCGATGGCTCGGGAGTTGCCTGACTGCACCTATACAGCACCATTGTCCGGAAGCAAAGCCACATCCGGTGATCTCGAGTTTTCGAAATCCACCAATCCTTGGACACATCACACTCACGAACCCGCCGCCATGCCGCCAAAACTCGTTAGTTTATCCATGTGATACGTGTAAATTATGTATACTCACCATGAATCCTAGGACCCCAACGAGATTAAGATCATCTACCTGCGTGCGACGGGAGGTGAAGTTGGTGCGTCGTCGGCGCTTGCACCCAAGATTGGTCCTCTTGGTCTGGTAGGTAGCGAATGTTGGGAGAATATAAGAAAATTCGTGCTAATATTTCAATATGGATAGTCTCCCAAGAAGGTCGGAGAAGATATTGCAAAGGCAACGGGTGCATGGAAGGGCCTGCGCGTTACCGTCCAGCTCACTATCCAGAACCGACAAGCCGCGGTCGCAGTCGTTCCCTCTGCTAGCTCCCTAGTCATCCGTGCTCTCAAGGGTAGGTTCTTCTTTAACATAGTTCAATACGCATGATCCCGACACGAACACACTAGAGCCGCCCCGTGACAGGAAAAAGGAGAAAAACATCAAGCATAGCGGCAACATCCCCCTCGACGAATCTTTGAGATTGCGCGAACGATGCGAACCAAGTCCTTGGCAAAGAACTTGGCTGGTGGTGTCAAGGAGATTCTCGGGACTGCTCAAGTAAGTCCTTGTACTCTGCTGACTTAATTAACCACTCAACTCGACCCACAGTCGATCGGCTGCACAATCGATGGCAAGCCACCTCACGATATTATTGATGGTATCAACTCTGGGGAGATCGAGGTTCCTGACGAGTAAAATGTATCAGTCGTCGCACGCACTATTTGTATTCATTTTGTTGCTCAGTTGCTGGTATTCATTTTGTTCACCATGAGTTCGAGCTTCATACACATTGAGTTTTTATTACCAAGGGAAGCATCGTTAGCTATGTGAACATACATAGAAAGTAGCAAAGGTCGTAATGATCGTAGGTTAAATCATTCTATCTACATGATAATCATATCCTTCGCGTTCCGGAACTATTAGGTCCCTGCGTATTTATCGTGGGGTACCGATCCTCGATATTTGACAACGAAGACAGTGAGCTCGAGCCGTTGACTTGGACCGGGAACACTCGACCCTCACCTTGTCCCATCGCTGTCCTGCCCGCTGCCCGTCCAGCAAGCCCACTATCAGACGCACTGGGGTTGTTATGAAGAAGCGACCAAGGCACCGGCCGAGTTTCTGGAGGCGCTGGAGTGCGCCAAGGTGAATGTGGATACCGGGCAGGACTAAGTGGGGCGGGTAATACGATCGTTTGTGGCTGTATGCTCGGACCTCTGGGACGAGCCGAGGTGTCCAACTCTTGCCGACGAGACTGGATGTTCGGACCTACACGACGAAGGGGTCGTGGAGGACTGGGAGGTCGCAATAAAGATTCGAGGGAGCTTGGTCGAGAAGTATCACTCGCGGGTGATTCTGGTGCTCTGAATGAAGCAGGACGTGGACGGTAGCCTCCTAGGCCGTCCAGATCTAGTACGACCACCTGCCCCGTACGCACAACGGCCCTCTCCCACGTCCTGTACGAAGCAGTTCCGGATGACCGACCTCCACTCGCGCTCGTCGAAGCAGACTCGGGGCGACTAGGGGCTGTGTCAGCTGCTGTCCGATAGGACGAGCTCTTGGTGCTCTCTGTATCACCACTTCCGGTGATCGTCTCGAGAACGGTCCTCCCAGTATTTCCAGTGTACCCAGTCTCCGCAGACCTTGGACCTGGTCCCGAAAATATGCGTGCAAGTAAACTATCATCTCGAGACAGGGCGTGCGTATCATCCGACTTTGATGGAACAGGACTTGAAGTACGGATGCTGGGCGCAATGCCTGGATGAAGCGTATGTCTTGGAGAGTCCGGTTGCAGAGTTTGTCGAGGGAGTCGGGCTCAATTGCTTGCCTAGCCGATTCTTCATAAATTGATTGCCGAGCCGAGTGTGCTGGAGCGTGTGCCGGGGGGAATCGGGGTAGAGCGTATGCCTCGGGAATTCACCATACATTGACTGCCGACCAGATTCCGGCAGTAGTGAATTTCGAGGAGATTGGGATTGAATCGTGTGTCGAGGGGACCCAGGTTGAATCGTACGACGAGGCGAGGCAGGCTGCATGGTATTCCTGGGCGATGTTTGCCTTGGAGAACGGGCCCCAGGGTTCGGGATCGCGGAAAGTCGAACTTCGGGTGCAAGTGGACGACTCCGAGTCCGGGGTCTAGGAGTTAGATCTGCCCGCCTCTCGTCGACTTGGGGCATGGCCATTGTCTGAGGCGGAGAATGGGGTGGCGTCGGTGGAGGCGTGACCATAACGGGTGGACCGTCGAGCCAAGGCACAGGCGAGCCCGGCAACCTTGGGATATATGCGCCAGGTGGGAGCGGACGTACCCCAGCCTGCCCCCTCCAAACCGATACTGGCGGCAGGTCATCCAAGGATAGCATACCGACCGGAACGTTTTGTTCGTCAGCGGTAGGGCTGGTTTGGGGTGTAGGCAATAGTTCGGGAGCAGGACGCTGAATAGGTCTAACTGGTGTAAATTGCTCGTCGTCTCCCGTAGTTGGTACACCCCGATATCCGTGAACCCTGATGAAAGAACGTGGAACGGAGCCGTCCCTTGATCCCATCTGTCAAATTTGCGCATATACCCAGCCGTATCATTCACTCACATATCTTTCTCCTCTACATCCCCTGATCCACCTCCATTCTGACCCCGGCCTGTGGAATTAGGCAACAATCGCTCACGCCCAAACACCTCTTTGAATCCAGCGCCACGCCGACATGCATCGTCTGCCTCTTTCGATGGACCTCGCCCCAGATGATACAAAATACCAGAATAGATGT
Organism: Ceratorhiza oryzae-sativae; assembly: GCA_030998015.1. Classification (NCBI taxonomy): domain Eukaryota; kingdom Fungi; phylum Basidiomycota; class Agaricomycetes; order Cantharellales; family Ceratobasidiaceae; genus Ceratorhiza; species Ceratorhiza oryzae-sativae. The sequence continues at coordinate 1,374,034 of JARWMV010000235.1, read as the reverse complement.
CTTTGAACGTATCCGTAAAGTCGAATGCGTGGCCTAGATTCCTGAATTGCTGGCTCGACGAAGCAGGAAGAAGCGGGTTGGGCGGTTGGGAAAGAGAGAGGCGCTTGTAAGGCTGGTAGGAGAATGCTTTGACGTGTAGAAAGGCAAAGCACCTATGTTCGATTCTGATGTGAGTTTTTTCAAGAAACCAACGGGTTTTGACGGGGGCGCACATCATTTCAAGAGTTTGTAAAATCGCCCCAAACCCTACGGTGATATCCGCAGCGGTCATGTACTCTGTCTGTTTCCGCGTGCCATGAGCATGAAAAGGTATCGAATCTCGTGATTAGACTCACGTCCTTGATAATATTCAGCGACGCCAAACCCGATAGCAATGCGCTTTGCCAGAATGTGAGGAATACAACTGCTTTGACTGAAAACAACTGTACGCATGGTGGTAGGCACAGGTAGGATTGGGGATGCAAAAGACGGTACCTTGAGTAAAGGATTATACGGTTTGAGTTCCTGCCGAATAGTGACATAGAGTTGAATGAGGCAGTACATGGCTATCTGTTTTTTGTCTTCTCGATTAGCTAATGACAAATAACAAGTTGAGCTGGCGCGGGCGTACGGTGACCGAGATTGAAACTGCAACCACAATCTGCCCGCCGGATTTCAGAATAAAAGAAACGCAAAGGGGGCAGGAATAGGCATACCCAAACATGGCCCCATCGAATACCCCAGCTCGCTTCGCAATACAAATCAAACTGCTGAAGGATCACCGCCGCAAGTGCAGATCTGGAGATTATTTACGTCAGTTTGGTTTTCATTTAATTAGAAACCGAATATGGAGTCCAATTTGACTGAATCAAGACGTACCCAGGTCGGACGATGCAGTATTGCAAGATTCCCCATTTCATCCATTGTAGGTAGCGTAGTCCGTCCCGAGGGCGAGCGCGGATGGAGCCAAGCGGCCAAATCCATTTGAATGTGGGTTTGGTTGAGCCTGGGGCTTGAAACGGCCGCTCGTGGTAAGTGTTGAGGTGACATGGGGGCTGGGAGGCGACGTACCGGGGTACATTTGGATGTTGTAGAATGTGCGGTGTATGGCGGACCGACGTTCTGATTTAGAGAGCTGAGGGTTTTCAGGAGTGGGGGAAGCGCCCGTCATGGGTTGGGATTCTTCGTTGTCTTCTTGTGTTCTATGGGATCCTGAGCGGGAGTGAGAGTGAAATGATCTGCTCCCTCCTCTTGTGTGATTTATTCGTGATTTGGGGCGAGAGTGGGAGGGGGGTGGGGGAGGGACGGGGCCAGGGAGGTACTGCAGCATCAGTGTAAAGAATGACGCAACGACGACGGATTCGTATGCGTCTCGGACGAGGAGGAGAGACGTCGCGTGCGTATAGAATATGTAAGAGGCCAGAGTTATGCTAATTGTGTGGGTCAACAAGTGAAACGGCGGTCGATCAGAGACTAGTTAAAGATAGGGGCTATGTTTGGGTGGGCGCGAACCACTCCGGAAATATGTAAAAAGACGGGAGAGACGTACATGGAGTAGATTGGAACCATTAGGAGGAGGCGAATGATATCTGTCGGTTGTTTCAGCGAGCGTTGGCGGGGAGCCGAGGTTGAGATAAAGGCACCTACGACGTTGTTGGGGTTTCTACGAGTCGCGTTAGCTGCCGAATGGAAAAAAAATCATGCATGGACTGACCACAGCATACCACTTGGCGTGCTTCTGGATGAGCCAGAGCGACGCAACGACTGCGACGAGAGTCAAGCCGGCAGAGACGATCCAGCCGACGTGGTGCGCTGGGAAAATTGAGCGGGGTATATGCAGAGGATTGATGGGCGTACCCTGGAAGTGCACACCGCCACTGGCGAAGAGCGGCGGGGGCTGGTTTGCGCGGTGGACCGGACAGGCCATGGTGGACGGGACGAGTTAGGGGCTGGATGACCAAGCTGGGCGCTTAGCCCTCTGCCCTTGTCTTTCTCGCTCTCGACCACCACCACCGCTGAACATGACTTGGGCGCCGCAAGAGGCCGGGCTGAACGAGGTGCTGCAGGTGCTGCGCGACTCGACGCAGAACCAGAGCGCAGAGGTGCAGAAGGCGATGACCCTCCGTCTCCAAAGCTTCATGCAGGTCCCCGACTATCCCTGCTATCTCGCCCACATTCTCGCCCTCATGCCCGCCGACGAGGAGCGCGTCCGCACCGTCGCCGGCCTCGTCCTCAAGAACGCCGCCAAGGGCATCGCACATGCGCCACCCCAGGTCGTCACGTACGTCAAGTCCACCGTGCTGACCGCGTATGGAGACGCGAGCGCCATGGTCCGCAACGCTGCCGCCCAGGTCATCGTCGTGGTCCTTGGGGCGCTCGAGCCCGCCAACTGGCCCGAGGCCCTGACCGCGCTGCTGCACGGCCTCGACGGCGACGTGTCGGCGCAGGAGGCCGCGTTTGGCGTGCTCGAAAAGTGCTGCGAGGACTATCCGCGCAAGCTCGAGGCCGAGATCCATGGCACGCGCCCAACGGATGTCTTGATTCCCCGCTTTCTCGCCCTCTCCGACTCATCTAATGCCCGCGTCCGTACCCTCGCGCTCACCTGTCTCTCTCATTTTGTCCCCGTTGCGTCGCCCGTGCTCTGGACCCACATTGACGCGTTCCTTGCCGTGCTCTTCAAACACGCCGCCGACGACGCGCCCGATGTGCGCCGCCAGGTATGCCAGGCGCTCGTCCTGCTCCTCGCCGCGCGCCCGGACAAGCTCCTTCCGGCGCTCACAAACGTGGCCGACTACATGCTCTACTCGACCCAGGACAAGGACGAAAATGTCGCGCTCGAGGCTTGCGAGTTTTGGCTCACGTTTGCAGAGGATCCAGACTTGGGCGACCATCTCCGTCCGCTCTTGCCGCGTGTTGCGCCTGTGTTGCTCGCGTGCATGGTCTACGGCGAAGATGACCTGATCTGGCTCGCTGGCGACGAGGACGACGCAGACGTCCCTGACCGACCCGAGGACATCCGCCCTAAACATTTCGGCGCAAAAGCACATGGCCTGGAATCTGACCCAGCTGGCGAACAAAACCAAAATGCCAATGCCAACAAGGACGAGGAAGAAGAGGACTACGACGATGATTTCGACGATGACGACGATCTATCTACTGAATGGAACTTGCGCAAGTGTGCCGCCGCGGCGATTGACGTGATCGCCGTCAGGTTCGGGGCCGATCTCCTTCAGATTCTTATGCCCCACCTGCGGGACCGGCTCTGGAGTCAGGATTGGATTCAACGCGAAAGCGGCATTTTGGCCTTGGGCGCTATGGCCGAAGGTAGGCCTCCCTTTCGGTTGCCCAACTCTTGCTAACACTACACAGGATGCATTGAGGCTATCGAGCCCTACCTACCCGAGCTCATCCCGTTCCTCATCAACACCCTCAACGACGCCAAGGTTAGTCCTACATCTATGATCCCTGACCACAGCTAATTCATTTACCCCTCATACCTCCATTTAACCTTTCGAATTAACCTTTTTTGCCATGCCAACGATCCTATTCTTTCCATATCTTGGACACGTAACCCCACTTTTTGCCTCGCGCCCACAGCCCCTCGTCCGTTCGATCACGTGCTGGACGCTTGGGCGCTACGCCAGCTGGTGCACGTCCAATCCCAGCGAGGAGCACAAGAGCAAGTACTTTGTGCCTGCGATGGAGGGTGTACGTTTGTCCCTGTCCCCCTGGTGGCCCTTGCTAATTTGTCAACAATAGCTCCTCCGCATGGTCCTGGATAACAACAAACGCGTGCAAGAAGCCGGTTGTTCAGCATTCGCCACCCTTGAAGAAGACGCTGGCTCGGCGCTCGAACCCTATTTGGACCCCATTCTCCGAAATCTGGTATTTGCCTTCCAGAAATACCAAGCCAAAAACCTTCTCATCCTCTACGACGCGATTGGCACACTTGCTGATGCGGTCGGATCGGCGCTCAACCGTCCCGAAGCGCTCGAAGTGCTTATGCCACCGTTGGTTGAACGCTGGGGACGGTTGGGCAATGAAGATGAGGATTTGATTCCCCTCTTGGAATGCTTGTCTAGCGTGACCGTTGCCTGCGGGACTGGATTCTTACCGTATGCCGAGCCCGTGTTCAGACGGTGCGTGGAGATCGTGCACGGGTCGTTGGTGCAGTATCAGGCATTCCAGCAGTCTCCGGAAACGAGGGCTGAGCCCGACAAGGTGCGTCGTATCGGATATTGATCAGAGAGAGCAAGGCGCTAAATGCGATTGGGCACAGGTGTTCTTGATTGTCGCCCTTGATTTGTTGAGCGGATTGACCCAAGGACTGGGATCGTTGATTGTTCCCCTCGTGCAACAGAGCCAGCCACCGCTCTTACAGCTTTTGGCGGTATGCTTGAAGGTATGTGCTGCTCGTGCACTAATGTTGACCTGACTAACGTTTTAACTCGTTTCTTTCGCCTGGTAACTCGACTCTTCGATTCTTCCTAACTTGATCTCTACTATCTGGCGGCCTTCCTATCATCACTTTCATCTCATTCTATCATCCCGTAGCACCCCGACCCGCCCGTCCGCCAATCAGGCTATGCACTCGTTGGAGATATGGCCATCTCGTGCTTTGAAGTCTTACGCCCGGTCATCCCGCAGATTATGCCCGAATTGATTGAGCAAATCATGCCCGAACCCAAGATCGAGTTTGTGAGCGCGTGCAATAACGCGGCATGGAGTGTGGGCGAAGTCGCATTGCACTATGGCAGTGGTAAGTCGACGATCTAGCACCCCATGAAGGAGAGCTGACATGGATGAATGGAATAGATCCTGAATTTGGCCAATGGGTGCCACCACTCATCCAGCGCCTGATTCCCATTTTATTAAGCCCCAAGAGTCCGAAGAGCTTGACTGAAAACGCAGCGGTCACGATTGGTCGACTGGCGCTTGTGCAGCCTGACGTGGTTAGCCCACATTTGGAGGTATTTGCTCAGCCTTGGTGAGTCCTTGCCTAAAGCTTTTAAAAACGGGTGCTAATGCTGGAATAGGTGCCAAGCCCTGAGCGAGATCAAGGACAACGATGAGAAGGATTCTGCGTTTAGAGGGTTCTGCGGATTGATTGAGCGGAACCCAAGCGGAATTGCCAAGGTACACAAAACCAAGAACATAATACTTGAATCCATACTAACAAGTTGGTGTTCACAACAGGCGTTTGTGTTCTTCTGCAACGCAGTTGTAAGGTGGACCGCTCCGTCGCAGGAATTGAATGATTTATTCTCAAAGGTATGTGGTTACCCCACACGTTTGATAGAAGCACCTGTCTAAAACGTGGCCAGATATTACACGGTTTCAAACAAATGAGTGGCGCGCAATGGGACGCGCAGATGGCGGCCTTTCCGGAAGGCATTCAAGAGCGGTTGAGGGTTCGATATCATCTCTAGATGTTGTACTAGCACCAGGACCATGCTACTGTACTTTTTTCACATCTTCATCATCCCTCACCGCTGATGTATATCTATTTGCCGCTGCCATCATTATTTTCCATTCATGTCACGACAACGCTCTCGGCATCGACACCTTCCCACTGTCCGCGCCCCGTTCAAAACTACACCCTCAGCATCCGACCGATCCATTTTTTCTGTCTATAATCTCTAACTAAGCATGTTGTTTTGTGTGTGTACACCGGCCTTGGGTGTGTTTGATAGCCATTGTCACGATTTTCTGGGTTAGGTCATTGACCTCTTTCTTTCTGACGTTGGAGTATATCTGCCTGTTAAAATAAAATGTTCCCTTAGAAATTTCCTCTTTTGACCAGAACCAGTACAGATCGATCGAGAGCACAAGTCTAACCCCAAATCCACTCCAGAAACACGATTTTTAGAAGTGCTTGTTCTTGCTCTCCCACTGAGGCATTCCTGAACCTAATCCACCTAATCCGCCAAATGCTCCACCCCCACGGCGCCGATTTCCTTGAGAATAGGCACGCCACCCGGCAAAGGCTGCAACGCACACGAGCGCAAAGGCCGCGAGCTTGAGCATCAACGTAATGAATCCCCAAAATCCCGACGAAGAATTGTGTTTGCGCTGAGCGCTGGGTGCAGGTGCGTCTTTGAGGATTGCCGAGGCGGTAGAAATGGAGATGATACTATTTTGGGAAATCCAATTAAATTATAAACTATGAAAATAGACAAGAGGCTCACTCATGGTTATCCGAAATATCACCCGTGAGAGCTGATATACCCAGGAAGGGGGCGGTTGGCAGCTTGACGTCCCATACGGTGAAGCACTCGGTCCATTCGTCCCCTGTGGCGCTAGCCTGTCAGTGGCGGACGAAATGATGAAGAGTTTGAAGCCACGTACAGCCCTTGTATTGCAACGCGACCTGAAGGAGCGGTATTAGTCACGTGTAAGGCGTAAAATAGGGGCTGGAGGCGCACATTGAGCATCTCGTTCTTGAAATACTTGATACGGATCTTAGTTGCAATATCTGTCTTCCGAACGTTTGCCTGACGAAATTCTGGGTTAGTGCACTGACAGAACTAGGTAAAATTGTACTTACCGAGCACGCAGCTAGCTCAGTGTTGGATCCATCGCTGCCTACATCATACGAGGTCTTGCCATCACCAAGCATAGCCATATGCGGGGGAATGCATATGAATGACGCGAGTTCGCGTATCTAAATAAAAGGGAGCGTGTTAGTGAAAGTGGCGAAAACGGCTGATGGAACCCATACGTGTCAAGGAAAATTGCAAGACCATCGAATTTATCTACGCGAGGCGTCATACGCTAAAATGGAGTTGAGATGTGAAGGCGACTACATACCAACGGACCCGAAGACTGGACCAGGCTCCGCACGGGTATTCGTCAACCATATCGCCATGCCGTCCCCGTAAAGATGCGACGATCCACCAGTGATCTACAAAGCCATAGACGCGTTAGGCCAAGTTTAAATGAGACAACTCATTCATGGTACCTTGAACTCAATGTCAATCTCGTAATTCGCCGCCGTTAGGGGGAGGCGAGACCATAGCCAACCCATCTGGGACGGCTTGTCGCGCGTGAGCTAAAAGTAGCAAGATTAGTGGTAAAATTTAGGCCCAGTAGCATCCATACTCGAATATGTTTGTTTGTATTCTACGCGAACCAAGTGGAGCATCAGTATTCTGAAGAATAGTTTCCCATTATGAAACTTACCACGTAGGCGTTGCCTCCAAAGGAGAACCATCTATAACAGAAGCAACTCAGCGTAAGCCCGGTGAACCATGTCAAGAACTGACCTGTTCTGCAAGTCTTGGTCGACATACGCTATAAAACGAAGAGTGAACAGAAGTTGAGCCAGGCGCGACAAGAAGCGTACGGGCATAGATAGAGTGTGTGCGCTGCAATGAGAGTCATATAGGCATCGGAAAATGGTGTAAAAAATGCTGAACATACCAATGGTATGGTCTTATTTTCATCCACGGGTGGTTTAGCCGAACATCAAACGGCTATCTTATGAGCGATACTTGCCTGGTCAACGGTATGGTTTCTCCGAGCTTTTTGTTGTGCATTGGTTCCAGCCGCCGCAATAAGAATTTGAGCTACCACAATCAGTCCTTTCCACATTTTCAGAAAATAAAAACTAGGTCTAGAGCGTAATCGTACAGGTCGGCGGGTTTATCGTTGGTCGTGGTCCGTTGCTCGTGTGGCACGAAAGCGCTCGGCGTTTAGCATCAGCCTCATAAGAGCGCTCAAACCAGATTGCGTAGAAACACCACGCTGTCTCATCATTCTCGTATACAGTAAGACCTCTTGATTTGAAACCCCTGGTTTTGAAAAGGCACTAATTTTGACGTGTTATGAATGGTGGCAAAATGCGGGGACTCTATTAGACAGGGACACAGTCTTGGTTCACACAAGTGGCCCATACGAAAACGACTATATTCTTTGACGTGCTTCTTTACCACGTCATTTCAGATCAAGAGGTTCTGCTGTATATCAAAGTATTCAGACACAGATTTGACTCTTTTCTATATATATAAAAATCCCAAGGCTAACTTGGGCGAAAAGACTCATGGTCGTGTATGACCGTATCCAAATGAAACATGGCGGTGATATGATAATGTACCTGGAGCGACACACGTAAAGAAGCATCGAATGATTATAATTTCGTTGATTCGGTCAGAGTACAAAATAAATGAATTGTGTTAAAACATTAGATTTTCGTATTCGTACACCAACAGGTACGTTGGCGGCAGCTTAGGCTCGCCACTGACCACAATTATCTCCGCCCTTTCCGCTCTGGCTTTTGTCAGTCCTGCAGCGTGCATGGGCTTTGCTAGCCACTCATTCCTCGGCTCATATATGCCAGCACCGTCAGCTGATTCAACAGCTGGCCGAAATCCAAGTTCAAACACCCTGGGAGCGCATATATGTTGTGTATGGGTTGACGCAATGAGCTGTTCGACGAGCCGAACAAACCGGGGCCCGTTTTCGAATGCTATAGCAATATTCTTTCGTACGAACGTCCAGCGATACTGGTCTGGCAGATGTGTTGGCAAATGCAGTTGTTCTCTAACACTGGCAATTCTCAAATGGCTAAATTTGCGATCGATGATCTTAGTGCCCTGGGTGAGTACTGGGCCTGTAATACTTCTAGCATCTCAACAGCTGCGTCTGTTGATGTGGAGTGCGGTCTCGTGCGGCAGGCTCATCACCAACCATCTGCAGCATCAGATGTCTTCAGAAACCTTTTGCGCAAAGATGGTAATTAGATTCTGGCATGAGACATCCCTGCTGCATAACATGGGGAATGTAGCGGCGCTATTGACTGAACATGATGGTTTTTCCCGAGAGATGCAAGATTCATTTTAGGCTAGGTCCGGACCTCCCTCGAGCCATGCCGGCTTGCTTAAAGACCACCAAGTTTTAGCTCATAATCAAATACCTTGTCATGCAAGTTACAATACACATATAGCGGACGCAGTCTGATGAAAAAACGGCTGAGGGCACATGTCGCCAACACCAAGGTGGTCCACCGTGCGGCACAGGGAGACAGGGTGTGTATCATGAGACATGGGGAGATAACGACAGAGAGGGAATAGGCAAGCAGAGTCGGATGGCGGGACGGACACACCGAGTCCACCACATCGACAGTCTATGACATGGCAAAATCCAGATGAGAGGAAAAAAGATCTAGCATGTGTAATGTGTTATCAACCGTTCATGTCGACGTCTTGTCAAACTCTTGCAAAAGGAGATCCTTGGGGTGTACCCTGGGCTCTCCATAGACGGAAATGTTGTCCGCCATTTCTACCGCCTTGGTCCTGTCGAAACCCGCAGCATGCATCAACAACGCAAGCCATTCGTACGTCTTTGGCACATCGATGCTCATGTCGTCCGCTATCTCGACAGTGGGCCCCAAGCCACAGAAAAACACATCCATCGAACACGCATCTTGCTTGCGCATTGCAGCAAACAGCTTTTCGGCAAGCACGACGACCTTGTTGCCACCGTCGAGAGCAGCGCCGACCATCTTGTCAACAAAGATATAACGGTGCTCCCCCGGAATGGCCTCGAGCGCCATGATCGCCTCCTCAACATTCTCCACACCCAGGTATTCCTGATTTTTCGTTAGTCTTAGTTCTCACCCATCTGACGCGAAAAAACGCACCTTGATATCCTCCTTGACCTTCTTCTGAACGTCAGCCTCGGACATTGTGGTCAGAGCAGCAGGGGTAACGGACTCCGGCATGCCCTCGACCTTGGGTTTGTCGCCCTCCGACTCTGTAGGCTTGGACCTAGGCAGAAGATTCAACTTCCTACGCACACTTCCACTCTCAGCCGCAGGCGATCCGCCAGGTCCGAGATCTACGCTCGGCTTGCGGCTGCCCATACCTCCACGTGCGGTGGCGGCCTCGGGCCGTGGTGGGCCATTCGCTCCAGCCGCACCGAGTGTGGCAAACACGTGCGTGCTTGAACTCGCCCTCGACACACTCGCGTCTCGTTGCTTGGGATTGGCCTTGTTGAACACACTCGTCGGACCAAACGACAGACCGGTCGGCTTGGAAATCCTGCCAAAGTTGGACAGATCACCAGCTTTGGCAGGTGGTCGGGCTGCCATGCTTCCCGCAGCGACGTTCCATCCATCGGGGTGCTGGTCGTGACCGCCGCCATAACGAAACCTGCCGTGCTGTCTGGCATTCCGATATACATCCTCACCGCGCTTGGCCTGCTCGTGTACAGCCGCGGTAGCCGCAGGTTGAGCGACAGACATACGGGTTTGCCAACATCGTTGACGGAGCTCGATGACATCCTATGCCCCAATCATTAGGGCAAGCACTGGCTGACCACCAGCAAATACACACCTTCAACATAAACTGCAGACGCGAATTGATATTGCTTCCCTTGGCCATCTCTGACATGCGCTCAAAGTAGATGTCCATATGTGTTTTGGCTTTGGGTGTATCCAAACTGTGTCCGACGGTCGTGAGCAATACGCACAAGCTCTCGATTTCTTCTTCTTCCGGATTGATAACATTCGATAGCAGCTTCTTGATGCATTCGTGCATGATACGTTCGGTAAGCATCTGCAGCTTGAACAGCTCGCCAATGAACCGGACCAGACCCTGACCCTGACGTTTGGCTTTGGCAGCCGCATAGTATTCCTCAGAGTAGAGCGCGGCCTCGCCATTGGCTTGACCCGCAGCCTCGGCAGCCTTGTCTTCTCCAGCCTTGCTCGCAGCGAGCGCAGCAGCAGCTTCCTTGGCGGACCAACCGCGCTCAAAATACTCTTGACACCGGTTCAGCAGGTATTTGCGGAACAACATCCCTCCCGAGACTGGCTGGCCATCGGCGTTCCGAATCGTCTCGTCCTGAACGTTGGGAGATACACGCTCCATCATCTTGCGACACAACCGCGCGTACATCTCGCTGGACACGGCTTCGTCTATTGCCCTCTCAAATATGAGCTCGACAACTAGCCGAAGCGTCTTCGCGTCTGTATCTTGCTCTTCTAAGTTCGCATACCCAATGATCTGATCCGAGACTGCATCGAACGTGTTGCAAGTGAGCTCGTCGAGTAAGGGTAGGACCCTGCGTTCCACTGTTCGACGATATGTAGTTCTGTAACGTATACCTTGGGCCTGAGAGTGTGACAAAGAATGAAAGCGATCCAAGAGCTTGTTGTTCTTCAATGCGTGCTCTGTGTGATTCTTCATCGCTGGTGGAAAGTTAAGTGTGGCTCAGCGACTGGGATGCTGCTGACTTACTGTCGCAAATATAGTATCAGGTAATTATATTGACGTTCCCTGGCGATAGGGGCACCCTTTATTGTAAAAATGAACCCGGACGGATTTGTAATACTGAGCACCACAAGATGGAGATGGCGATGGCAAAAGTTGCCACTTGGTCTGCGCCTGGCGCTAAGCTGATCCGAACACGTCAAATTCCAGTTTGAGGACTTTCTCCCGAACCTCAAAAACCGCTTCTTGCTTTGCTCTGGAGTATCTCCAGTCGAATACCTAATGTTTACTGAGCTGCAGCAACAGCAGGTTGCGATCCCTTCTGGCACACTCGTTCGACGCGCAACTTTCCAAGTTACATAGAGCGTCACGTGTGCATATAGGGCCAGCCCCAAAGTGCCGATGCTGCCTCCTGGGTCTCCTGGACAAGAATGATCGCCCCAAGCGAAGGGAGTCTGGCTTCTTCTTACAGAAATTGATAAAACTGAAGCAGGAATTCTCGGTCGTACCTACAAAAAACCCAACCGTCAGTATGATCTCCAATCCCCAAGTACTGTTGTAAGGACAAACGAATGACTCGGTTACTATTGTACTGCATGTAACTTTGTCTCTTATCTCTCTTAGTTACTATTGTCGCTATCTCTCCTTTGTACTTTTTCTCTTATTGTGTAGCATCGCATATATGCGCTCTGCCTTTAGCTACGATTATACATCCTATTCTACTATCTCCACTGCGTACACTTCCAACAAGTACAACCAGGCGCAAGCTCACCTGAACTTGCTGGTGCAGGGGCAATGTTCAAATTTGGATTCGGCGTCCTGATCCCCTTGGGGCAGAATACAGTGTTCGGGCCTATAGTGAATCCTGCGCTCTCGAGCGCATCATGAGAGGCTGCATTGCGATTGAGATGGGCCAAACTGAGAATAAGCGAGTTAGGCACCAGGCGCTTCGGAGCCGCGCAGTTGACACAAGCGAAGGGCGCTCGGGGACGGTCCCCAACAAAGACCCACCCAGTCATTTCTGAGAGAAATGCGCAGTCATACCACCCTGTGCTTGGAAAGCAATAAATCTGATTCTTGATACTCTCCCCATTCACACACGTTTCCGGTGCAAAACCGGATGCACTCGATATGTGACCAACACATAACAATCGTTCAATATCTCACAGTATGGTAGTGATATTTATCTAAATTGAAATCTTCGAGAATAATTTGAGTGGTACAAGTCTATCTTTTTACCAATTATGACTGGGGGTATTGGTCGCTAGTAGTGTACGGCGAGAAAGCCCTACCCCGTTTTCTCCGGCACACACTAAGTGGAATATTCACCAAATTGGTGGGTGACTAGGAGTAGCCCATTCCTATTCCTACGTAGAATGCAGCCTGAACAGACCTGTCAACGGGGAGCGAAAGGCATGGAGTGACCGAGGTAGGGGTTTTTCGCCGTACAGCAGTCGCTACCCACCGTTCGGCGTTGTAGTAGATCGCTGGATTATCTCATCCACAAGCGCCCCACAGACCCTTCCACAACCTATCCACTTTCCCGCTGATCGGTCATTGTAACTGGCAAATCCGCCAGGAACCGTGAGGACATTTGAGCTCATGATCGATCCTCATGCTGAAATTGCATCATGAGGGTTCCTGAATCGGTCACAAGCCCGTGTTGTGCTCGTGAGCCTGGAACGATTCGGCAGTGTACACTAATAAACTGTATAATAAATACTAACATACATGAGGCAACTTCAACTACGGCAGGGAATAAAACAAGCTTCGTTGCGGCTGACGAGGGAGAGTCATGAGTGCATACACTCAAGGACCTTCGGTTCGAAGCCAACTGGAGCCCACGCAAGGCATCACCGGCTTGCTGGGGCAATAGCCCAAACATGGTAAGGTAAATGTCCCCAGAAGGATAATATCGCCGAACCACTGCAGACGTCCTATGCAAGCCGAATCTGGTGAGAAACGGGTCTACACCCACTCGACTCAAGCAAGCGACAGGCCTCGCAGTATGTGTCAGAAATATTTCACACTCGACTGAGAGATGGCTAGTATATTTGAGTACTTATAAGCGCATTTATTTGCCTCCCCGGACATGAATTACACCAGGAAGATTCAGAATTGGCGAGAAATGGGCCAGCTCATGGTATCTCCGAAAATCAAAATCCACCCCCAGGTATGACTTGGCCGGGTTCTAATGTTTCCGATCAAGGTTAGAGTTGTCCAAGGCGACGCTCTGGGACTCATACCATTTTCTTAAAAAAATCACCTATTACCGACGAGCAAAGTAACTAGATGGCATGTAAAGGCAATATCACCAAACGACGCTCCAGGGGCCGGAGCCCGAAGCCGGATCTAGCCACTTGAGTAGTCAACGATTCTAATGACTCCTTATGGCCAGACTGCATAGTATCATGGGGTTTCTCGCTCGCTCTGGTCGCCTGGAGCTCGACATTTGCCTATCTATGTACATAGGGGGTGATAGCCAGGCTCGGGATACACGATAGGATAGGGATTTCGGGTCGCCCAGAGTGTGACTCTGATGATCGTCCTGGTAAACACATGGGCGCGAACTACGACTAACACCATATTGTATTTGAAAAATCTGTCAAATGCGACAAACCAAAGTGAGCGACGGTAGGCGGGGAAGCCCCGCCCCGCAAAACACCCGAAGTCTAGGTAGTAAATGTAGCTTCAGGTCCAAGTAAGCTGTGAAGAACTTACTATGCCCAAATTTGTAGGGGCTACTAGGGCTACCGGATGCAGTGTGCGCCCCAGGGCTGAGTTAGATCCTGGGGTGCTACTATTGACTAGCTAAATGTTGAGGCTTTTGCATAACACACCGAGAGCGCAGCCATGTGTGCGCAAGTCGGTAGTGGGCCTCGGGGCAAGACCCAGTGGTCATGTGTCTCTCATGGTTCCTTCCGCTGGACGTGTGGCCAGGCCGCCGTCTCACGGGCTACGTCCCAACCTCCTTTTACAAACATCGTGTGGTTCTAGTACCGCGTCATCGATTGAGCATGCTGCAACAGGCGAAAAGCCCTGAAGCGTGATATTCACAGCAACATTAAACAACAAAAGCCACCGCAATGTAATTGCGTTGTTGTACGTCATCGGTCGTAATTACTTTGCATCGTGGGTGGCACCCCACCAGTGAAATACACGAGTTACTACTCGTGATACGCAGTAGTCACCTGCACTGCTGTAGGGTCTCAGACATGCGATGTTTTTGTGTCCCTTTGATTGCAGCCAACTCCGAACTGGGTGCTTAGGCCATGTCACACTTCCATTGCACTGGCCATAGAAGAGTGATCCACTTTGGGCCAAATTTGGCGCGTCATGTTCTATTTCAGAAAGTGATACGAAATAACAGAATTTGGCACATTGAGTCACAGAATTTATGTCCGGAACTAATGGGCCAATCAGTCAATCAATTCGGCAATTGCCGATCAAACTAGTGATGAGCGGGAAATTAGATGTATTCGCGTTGATCGGCGTTTTCCTCCAGATGTAAAGCCCAGCATTTTTCGTTGACCATCGCACGAGCAGCTCCCATTCTACACACCTATATGCTAGGTTCCACTCCATGCCTCCTACTGATGTTGCCTACACTCTCAACCCTATTGCTCCGACGCAAGTCAATCGATTTGTGTCTTGCACCGATCCGTTCTTCGCCCAGACAGCCAATGTCTCAGGAGCCCGTATATTGAACAAATCCGGGATCTCTCGTTCTCTGATTTCTGGGAGCCATGCCATACATCCGGAAGGCTCTTTAATATACTTTGATGGCAAAGTAGTGTCTTCTCAGCCTACCACCAACACGCATAGGATCATTGGTAATAACATATTGACGCGTTGTGGCGACGCAATCGCCAAGGCTCAAGTTACTGTGTTCGTCGAGATCAAGGGCGACTTGCAAGCGGACTATTATGTTGCAGTCCATGATCATAAGATGGTTATCTGGGTGGACCAACAACTTCCGGACTCTTTCTCTGGAGCTACGCCATCCCGACATGACCACGAGTACTGGATCCACATGGAGAATTTCCCTGCCCCTGTTTTTTCCTCCGTTGAGGACCGACAGGAATTAATGGACGTAATGGCTAGCTCTGCCATTGATGCAGCTACTTCAGACGGCTCAACTTCTCCCATGTCAGCAGAACAACTCGTCAAGCACCTCAAGACCATCAAAGAGTTTAGTGATAAAATGGATGTTCACCAAACATACGCAGTTGGTATGGTGTTTTTCGCAAATCCGCTCCTCCACGCCCTCTGATTCTACCTGAGCAGCTCGAATTTGGAATATGTTGTTGCAAAGCCGAGTCATTAACCGATACGGAACACCAGAAGCGCGGCTTGACCGATTCATTACCATCTCCGAGCGCCCACCAAGGTTTACCGGAGTTTACATGACAATGGATAAGCTCATGTTCCACGGCCCAGGCGCCCACTTGCTGCGATGCTCTCGGGCATGGGCTGACAGGATCGCTTACACCCAAGAATGGAGGAAATTGAAAGCGCGGAACGAAGAGGAATGGCAGCAAGTTCTGCATTTGGTAGGCCCAAGACCCGTTACATTGGTGTTCGGTGCCGATACTGACTTGGGTTATGATTGTCGTTGTATTACAGGCATGTGTTCTAGTAATGTAAGCACAACAGCGGCCAAACATTGGCGATGACATTCTCACGTGGCCCGCTTTTATTGTCAGTGCCTCACTGTTGATCAACAGCCAGTCAGTTCGCCCCTTTAGAGTCCTCTCGACCCTTTCACTACTGGCTGGGCTGGGATCTGTTGCGGGCGTGTATTATCTTCTGAACGAATCACAGAATCTCGGCGACCATGCCGCCGATGCCGTTAGTCCCGTGTTTCATTATCCCCCGACGAGTCATTATTCTAACAAACGTCTGTAGTCAGCTTACTTTCAGCAACGAGAGGAATATGCATACGGCGTACAGAGGATAGCCATCATTAACGCTATGCCTCAAGCCCTTTTGGTTTGGGGTTTCATTTTCTTCGTTGCTGCAGTTATTTCGCAAGGTCTATAAGGGAGCAACCCACCTGAATGGTTGGTTTAACAACGTGCCAACGCGACCAAGCTCGCATATCTCTCCCCCTTCATTATTAAACTATGCCCAAGCACGCGTCGTCTTGAACTTTGAAACACACTCAGGATTCATTTTAATTTAATTCATGTAACCGAATTAACTACTAGGGTAGAACTAGTAGAATCATATGGTGATCGCTTAGGCTATCTCGAAGCCTGTTATGGACACCTCACTACACAAGACCAAGTCATACTTGCAGGATATCCATAGTGCCTCGAAGAGATCCCGATGTAGCGTCATTCGTAAGTGGCAATCCCGGAACCCGCTAAACCCCGCAGGTCACCCGTATGCATTGCATTTCACGCACATATCAGCGTTAAGCGTTAGTCCCGTTCCTAACCGACGTCGGTTAAGTTGTCTAGACCGAGTGCGATTCATTATCGAGCGCGCGTCCAATCAGCGGAGAGTCGAGATTCACACTGTATGTCTCAATATGCGCATAGTGTATTGGCTCATCGCCCTAGCGCCGATTAGGTGGTTTGGCAGTGAGCGCCAACCGGACTTTTTGGGGTTCCCATTGCAACTGGTACGCATGGTGACAAAAGTACTACGATACCATGAAACTCACCCAATATGTTGTTGTTCGGTTTAGTGAATCACGCAATTTGCACCGAAGCGCAAAAAAGGCAGACGGCAAGCCATGCGATGGAGTTGAGTGTGCTCATCTATACCAATAGGGTTTCTTGGAATGGCATTATAGTTTCTGTGAAGTGCCAGTGTGTAGGCAAGGGGGTAACGGCTTTTGATAGGGGTTACTAAACTTAGGCGGACGGCCTGGTAACACGTTGGTGACAACGTGGCTTGAATCATCAGCCATGCTAAAGCCAGAACGTGGCGACTCTCAATCCAACAACCAGGGAAACCTCAGGCTGTAATAAGCCCATCGGCCGGCTGGACTGCCACCGTATGTTTCACATGTTCCCTTTCGAAGCAACTGACATTGCGCTGCCGGACGATTGAGTTGAACAGCTTTTGATGGCCAGGATTTTGCCCTGACTCGCGCTGGAATAAACATAGAGCAACCAGCCATCCCGCTGAGCTTCGGACTTCAAACCAGCCTTGCATCTTTTCTATTTATAAAAGTTCTTATTTAGTTTTCGACCAGTCCTAGTCTTTCATCCGATGGTGAAATTACCCACCCAAGTGGCTTGAGGCCATTCCGGCCATGCAGCAAAGCATCAGCACCATTATTATGTGGGTGTGAAGACGAGGTAGAATGCATACATCGAGTGATTGCTTCAAAGGTGGGGAACGAATATTGCAATAGAATACCTCGCAGTTGTTAGTTGGGCACGCTGTTCATGTGACATGGGTGTTTACTAGATCATTTTGGTGGGTTTATGTATATCTGCTGGTGACTCTTGTCAACACCTGGCAACTCCAGAAGTGGAGCGCCCCTGAAAATATGACATAATGTTTGGACCTTGATCTTATCTGATACGGGCCATGAAGCGCGGACTGCGATAATCCTGACAAATGGAGAGGGCAACCGAGACCATCCATCGTTTTCTCACCTTACCGCGTCAACGCCGAACGACTCCAGGGGGAGCCCCTGTATCGACACCTATAATCCCCAGATATATCTGGCCTTGTACTTTGGATTTATACACAACGCGAGCAGGACTTGACGTAGGGTGGGCATTGCGAATACTTTTTGCGCGCTGCGGGCCGGCTAACGCGGCTGTGTCGCACGCTCAGCTGAAAGAGAGACCAGGCTTATAACTTGGGTGTTCACACGCGACAATCACCATGTCTCAGCGGGAAATTCCCCCACCGACCCCAGACGACTTTGCATCGCTCGTCTCGCGCTCCAACCCAGCAGCCGCGCGCCAGTACCAGCCATCCGGAAACCAAGGCTCCTACACCCAGGCCTCCACGTACCCACCTCCCCAAAATGCGCTTTCGCCACCCGCCGGCCAACGCATGGACCCGTTCTTCGACGATGACGACGAAGACGACTCGAACCCGTTTGGCGATGGGCGTGGAAACCCCTTTGGGGACAAGCATGCTGCCCCTGGCCAGGCGTACGGAATGTCGACGCCGAGCCTCGGGCTGACGGCGAATGCTGCTGCGCCTGCCGGTGTGGGTGCCAGCACGAGCACAGTTGCGTTGGGGAAGGATGGAACGCCCCAAGGGTGGAACTTTGACGACGATGAGCCCGTCAATCAGCCCACGCTTTCACGGTCGGCACCAACACCCAGTAGATCTGCTGCGGGAGGGGTAAAAGCTGCGATGAAGAAACCGGGAGGCGGATGGAAGTGGCCATGGGCGAAGGAGAAAGTGCTGGAGGGCGAGAGGACGATATGGCTCAACGACGCTGCGAGGAACCTTTCGGAGGGATACCCGACCAACTATGTCAGTACGAGCAAGTACAACCTTGCTACGTTTTTGCCCAAGTTTCTCGTTGGTATGTTGTCTCTTGCATTATCCACATAGCTCGAGCTCATAATATTCTCGTGGCAGAGCAATTTTCCAAATATGCCAACGTTTTCTTTCTCTTTACTGCCCTCATCCAACAAGTGCCCGGTGTCAGTCCTACCAATCGGTATACGACAATTGCACCCTTGTCTCTTGTCTTGCTGGCATCAGCATTCAAGGAGGTCTCGGAAGACTTGGTAAGTGACACCCTTGGCCTCCTTTTCATCTCGAATCAATCCTTCCGAGCTAGAAACGGCACCAATCGGACGCCGAGCTCAATGCTAGGACCTGCCAAGTCCTTGACCCTAACACCGTGTCGTTCGTAACCAAGTCGTGGAAAGAGGTTCGAGTCGGAGATGTCATTCGGTGAATATAGTTGGTGCACCGTGGATTCTGGGTGGTTGCTGATCTGGAGTAATTATACAGGTTAGAAAGCGATGGCTTCATACCGGCCGATATGCTCCTATTAGCAAGTTCAGAACCGGAAGGCCTGGCATACATCGAGACCAGTAATCTTGATGGGTATGTCACTCTTTTTCCAAATTGTCTTGCCCTGGACTCATGTCAAAACCTCATCAGCGAAACAAATCTCAAGATTAAGCAAGCTCACACTAACACCGCGCACCTTACTTCGGCAGCGGCGGTAGCCCGTCTCGCTGGTCACCTCCGCTCTGAACAGCCAAACAACTCGCTCTACACGTACGAAGGGACGTTTGAACTCGCTGGCGGCCAAAAGGTACCGATGAGTCCGGATCAGATGTTGCTCCGTGGTGCACAGTTGAGGAACACTCCATGGTGCTATGGGGTTGTAGTGTTTACGGGACACGAGACCAAGTTGATGAGGAATGCTACGTAAGTTTTCAATTGTATCTTGTGTCGAAGCGATCAGGGATTAATAGAGGCATAGGGCTGCGCCGATCAAACGAACTGCTGTGGAACGGCAGGTCAACCTTCAGATTGTGTTCCTGTTCATTGTACTCCTGGCCCTCTCGTTGACATCTACCATTGGGAGTAGTATTCGTCAAGTAAGCGTCTAGCCTTGTGCTCGATCTTGGCTAAGCACATAGCTATTGTAGTGGTTCTTTGCGCAAAAGCAGTGGTATTTGTACAGTACCGAATCCCTCGGCGGCAGAGGTTCGTTGGCAGTTTGATTCAGTCGATCAGCTGACTGAGTCGTTGTTTTTTAGCCAAGGGATTCATCGAGGATATCCTGACTTTTGTCATTCTGTACAACAACTTGATTCCTATATCGTGCGTTTTCCCCTTATTTGCATCTGATCTGTCTCTGCAACTTATCCTATCTAACAAATCCAGCCTGATCGTCACTATGGAAGTGGTCAAATACCAACAGGCCCAATTGATCAACTCGGATTTAGACATGTATTACGCCCAGACCGACACCCCCGCTCTGTGCCGAACATCCTCGCTCGTTGAAGAACTGGGTCAGATCGAGTACATTTTCTCTGACAAAACTGGCACCCTCACTCGCAACGAGATGGAATTCAGACAAGCTTCGATTGCGGGTGTGGCTTATGCCGACGTCGTGGATGAAAGCAAACGAGGCGAAGTGACCGAGACTGGAGAGGTCATCGGCGGCCAGCGAACGTTTGCTGAATTGAAAAGACTCGAACGTGCAGAGGGGATCAATTTGCCTAGTGGGAGTGGTGCCCATGGGGCTGGGCAGGAGGTGTTCGTCATCAGGGAGTTTTTGAGCTTGTTAGCGGTCTGTCACACTGTCATTCCCGAGATCAAGAACGAGAAGCTCGTGTACCAAGCGAGTAGCCCGGATGAAGCTGCATTGGTTGCTGGAGCTGAGCTATTAGGATACAAGTTCTACGTAAGTCGCCCATCCGTCGGTCTTTTCAGGGCTGCATTGGCTAACACGACCGCAGCAACGCAAACCTAAATCCGTATTCGTGGAAATCGCTGGTCAATCTCAACAATTCGATATTCTCAACGTATGCGAGTTCAACTCGACCCGGAAACGCATGTCGACGGTGGTTCGGGGTCCGGATGGAAAGATCAAGTTGTACTGCAAAGGCGCGGATACTGTCATCCTGGAGCGTTTGAGCAAGAACCAACCATACACCGAACAAACCCTGGTTCACCTCGAGGTGCGTTTCACTTTGTAGCAGCCTGCCTCGCCGAGCGCGGCTGATTTTCCGAGTGACGTGATTCAGGACTATGCAACAGAGGGTCTCCGAACGCTGTGCGTCGCGATGCGCGAGGTCCCCGAAGCCGAGTACCAGCAATGGGCGGCAATCTACGACCAGGCGGCCGCAACGATCAACGGGCGAGGTGAAGCACTGGACAAAGCAGCGGAGATTATCGAAAAGGAACTGTTTTTACTCGGCGCCACGGCTATTGAGGATAAGCTTCAGGAAGGCGTGCCGGAGACGATCCATACTCTTCAAATGGCTGGGATCAAGGTAAATATTACGTTGAGTGGAATGGAACGGATGTTGATTTCCGGGCGGATTGGCAGGTGTGGGTTCTCACTGGCGACCGTCAAGAGACTGCGATCAATATTGGAATGTCATGTCGGTTAATTTCCGAGTCCATGAACTTGGTAATACCCATCCAATTGGCTCATCGTTCTCGTGAGTTGACATCTTGGTTTTAGGTCATCGTCAACGAAGAGAACGCGCATGACACACGCGAGTTCATCACGAAACGGCTGAACGCGATCAAGAACCAACGCAAGTCGGGTGAACTGGAAGATTTGGCACTAGTCATTGGTGGGTTTCAGTCCCCCACAGTTCCAAACACAGAGTCTGATACGAGGTCCCAGACGGAAAAAGTTTGACTTTTGCCCTCGAAAAGGAACTGTCAAAGGACTTTTTAGAACTAGCTATCCTGTGCAAAGCCGTGGTTTGCTGTGAGTTGTTTTTGGTTAAATGAGTGTGGCTATGTTTGGCTCATGTTAGGTTTCAGGCCGTGTATCGCCTCTCCAAAAGGCTCTTGTCGTCAAGCTCGTCAAGAAAAACCAAAAGTCTATTTTGCTTGCGATTGGCGATGGCGCCAATGATGTCAGCATGATCCAGGCTGCCCATGTTGGAGTTGGTATTTCTGGCGTTGAGGTATGATTTCCACTCTATCGTTGAACAATCGTATTTAATGTGTCGTCTGTACGTAGGGGTTGCAAGCTGCTCGTTCTGCTGATGTCGCAATATCCCAGTTCAGATACCTAAGGAAACTACTGCTTGTGCACGGGTCATGGAGCTATCAGCGGTTGTCAAAACTCATTCTTTGTGAGTCTGCAGGCCTTTGTCAAGTGTTTTGGTCTAACATGCACCGTGTAGACTCGTTCTACAAGAATATCGTGCTGTACATGACGCAGTTCTGGGTATGTGATGGATTAATGTCGTTTCGCCCTCTTTAACTAACTCTTCTTGTCGGCAGTACTCGTTCTTCAACAACTTCTCCGGCCAAATTGCATACGAGTCCTGGACGCTCTCCTACTACAACGTCATATTCACAGTTCTCCCACCCCTCGTGATTGGTATATTCGACCAGTTCGTTTCAGCACGCATGTTGGACCGATATCCACAACTGTATATGCTTGGACAACAAAATGCGTTCTTCACACCGATGAGTTTCTGGCTGTGGTTTGCAAATGCAATATATCACAGTTTGGTAGGTGCTTTCGTGAAGCAGTCTGACCCATCGCTAAACCACCAACTCGCAGGTGCTCTTCGGATTTTCAGTTATTCTGTTCTGGGGAGATCTCAAACAAGGTTCTGGAGCTAGTGCTGGACTCGATACCGGGCATTGGTTCTGGGGGACCACCCTATATCTAGCGGTCTTATTGACTGTCTTGGGAAAAGCTGCGCTGGTTTCAGAGTATGTGACGTTCAGCGATGCAGGAATTGTGCTAATTGATCCTTGCAATAGTCTATGGACAAAATATACCGTTGCTGGTTAGTCTCAACTTCGACTTCGTTTAGACATAATCTTATCCCCATCCACTTTAGCCATTCCGGGGTCCTTCGTCTTCACAATGATCTTCTTGCCACTTTACGCCGTGATAGCACCAGCCATCGGATTTTCGACCGAGTACGCCGGAATTGTTCCCCGGCTGTGGACAGACTGGGTGTTTTACCTCACGATTCTGCTGCTACCCATGGTCTGTCTTATCCGAGACTACGTATGGAAATAGTGAGTGTCCAGGTGTATGCGTCCCAATCATTCACTAACAACCATTTCTCCCTAGCTATCGCCGCACCTATCACCCGGCGTCATATCACATTGCTCAGGAACTCCAGAAATACAACATCCCCGACTATCGCCCTCGACAAGAGCAATTCCAAAAGGCTATCAAAAAGGTTCGAGCGGTGCAGCGTATGCGCAAGAATCGCGGTTTTGCATTCAGTCAAACCGAAGATGGTGGGAAACAAGATCAGGCCAGGCTTATTCGTGCATATGATACATCGCAATCACATGCGCGTCCCTCTGGATACTAGACCGTGTTTCTTTTCGTCGGATTGTGTGTGGACATATTGTACAGTAGATATACTGTTGTTTCTTTTCTTTTCGCTCGATATCCAACTATTTCTTAGACTTGCCACCTTCAATCCATGGTCCCACCTGGAACACATGATTCGGCGGATACCCCATGAAACATGTTTTCCTGGAAATTAGCTCCACCTTATCCCTGAAGAAACGTGTGTGTACGCCTAACCAAGCCACTCCAGCACTCCCAGCGCATCCAGCGAATAACACGAAGCAAGTCATTCTCGCTGTTCGAGTTGACCTTGGACTCTCGCCCTTACGGACTAAACCTTTGGACAATTTATTATTCGATCTATGGCATTTCTAGCATTCGGAATAGACATTAGATTAGACCGCATCTTCTCCTCTCATCTAACCATGTGGTAAAACTAGCCCGGGAGGCAGTGAAGTTATAGAAAGTCATACAGGGTCATAAAGGGCAATATTATCAGCCATAGTGGCAGCAGAAACACCGCTTGCTGCGCAACAAAGATGGGAACCATAGGGAGCTCAACATGACGAAAGCATAATATAAGATGCAGGCATGGATTAGCAACCCAACCGATATGCTGGGGCTCACTAGTAATTGAGATCCGACGAGTTCCTATGAGACTCCGGATGGGGCTGCGGCCGTACTAGACTAGAGTCCGTAGAGCTTGGAGATTCAGAATCCGACGGTGCATGGCTTGATGGTATCGAGTCAGACGCTGTTGGAGCGGCCGTTGGGGCTCCCTGGTGTTTGTGGGTTCTGCGGTGCAAGAACCTCGGTGGGATCTGAATTATGAGTATCAAGGCCTCGGGTTACTTCTCATAAACGATCGCGTGATAGAACCCACATTTACTAAACCGCCGAGCGATTTGAGCAGCCTACACCCAAACGTCAGGTCAGGCTCATAGAACCCACGCAACTGCGCTTTCAACACTCGAGCATGAATGTCAGCTAAAGGATTCCAATCAGAGAAAAAATATCAAAATCATCCAATGAATATTGCTACCAATTGCAAAGGTGCCTTGCACACTATTCGGGTCTGCCGCATCTCGCACGAGTCTTGCTTTGAGTTGGTCGATACTTGCCTGGTTGAACGGCGCATCTGAGCTCTAGCCTTAGTATGACCGGATTCCAAGAGGCACAGCATCTAGCTACTCACCTGGGCCATTCATGGGTATTGAATTCAATAAATTATTCAGCTCATCGTAGTCGCTCTGAGAACAGCGTTGATGTATGTAAAACCGACTGCGGTGATCCCAGTACTCGGCATTGTTACGCATAGGCACTGTAAGGTGTTCATCAAATAGTCATTCCGTAAAAATACCAAAAGCACGTACCATCATATAAATCTTCATGATCCCGGAAAGCTCGCTCGTGCGCCCAGTGAATAGTCTTGTCTGTGTGGTTCACGATGTAATAAGACATCTTGGGAGTTTTCCCTGAGATGCACCTGAGGATGATCACGGCCTCAGAGTGATCCGCTTCGAGAACATGATTGAGCGAGCATTGGCAATCGAATTCGCCAGTCTCTCGAATGTCAGACGAGCTTCTCGGTTCGAGAGATTGTCCGTGCTGAGGAACCTGCCATTATTATCGTAGACGTAGTAGGATCCAAGGGATCCCTCGGATCGATCGTGGACGGTATACGGTGAACCCAAGGCGGTAGAATGGGTAGAAGGGATCGAGCTATGGTTCCGGTTAGGAAAAATAATTAAACGAACTGCGAATGTAAGTACGCACTTGCGACGGATCGCTTCCATGCAGCTGTTCGTAATATGAATAAGCGTTCCGAGTGTGGACGAGTGAGCAGCCCGGCGTACCGTTTGCCGGGGTCGCCGAGCGAGTTGCTTGGCAGAGCGAGCTTCCCTTCGACGAGGCAGCAGGTCATTGTGGATAGTGGCGCAGGGGAGTGAAAAGAGCGGGAGAATGGCCCGTAAATAGGTAGAAGTATGTAAAATATAATATATGGTTTCACGATTCGAAACGAGAAGAATGGGGTGGAAGTGACGGTATCTCTACAACCAGGATGTCGAGGGGCGAAATAATGTGATTCGCAAACAGCCCATTGATTTTCGTATATTTATGTTGGATCAAATAAACAGGACTACGTCCAGCTAGGTAGATCGATGTGCAAGATCGAAACCCCCTATATTGAAGGGCTTCTCCATCCTCCGATATTGGGAAACGAGCAACCTCTGATGGGTGTGAGGAGACTTGTTATACCAACCAGCCAATGAACGAATAAACTACTACTCAAGACGAACCGGCTTTCCCAACGCTCGAAGGCGACTGTATCCCGGGATACGTGCGCATATATGGGGGCGTACAGTCGATAGCGCGCGGCGTGAGGTAGGCATCCCCACGTATCGATCCTACTGGATAGGAACATTGAAGAGCATCCCTGAGGCATGTGTCCACAGGTAGAGCATTGATCGCTTGAGGAATCCACGTAGTTTTTTTCGGCTGAACGAACCAGTCGAAGGACCGCAAAAAAATTCCCCTTTGACGGGCTGGAAGGGTTGAGGCGAGACACAAGTGCCAGTGGACCGCCACACGGTCGAATTGTCCGAGAAGTCCTACCCACTCACGGTTGTTGCTGGATGGATTCGGATGGCTCTCCTGGGGCACCTTACGCTCCAACATCAGAGTGAGAACTAGAGTGTACCATCGATGGGCGATCCACCCCCATTCAATACTCTCCTGGTGGTGTTTGAAATTTATCACCACGCTAGAAGGCGGCTCCGTGTGAGGCGGGTCGACCTATAGGTAGCGAATGACGGGGATAATATGCAAATGCAAACGCACCACCAAGATGGCCCGAAACCACCGCCGTGCAGAGTGAGGTCTTCTACCCCAATTTGAACCGAGGCCCACAACGAGTGCTTTCGCCTGTGGGGGAATCCGTCGGGCTAACCTATATTATTCCCGGAAGTTTCTAGTAATAACTAAACTCAACTGTTGGCTAGACGAGTTTGTTGTCCCTGTAAGACTGCCACGTCCCACTAAGTGATTATGCGCTTTGTGGTGTGTGTAGAGACTTACCAGTGGTCAACACCGCATCCATTCGATATATGACTGTCAGAGCGAGGGATCAAGGAGGTCGAAGCAACCTGGTCAGTCAGAAATCGCTCAGAAAAGACGCTGAGTCCCACGGCTTGATCAGCGGTTTAAACGTATGTGGTGAATATGCTGGCGCGCGGAGGTTGAGCTGTGATATTCCAGTTCCAATGCAACAACGTGTGCCCTCGGGAGGGGCTATGTAAATTGTAACGCTGTTGCTTCTAGCCGATCTTCCGAGCTGGTTGACCGCTCAAGTTCCAAGAAAATACATAGAGCGCCCTAATCTGTTGGTGTCTATTTGTGACTGGCCAGTGCTCGTCATGGTAAACAAAGCCCATCCAAGCCTATCTGTGCTGAAAGTTGGCTGATGACATCTAATATTTTTATGGCTTACGCTCCTGATGGTCTGTGCAAAAATAATCCAATCAATAAACAGAATTGTGAGCTGTCATAATCCTATCCAATAAGCCGCCCCTCCAAATGGATCAAACGTCTGATAGTGCTCCCGAGCCAGAGTATGTAGAGTTTTTACCAGAATAAGAGAGTGCCAGAATTCCAGTTAAACGAGAGTCACTAGGTATATTCTTGATTCTTAGAGACCAAAGTCTATCTTCAGGCTGAGATGAAAGATCGGCACGAGCCCAACCGTAGAATCTTTGTTCTGGGCAAATTGCAGTCGCTCGAGCACGCGTAATTCGTGGGATTTTTTTTTATAGTTTTGGACTACCAAGATGCTTCGATTTGAACCCACAAGTGCTATGGTCCGGCGAAGGATGTAGAAATCCGGCGAAAGTCGGCGGCTGAGACCCTTGCTGACGTGATCGAATATTTTCATGACGAACGGATTTGAGCGGGTCAGTCAGCTCCAGTCGTCTCTCCCACCACATCCACCGCACTCCAAAAATGCTGTCTGCTATCCGCGCCGCCAGGTCCTCTTCGCTGAGGACCGGAGCCTACGCTGTACGTACACTATATGCACGACTATCACCGAGTCTGATGCAATGATGTATGCAGAACATCCCCCGCTCGATGATCGCGAGGAGTATGAACTCCAAGGTCAGCGGTGAGTCCAGCGAAATCCAAACCGAAACACAGCACATGCTTAATGCAACGTAGGCCCCGTCGTTGGCATCGATCTCGGCACAACCAACTCGTGCGTCGCTGTGATGGAGGGCCAGACGTCCCGGGTGATCGAAAACGCTGAGGGTGCACGCACCACCCCCTCAGTCGTGGCGTTTACCAAGCACGGCGAGCGATTGGTTGGCCTGCCGGCCAAGCGTCAGGCTGTAGTGAACCCGGAGAACACGATCTTTGCTTTCAAGCGATTGATCGGTCGCAAGTTCAACGATCCCGAGGTCCAGGAGGATATCAAGCACTGGCCATTCAAGCTCGTCGCCAAGTCTGATGGGCGACCGGCTGTTCATGTCGAGCGAGATGGCAAACCCGCACAGTTGGTATGATTCATTTCGTCGATGATATTTCATATTTTACACTATTTTCGATAGTCTGCCGAGGAATTGTCCGCGATGGTGCTCACCAAGATGAAGCAGACCGCCGAGGCATACCTCAATAAAAAGGTCAAGTAAGTATTATTTTGTTCATTAGCCTCAATCATGTACTTATTCATTTGACAGCCATGCTGTCGTTACCGTACCGGCATATTTCAACGATGCTCAGCGGCAAGCGACCAAGGATGCCGGAACTGTTGCGGGGCTTGACGTTCTCCGTGTTATTAATGAACCCACTGCAGCTGCTCTGGCCTACGGTCTTGACCGAGCAGAGTCGTCGGTGATTGCCGTCTACGATCTCGGTGGAGGTACTTTTGATATCTCCATTCTCGAGATGCAAAAGGGCGTCTTTGAGGTCAAGTCGACGAACGGTGACACCCATCTTGGTGGTGAAGACTTTGATGTCGTCCTCGTCAACCATTTGCTTGCCGAGTTCAAGAAAGAATCCGGCATCGATCTCAGCCAGGACCGTGTCGCAATCCAGCGTATCCGTGAGGCCGCTGAAAAGGCCAAGATCGAGCTCTCGTCGACTTCCCAGACCGAGGTCAACCTTCCGTTCATCACGGCTGATGCTACCGGCCCGAAGCATATCAACTCGCGGATTACCCGGAGTCAATTCGAGAAGCTCGTCGAGCCGCTCATCCAACGCACGATCGAGCCGTGCAAAAAGGCTTTGGCCGATGCCGGTATCAAGGCAAACGAGGTCAAGGAGATCATCCTCGTCGGTGGTATGTCCCGCATGCCGCGCGTCATCGAGACCGTCAAGCAGGTGTTTGGACGAGATCCTAGTAAGGGAGTCAACCCCGATGAGGCCGTCGCGATTGGCGCGTCGATCCAGGGAGGTGTTCTTGCCGGCAACGTGACCGACATCTTGTTGCTCGATGTCACCCCTCTCTCGCTCGGTATCGAGACTCTCGGTGGTATCATGACCAAACTCATTGCCCGCAACACGACCATCCCGACCAAGAAGAGCCAAGTCTTCTCGACCGCCGCCGACGGCCAGACCGCGATCGAGGTCAAGATCTTCCAAGGCGAGCGTGAACTTGTCCGAGACAACAAGTTGCTCGGCAACTTCAACCTCGTCGGCATCCCTCCTGCACCCAAGGGTGTTCCTCAAATCGAGATCACCTTTGATATTGACGCCGACGGTATTGTCAACGTCAGTGCCAAGGACAAGGCGACTGGCAAGGACCAAAGCATGACTATTGCCAGCTCGAGCGGTTTGAGCGACAAGGATATCCAAAGGATGTTGGAGGAAAGCGAGAGGAACGCCGAGGCGGACAAGGCCCGTAGGGTGTTGATCGAGGAGATCAACCGCGCCGAGAGCGTATGCACCGATACTGAGAAGGGTGAGTTCCGGTCCGTTCCTTTTATTTCACAAATTTGCTAATGCACGTAATTTCAGCCATGAACGAGTTCAAGGACCAGCTCGAGGCCGGTGAGCGCGAAAAGGTGACCAAGCTCATTACCGAGTTGCGCGAGCTTGCGGCCAAGGGCCAGGCGGGCGATGCTTCTGTCACTGGCGAGCAGATCAAGGAGGCGATCGGTGCGACCCAACAAGCCTCTCTCGGCCTATTCCAGAAAGTCTATGAGAAGCGTGCTGCACAGAACGACTCTCCCAAGGAAGAGGCCAAGGAGGAAGAGAAGAAGGATTAAAAAAATTCTAGACGGCAGGTGCTGAACGTTTAGATGGGTCTTATTCTCTCTCTTTGACTTGATCGCGACAACGCTCTTTGTGTGGCTCTATCTTATGTAGTGATCCGTCCAGCATATTTGTTCTGTCTGTTTCTGCATGCATCTACCCACCCCCACTCTACATATTGACGCTATCACGTTCCTGTACTTGTTTCTACATTTTGGCGTCGTGTGGCGCCTTACCTTGACCTGAATGGAAACGAAAATATTGCACGTGAATCAGTTGAAGCCCCTGATGCCGTTTCTGTGTTTGTCGCTGAGTTCGCCGCGACTTCGGAGCCCGTTATATGGCTCATTGAATAGCGGCCAACAGCAGGATCGGCAGTTCCGTATCTCGCATTCTGCCTCTTATAGGTATGAATAGTTCGACACACGGCCGAGCGACAAACGTTATTTCTTAAGGCTTAAGATTATCGCACGAAATGTCATATGATCATTGGAGTTGAGCATAAAGATATGATGCTTCAAAAATGCTAATGCGTATTGATACAGGGTGAATGATTTCGAATAAAATGGATGGTCGCGTCAGATGATGATTTCAGTATGCGTTCTCTCAACGTTAATTTTCAATAGGTTGCCCCGCTTCAGGCCCCACGCCCCACGCCCCACATACCCCACTGCCCCTATCGCGTGTTCCACATGACCCAATCCTATAAACCTTAAATCTCACCCGCCACCTGGCCGGCTACCACCACCTCTGTGGCCCGGCGCTATAGGCCGCCGCACCAGACGAACGTCTTTCACGGTGCTCACGGCCTTGGGAATCGCTGGAAGACCTGCTCGAGGACCTCCCACGTTGCTGCCTGTAGTTGGCCTAGTGGTGAGGCGTACGGTTTCGGACACAGACGCAGACGGATACGGGGAGAGAGCAGCACCGCGGAGCAGACCCAATATAGCAAAGTCCCACAGAGGACCAAGGGAGAAACAGACGCGCGGTGAATATTATGGACTTTTGTGTGTGTGCTCAGGCACAGGAAACAGAACTTGGACTTACCTCGGACTGCGCAGCGGGGTCGTCATAGTATTGGACCGGCTTGCGCTTGATGTTCGGGTTGTTGGTTGCGGCCGGCGCAGGCTGGTGGACCTCGACGTGTTCTGGGCTCGTGTCGAGGTCTCCGCTGTCGAACAGGACTGTTGAGCCACGCATGGCCGGCGAGGGGAAGCTGATGGTCGACATGGTCTTGGGCGAGTAGTCTGGACCCAAGTCGAGCATCAGGCTGTTCTCCTACCATTCGCATTTGCGGCGATCAGAGGCTAATTCGATTGAATGGGAGAGACTACTTACGGAAGGAGGCTCATCATCAGTATCAGAGTCCGAGTCGTACACGTAGCTCGAGCGATAGTAGTCGTGCCTCGAGCGATGGTGGTGATGGTGATGGTGGTGATGTTTTGAGGAGGAGCGTTCGTGCCTCCTGGGGCGAGACTCGCTGGCCGAGGTGGTGGTATTTTTTGACTCCTTCATGGTCATGTTGGCGAGGAAGCGGGCGATGAAGGATGACATGATGGCTATGTGGCTATTCTGAGCAGTCGGTTTGCAAAGGGTGTGCTGTCACCAGGACGAGGAGCAAAAGGCGACAAGAGGTATTTAGGCTGGGAGGGGTATCGCAGCCAGGGAAGCGGGGGTTCGCTGACGGGGAGACATCGGAGCCTCGCAATCTGCCACTTATACGATTTCCTCTGTCCTTCGGCTACAGTCAAATCTCTTTGTGAGCGAGAAGACGAGCCAACATCACACAAGCCCTATTACGCGAACCTAGGCTAAAAGTCCAATACTTGATCCGACGGACGCAAGCGTCTTGCTCGATTCGGCGTGGTAAGATCCGTAAACAATCGAAATAGGTAGACTCCGGCCCGGCTCTGGGCTGATGGTCATTATTGAGGTACGACCTCAATTGGAGGGCTCCGCGAGTGGTAATTTGGTAGCAGCCACCCGGGACCGCACTAGTCGCTAAACAGTCGCCGCGGGCGCATGACCCCACACCCAGCGGCGTGCACGATGTACTAGTCGATATTTCCCTGAATTTTGGTGTTGTGATTCGCGCGTGAGCTCGGGGAAGATCGAGAGACTGTGACAATCGGACAGGACATCCAAATGTGTCAAAGTGGTGCTGTTCTTTCGACTCTTGAGTAATCCGAGAACGATCTAGGTTTTCTGGAGGCAAAAGATAACACTAGTTTTCGTGTGCTCGCTGTCAAACTCTGTGATAGGCGATACTGCGGATTTCATGGGAAGCTTGTAGCCGCTCGGCTTGGTGTAAAATGGCTCTCGCTTGCTCGGACCTTGCTGGTCCTCATCTGCGGGGTAACTCGTATATAATCATGCGTGAATATCAGGCTGCCGCTTGTAACTCTGCGGGGGAGAACATCTAAACCGAGGTCTCGCGTGCAGCCAGGGGCGGGGACCGCCGGTAGAGGTCGCTGGACTAGAATCGGGCGTCACGTGGTTCATCCCCTAGCTCCGCTTTCGGTGCTCGGGATACTCAAACTTGGCTTGTGGTTCATCCTCAGTTGTGGGCTACTGGTCTATCCGTCACTTCAAATGCTCGGGTCAACCTCGAGATTATTCGTTCTATTATCGCCTGGCTTGGCCGATGGTTATCGTGCGAATGCATGGCGAATCCCCCCTCGCTCCAAACCATCAGCTCTCAGAAAAGTCTTGGCTCATGCCGATAGAGTACACGACTTTACACCAGAAAAAAAGGATCTACTGCAACAGTGCTCTGATTCGCTAGAACAATAATCGGCGCGGTTCTGGACCTCAGTCCTACATTGCGAGTATGGATCTTTTAGTACGCTACCATCTTTCTTTGATGAAAGACATCACGAACAAGACCGCGAAATTGACATCATAGGGCATGTTTGTTCGCGAAGCTTAAGATCTTATCAAGCTTTTCAGGGGGATTGATCTTGCGTTGCGTCTACGTCATGGTGAATGTGAGATGAACCCGGGGTTCGTCCTATTCCTCCAATCGAGCCCGGATTACTGCTTGCTTATAGCTTTACAGAGTTGGCGCTTCATATTTTTGAACTATTCCAACAACTCTTGGGTTCACAGCTCTGGCTGACGCTCGTACGTTTAGTCAAAACAAGCTCGGCTGAAATCGCTCATGTGGAGGCCTCGACCATCAGCATGGGTACTGTCATGTCGGACCCGCTCCCGAACGATACGAGATAGCGCAGCCACCACTTGTTGGACAGCATTGACGCGACCA
This sequence comes from Ceratorhiza oryzae-sativae, assembly GCA_030998015.1. Classification (NCBI taxonomy): domain Eukaryota; kingdom Fungi; phylum Basidiomycota; class Agaricomycetes; order Cantharellales; family Ceratobasidiaceae; genus Ceratorhiza; species Ceratorhiza oryzae-sativae. The sequence continues at coordinate 1,341,369 of JARWMV010000235.1, read as the reverse complement.
GAGAACTTGCCTCTAGGACTCACACAGAGATGGGCGCCCGACAAAGAAACACATTCCCAGACATTTGTCCCCGTACCGGCCCGGGTTGAGCCCACACAAAGGCCCAGCTCGCTCAAATAGCACACAACCGAGAACACACCCAGCCCCTCACCCCAGATTCCAAGATCACATCGTGCAATCTACCCCACATACGCCCCGCGACCTGGAGATTTTGGGCTGATCAACCGCATACGGCTTGGTTCTCTTGGTTGGTTACTTATATTATGTACTTCGTGCCTACAGAGGAACCTCCCTCAATGTAAGAGGGCAGGGTGGCGAGTATTAGTCAATACTAATTCTCCTCCGGACATCTCGAGCAATAGTAAGAACCAGGATCGGTGTCGAATACGATTTGGATTGAACGCAAGGTCCAGGAGAAACCAGGCGCACAAAATCAATAACGACTGCATGACCAAATCGAGCATTATTGGGGTAATGAAGGAAGGCATGTGCATAATTCCGGACAGAGATCAGAACGAAGCAAGATAGCGAAATAAAACAGCGTCAAACAATGCTCTGAGATTGGTCCGTGTACAAGGTAAACATAATCGAGTGTCCTAAAACATCCTGTGGAGACTGGGAGAAAATGTGCATGTTTTAGCGTACTCGGGAAGAATATGCGGCCACTAATATTATTGGCCGAAAAGATTTTTCTTTAAAAAAAAAAAGAAATAATTAAAATTTCAGAAAAGCCAACAGAGCGGCAAGTGGGGAGCGTTGGGCTGGGGCGTGGTCGGGGCGAAAGAAATTTGTTCATATCGCTTCCTACGCTAATCCTGGGCTGTGCCATCATTTTCTTTGGGCATGTTCAAGCTCTGGAAGATGTGGCCCTTCAGGATTTGTTCCTGTGTGAGAAATCTCAGAAGTTGAATCTCGACAAACGATAAATAGGGGTTGAACATACGGGATCGTTTCGGTTGCTTAGTATTTGGGCGTGTTGGAGCTCCAGTGCGGACCACTTATGGTTGAGTTTTGCAAGGAGGGGGCTGATGGAGAAGCGGTGAGTATCTAGAAATAAGCAGAAGTAACGATGGATAACTTACACAACGCAACCATCAAAGACGTCTTGGCGAGATATGTTTCTAGACTCTTCTATAGAGGCCGGTTAACAGGGACCGATAATCTTCTCTCGACTTACCAATAGCTGCACACATAGCCTGGTGGCAGGTTGAGGTAAGTGATATAGCTCCACGTTCGTGTGAATCACTACACGCACGTATGTCAACGCCCCATTGCTTCGGCCCGATTCATCAGTACACTCGCGTGCACTTTGAGATTCTTTGGCTGCCGCCCAAACAATCTGTTTGAGCTTCCCTGGATTAGCATGATCGGCTGAATGAATAAATATAACAACCACTGACGATCGTTGATCGGGTTTTCAAATTGACGGTAAAAGGTCTTGATTGCGTTACGGCCACCAGATTGTGCATTGAACGCACTCTGCCAGGGACAGATTCTGGAAGCGAAGCGGCCATTTCAGGGCCGGTGGCTACGGCGTGATTGAGGTGTCTCGTTGCTTCTGCCTCGGTGTATCAATTTACCAACAAACGGACAGAAAAATAAGCGAGTTCTCACTCATATCGGAGGAATAATTATATTGACTGGGTAGCTCAACTGGAGCATTCAATAGGATGTCAGGTCCTTGGCTTGGGTAGAAAGATGGTGAAAACATGGATGCTTCTGGCCCGGCAGAAGCGATGACCACCGGGTTGGGAGCTGTTTCCATCTCTCTAATGACCCGCAAGTACTTGGCGAGGCCGGCTGCATGGCATACGTCAAGAACCACCTGTGCTACCAGCATCAGTCGATAGAACATTGCGATTTAATCAACTACTATACCTCAACGGTGCAACAAACATCCCCCAGTATCGAATCGATCCTTTCGATTAGCTCCTGAAATGCGTTTAGGCCGCCACACAGGTCGCGAATATGTTAGGCTCACCCTGGCACCGATATACGCCAGCCCTTGGTTCTCAGTCTCCAGCACGATATAAACGTTATCAGATATTTTAAATGCGTGCATAGAAACTGGAGTCGCTCGTGATTAGAGAAACTATCAGTGCCGAAAGTAGCTTACGAACCGAAGAGCACCAACATATCCCCATCTTTTGCTCCCGATAACAGGCGATTCAAACTACCCATGAACGATTCCTCGGTAATGATTCTTCCGTTGTTACCCAGCAAGACGCTGGTTTGTTCGGCCTGAAATCCAATCGCTGAGCAACGTCTCCAGTTAGTAGATTATCGTCGGGTCTAGCCACAGCCACCCACTTCTCAAACAATTTAAAACGCGCTTAGAGTCTTCTGCAGTCCAGTCGAGTACCTCAAGAGATATTGGGGAGCGATCGGATGTGACCTTGTTCCATCAAGTAGTCAGACAGCAGGTTCGGGTCCTCAGAAGATGAACAGGAATACCAGAAGCGCCCTTTTTGTGGGTACTTGAGCTTGGCTGACCGCGCTGGTGCGTTGCCTCGTCCTGCGCACATGCTTGGGTTGGTGTGGGCTGTCAGGCTCGGTTACCTGCTGCTGGGTGTTGGCAGGAGATAGTCCGAGTCCTGTTTTGACGGCCCTCCTTCCAAATCTGAGGAAGCTGGCGCCACGACGTAAGACGGCAGAGATCGCTTGGTTCCAATCCCTTGCGTCTTTTCCCTGGAAAACAGGGGTGCTAGGCTCGGGTTCATTGAGGACACCTAGGCCATGCAATGACCCGCTTAGTGGCTCATGCGGTGGCGCGTCAAATTGTGAGGATGTAGCGGTTGCTCTGGGTAGGTGGATTTTAGCGTTGCGGTTATATAATAAAAGGACGACGCACTCGTGTGCTTGGGCCTCGAGACGGGACGGATTTGGCGCCGGGGCAGAAGCGGGTATACCAGTTCCGTTTAGTCTGCGAAGGCGGTGACTCGGACGATTATCTTGATTGGCAGCCTGAGGCGGAGGGTTGGGGTCATGCCCGTCCCATGCTTGGGTTCCAAGGGACCAACGCCGCTCGGCTGGAGATGGCCACCCCCTTGGTGGTTGTGAGGAATAGGGGCTGATTCACGCCCCGCTATTTGAATCTGCCGCGCGCTGATGAGCACACAGCATTACGTACGCGCGCATCATCGGCTATTTGCAAACCAAACCATGTGACCGACTCGGTCCCAAGCCTTGTGCAATCCCGAGTTTCGTTGAGGCTGGGCCTTTGCAAACGTATTACCAGAGTCGAGTGCTTGCCCGAAGCAGAACGGATATTCAACATCGTAGGTTGTCAGCGACCAAACACTCATAAGTGGGATATACTCGTTCCGATACACGCAGCCGTACTTCTGGCCCAGACATCGATCAAGTATCCATTGAAATCATAACCCCACAAAGACCTCGCCCCTCATCGGGCCGTCATCACAAGTCTGCGATATTCAGTTGTTAATACGTACAACGGCCCATGAGCTGAATTGAAACACACCTCGGCTCCCCGTATGAATGCTGTTCGTCCAGAAGGGCATGGCTACCCCTGGCTTGGTTAGTCTGTGAGCCACAAGCACGTTTTAATCAACACGTTTCAACACGCGACAATTCAGCGCACACCTCATCGTGGCTGTTAGCTGTGGGCGGATTAGCTGAGCTTCCCGGGCGAAGTTTCTGAACCGCATTCCTTGATCCGCTGGGACCATCAATATAAGCGGGTGGGGAAGCCGCTTCTTCATCTCCGTTGACACCGAGCAAGTTGGCATTCAATGGTCCGGGCGATGAATCCAATGTATGTACGTCTACCTTGGCCGACAGGGACGCGGTGCCGACTGCTGGCGTGAGTGGGGCCCGTGTTGACGTGGGACTGGTCATGGATTCAGAGGGCGTTTTGGCCAGTGGAGTTGAAGTGAATGGGGACGCCGGTAGCTCTGGGGTCGCGTCAATAACAGACAAACTCTTCACGTCTTGTTTCTCCCCACGTCCTATCATGCCCATGGACAACGAGTTAAATGCCCGGGACAAGCGCGATGGCGGTTCTAGATCTTGGCTGAATGATGGTTGGGCCAGGTCTGCTTCAACCTCATTAGCTAGCGTCCGAGTCATATCTTGGATGAGACGTGGGGAATCTCCGTCTGGGCTCGGGTCTTTTGCCATCTCGTGAGCAGTATACCAAACGACGGCTCCCAACGCGCCTGTCTCAACGAGCGGGTCGATCGGGCGCAGGCCAGCCTGGAAACCACCATCCACGAGTGTTTTATGGAATATTGTAAGAAGATTGTCCGGCTTTTTGATCGGATTCGAAGTTCGGATAATCAGTTTCTGAAGAGAGCTTTAGACGGATTGAGGCATTGGGGGACATTGGGATATACCTGGACACGGTGCTTGTTTATAGCACACCATTGAAGCGCGCTTGCAAATCGCACCCCTTCTCGCTCATCGACTGTTGCATTTCGCTTTTCACTAAAAAACTCCATGTTGAGTTGGTTACCTTTCAGAATCATAAAGGATCTTTACACTGCAGGGAGCGCTGATAGATCTTCAGGCAAAGCCAAATTAGCCACATATCAAATAAACAACTAGCCACCTACAAGTGCAAAGTCGAGTACCAAACATCATTTGTCCCGAATGATGCTGTATCGCCTTGTACGAAGTGCAGAGCATATCTCCAGACGTCATGTCCCACTCTACGAGCATGAAGTTGTCATCATCCTATGGCTAGTTGAGTCAAGTTGATGCCAGAGGATTGACAAGCGCTCACATGAAAGTTGCTGTCGATATTTCTCCACAAATCATCTTCGAACAGCCTTACGTCGGGCCGCCGGACGTAGCATATTTGGGTTGAGCCAATGACTTTGGGCATCATGTCAGGGATAGAACGATCCAGTGTACCGGTTATGGTCATTTCGGCTGATCTAGGAAGCCCGCTTGGGAGAGTGATTATCACATGAGACGCCCGCGGCCAGTGGGGCTGGGTAGGTTTGATTACGGCGCCATAGACGTTCAGTGCATGTTTGAGAAGGTGCTCGACCAAATCACTGTACTTGTGCCGCTCGGGGGATTCAAGAAAGGAAACCCCGGTTCGGACCTGGAATGCGGGAGACGCTTTTGACGAATGGCAACGATTAGCAGACGTGCCTTCTATTATTAGAACTATACGCACAGGTCGCACTGTTGACCATGTAAAGATAGCTAGCAGTCTTCTCAGACGTCCTTCATGAACGCTTAGTAGAGCGAAAGCAGAGTTGAACGGGCGCTCATTACCATGTTGGGTGCGAAACAAACCCGGTCGACGTGTAAGCCCCCCTTGTTTTGAAAGTTTTGCTAGACTTTAAGTCCGGCAGAGGCAAGTTGGCAGCGCTAGACTCGCGAAGAGGGAATTCCTTGGGCCAGTATGTAATATTGTGGATAGCAATGTCGTGTCCTGGTCGATAGAAGCATTAGCGAGAGGTATGGATAAAATTGCTGAAAAAAAACACACCTTCTTCAAGATATGCAAATGAGACTGTCGTATTTCCTGCGCCTATATCTATCCCCCATACGACAGTAGTGGCTGCGTTCCACTGCACCGGTGGCACAATGTTGACGGTTTGCGTGAGCGCCCTTCCCCCGCAATAGTGTTTGGGGATACGTGGAAAGTCGCCATCTTCCGGGTTTGTTTTTTTCTTCGCAAACCAAGGCATCGAAGTTCAGCGCGAAGAAGAATGGGATCAAGCCCTCATACTTTGGGGTAGACACCTTGACAGCGCCAGGGACAGTCGGTGATAACGCCACAGCCGCATCAGCGCGGTTGATAGAATCGACTGCTTCGCCAGAAGTCGACAAAGAGTTGAAACGGTAAAATGATGTGATCTTAGCGCATGCAGTTGTTGCTTCGTTGACCCAATGCCTTGGTTTGGCGGTAATCACTTATGCACGTGGCTTCGCACTCACACCCGGCCCCCACACACCCGAGCTAATGACGGGCCATACTATAAACGGAGGGTATTCTGAAAACTCTCTGGAACCGATGACATCGTTGTTCATAGTCTAGTATTGTGACCTAACATTGTGACTATAAATACAGCTTCCAAAGCGATCACTTGAAGCTAAGCCATGTGTATGCATACATCATAAAGCATAAGGAGCTCAAGCTCAGTGTTTTCATATAAATAAGGGCATTTCGGTAACCAATGCGTCTACGCCATGATATCTAGTTCACTTAAGAGTAAGCCAATTCCCCTCGTCTTCGCATACAATCATACCGACGACTACTTGGCCTCGGTTAATCTCTTGAAGCCCGGCCTTGTCAATAGGCAGGCCTTTGAATGGAAGTACCAATTTGCCAAAATTAGATAACAGAAACTCATGCTCCCATGTGGTAACAAGCCTTGAAAAACTTACCGGGTCGATATTACTGAGCAGGGTTGGTTGTTGGAGCGGTGCAGCCTCGCTTCCTGGAGCACGACCCCTGATAAGCTGGTAGTTTTCTCTTTCAACAGAAGCGCTTATATTTTTGCTGAGTACCATATGTCCTTACTCGACTCTTTAAATACTCACTATATGGCGTCCCAAATTTCGTGACGTATTAGAGGTCCCGAACGAGGGTCTTCTGTACACGGTGTCAGGCCATCCATCATAGATAACAGCCAGATTGTCCACTCACCAAGAATACGGCATATAGCCTGAGTGGCCATTCATGTCAGCCCCTTTGAGCCATCAATGACAAGTAGTTCGCGACGCACATCAGTTATTATTCCGTTGGTCGGCCCCGAGTACCCGTTGATATCTTGAGGTTCATACGCTAACCCTCCTTCTGTTGAGCCAGCCCATATAATCTACCAGGAACGTCATTAAATCTGCTCCAAAATACTGCGAAATATGCATTGTTCTCACCAAATCGACCCTAGGTTGAGTTTGTGTCCGTGAAGACCCTGAACCTGCGTGAACGCTCTGTCCATAACGAACCGGATTTATGGGCAATTCTGTGGAATCCGATTGGTCAAAAGTGGAAGATGAACTGTTACTTGAGTTTGTCAGAGAACCGGGGTGGCTGTTTGACGGTTCGCGTGATGCAGCGGCAACTGGACGAGAAGCATGGCCTTCACCTACGATAAAGGTATTTAGCTTGCGCCTATTCGATAACTCAGCGGTATCTTACTTCGTGTATCTATTTTGACATGCTCCGATTCCTTTACATTATCGCCTACCTGAACAACAGGTGGACGAATATTTCTAGAGCCTGAGGGATTGGGTGCGGTTTGGGGTTTCGGCTGTGACCTACTTGTGAGCCGAGTTGTTCTCGTGCAAGTCGGTGTAACATTCTCGTCGTCTGAGGCTATCTTGGCCAACATTTCGACCCTTTCGACTCCTGGCAACTTTATGAGGCCTTCACCATGGCAGCAGTCAAGAACGATCTACGCAACAGGATGATGAACGATTTTCTACACGATAGTTGAGACAAATACCTCCACTGTGCATCCTTGAGGGAGGCCCTTCAAATATGCTTCAAAAATCTATGTTTAGAACATAAGTAATGGGTTCCCTAACTCGACGCGGATTCTGGATCCGATCTTACGGAATAAGGAACGCCCTCATATGGTGAGTGACCCTGCACATGCATTAAGGTTGCTCCTTTTCCCTCCAAATATTGACAGTGGCCTGAAACTTTGAGATTATAAGGCATAATAGTATGATGATGGCTCACACTACTTACTGAACAAGATCAACATGTCACCGGCTCGTGCGCCTCCGAACAACCAGCCGAGTTGCTTTATAATGTCCTTTCTTTTTACTGTCTTCATCTCCAAATCGTGGTCTGTGAGAACGTGGACGTTCTCTTTTTCGAGTCCCAGGTAATCTATTGTGCCCTTATAAGTTATATTTTCCATCAAATGTGTTGCTGACCATACTTGTTAAGCAACCTGCGAATCGACGTGCGTCATTTGAAGGATACTGTAATGAATTTCCTGAGCTTGGATCTGCACCATTGAGGCCAATCTTCTTTGTGTTGGTATATGTTTCAAATTTCTAGCCCTCTTACTCACAGACAAAAGCTTGTTCTTATAACCTTTGGCTCTTGGCGGGTGGCAGAGAGTTTGTTTGATCCTTGCACCGTCATCTGAATTCGTCCTCCGCACGCGTTTCGCGATCGACAAACAACCATCGTCTTCGCATCCCCTATTGTCTAACATTATTGCAAAGCATCGCTTTCTGAAGGTTGTAGAGTTTGTCGTCCCCAAACGCAATGCTGTTTGATAATCAAGGACAGCCTTGAGGCCTCTCAGTGATTTGTGCAGCTCGTCATTGCTAGCAACATCGTGGTGAGAAAAGTTTTTATCTAACTGGCGACGAATAAAATTACTCACGAGTGTGTCCCCTCGCTACCACACGAACACGGTTTTGCTCCTGTTGGATCGTTGAACGTCGTATCTGTGTTGCAAGTTACATGGCTTTATATTACATCAGCAAATAGGCCAGACTTACGTCCCGTATCGCTGTCACCATCATGCGCCAAACTCCTCGCCCTTTGGGTTTCATTCGAGTCATAATCAGAGTTCAAAGTTGAATTGGGCTGGTTGGCTATGCTTTCCCCTCGTATCTCGGAGTCTGTGTTCGAAAGAGAGCCGCAAACGACGCATATAAGCGCACACAAGCACTTCTTCGCAGACGTAAAAATGCCTAAGAACAGCCGCTTGCCCAACACCATCGAATACTGAGCTGGGACAGGAAGCTAGGAGTTAGCGAACATCTGCAGTCTCGCAATCGCATTTATCTCGACCAAGACGCATGAGAGCTGGCAGGCATAACCGCGCGTCAATAGCACAGTTCGCATGCGGTTTCGATTGGAAATTTTAGAAACGCGTTTGTCTATCAAAGGCGCTGCACGCGGGGGTAAGATTGAACGAGCGCCTCAAGGGTGGATCACATCGTTCCAGGGGGTGATGCAATCAAGTCTGATGGGCTCGATGCAGCAAACTCGGTGGCGTCATTAAGCTGCTCAGCTGCGGGGGGATTTTCTCAAATTTGCATGACTGTACCACGTGGCCGCTTATGTTGGCAACTACGGAATATTATTTACTGGACCGCCCATTGGCGTTGGAGAAAGCAAATGTTAACCATGATTGAAGAACAAGAATCGACCGCAACCTTGTATCCCGGTATTCGAACGGGCTAACTATTGGTGTCTAAGCAGGTTGATTGCGGAGAGAACCAATTATTGGTCGGAAGAGGACCTGCAGTCATCTCCGCTCATTTCGCGGCAAAACCGCTCCCGCTCGCCCATCCAACCCAATTTTCAAACTATCGATGTAGCAGCTGTGGTGCTCGGACAGAACCATTTGAGTGGCGTCGAAGCATAAATGATGTCGCGCATGTACCCCAGGCCTGTCAGTTAGGGGGCACTTCATCACCCGACCCAACTGCTGGAGGGGGGTCACAGCTACGATCGGCTCACACGAGGCAGTAAACAGAGGCGTGGTGTCGGTGCGGCAGTTCTAGATCCATGCATTAAATGCGACACAAGTGTATCAGAAATTAGATTATAGTGTAATCAGAAAGATCTAAAACACTGCTGTCCAATCATTTGAAGACGTTGGCATACTTTCTAAAAGCTCGTGACATCTCGTCGGATCTCAAAGGCTGTTGCAACGTGGTTACGCCTTCTGTTGGATTGGATTTTAAGTATATTGTGCGTGAGTGTGTGTGTGATCGAATTGTCGAGAGTCTTGTGTTTGAGACACCCGAATGATTACAATTGCAATCATCACGCATTGTGCGATAGGTGCTCACTCAGCGAGACGGATTTGAGCATTTGATGCACCTAAGTTCCCATATTATGCTCCATGAAAAGGAAAAGGAGGTGTTGCTGTTTTTTACGCATGTAGTTATCAGGGATTCAGCGAGAAGTAGAAAAACGCTATCGTCCGTCTGAAACCAATCCCAAAGACTCTTTTGCGCTCTTTAAAGGGCTAAACATACTACCTACAATAATCCTACATGTCATCAAGCGCATAGTAATATGAGCGGTATCGGCTCTCGAAGGTGAGAACAACACCTACATGATTGGCTTGGTTGCTTAACAGTGGTGCGCGTTGAAAATGTACTCCGGGGGTTTTGCACTTCGTTTTGCTACCATGATATTTGCTTCTCCAATTATCAGCCTGAACTTAAGCCATTGAAGAAACTAATTTTGGCCGTAGCAATCAGAAACGCATCGGGTGTGTACGAAACACAGTCATTGAATAACTTTCCGCGAGACGAGTGCCCGGCTTCTTTTCTAGTGGTTGTGTGGTCATATGAACTTACAAGAAAGCCCGAAGGTCATACCTACAGCTATACATATAGCCTAGTTGTTTCTTTACGTCAAATAGGGCATGCGAAGTCACCAACAACCTGAAACTCACATCCGCCAAGACACCATATATCATTTTCCCGTTAATACGTTTATATGCTTGCTCATTTTCTTCCGCTGTTGCCCGGACGGTCTGTTTCGATTCAGGCCTGTAAGCTCGCAGGCCTTTGGTCTAATCAATGCAATGCCTACAATATCCGATTCCGTCTGTATCTGCGCAGGTAATGTCGATCCACTAGGTTGCTTGGGCGAGGAGGCTGTCCCATAACAGAGTTCCAGGAAACACTTGACAGTGGCATTAAATCTATCAACCGGAATAGGGTTGGAAAATACGACGCTGAAGTTCAAAATGGGCAGCTTGATACGCATCGAATAAGATTCATTGATCGCACAATTATACTAGCAATGTACCTAGGGTTCAAAAATAGCAAGACATACCAGAATGCTGAGTCTCGGGCTCACTTTGGTTAGTGCAATGATCAAATGGGCGTATTTTTCTTTTGCCAATTGAGGATGGTACAGTCCGTGTTTGCCCGTGGCTAGCGTTGGATTCATTTGTGCGACCAAGTGGCGACATTTCCGAAGTCTGGCTGCATCGACTATGACCCAATTAGATGAAATGTGCATGGTTAAGGACTCCTCCACTGGAGGGCGTGCGAGAAAATAATACTTTGACTGAGCAACGAATGCCGCGAGGTCGACTGCCGATCAAACGAACAAACTGGTGAGCATGGCCATGTTATCAGGTGATACGGTAAGCCAAGCGATACTTACCGAGTGGCCTATACGCTGGAGACTCGTCGGATTTTACCAATCTGACGCAGATTTCCCAGCAGATCCCTGACGTACTGCACGGGCCGAGACGAGGAGCTGGTCTAGTGCTGCTCAAGATTAGACGTAGAGTTACATAGTACCAAATAATACTAGTACATCACCATCCACCGCTCTCAATAGCAGGAATTCCAGGCCCTCCATCACCAAATATCCCTCCAGCTGCTCTTCACCATTTTCCTGGATGGCCTGGGTGTTCTGCTTTAAAACCGAGCTCTATCAAGAAAAGGCCCTCGGTTAACTGGAGACACGAAGAATTTCGGACATACACATTTTGATGCATCGTTCGAATCTTCGCGAATCGTTTTCGGTAGAGCCGAGGACTTGATCCGCATGCAGCGATTCCGACCTTTATGGGGTAACCTAATTGGACAGATAGGTCGATCGTTGATTAGGTTTAGCATGGTTCGTTCACACACCAAGAGTACTTTTCTGGTTGGTAATCTCGGCGCTTGGGGCGGAGCGGGTTGAATACCAGTGGCACGAGGCGGAGCATCCTCCACTTGGCTAATACGTCCAAGCTTGCATTTGTTTGCTTCATGCAGCTACCTAAAGTCCTTCCTTTCTCTTTGGATTTTTCTACCGGGGCTAGGATCGCTCGACTTGAAGGCAGCTTTGTTGACGGAGCATTACGATGAACCAAGCCGCATTGAGATCCACCCCAAGTAGGACCTGGATTGACGTCGGGCGGGTCTCTGATGAATATATCTTCGTTCGGGACTCGATGGAAGTGATGGCTACAACGGGACTTCGGTTGAGGAGTGTCGTTTATCCTGAAACCCGCGAAGACCCAGCCTCGGAGCGATGGAATAATTTGCCTGTGATTATGAGCGCTCCTAGAAAAGGAAGCCAGTCAGGGCAACAACTCGAAGGCCTCCTCACTCTGTTGAGAAAGGGTGGTGAAACTAAGACCCGGTTGTCCACAGAAGGTAAATTCAAATCCAAGTCAGTGAAGGTTGCCGGACTTGCTCGACCCATTGCGAATCTACTGGCTTAGAAGAGAGGTGAAATTCTAGTCAAGGGAGAGATAGCCGAAACAAGATAACAACACATGATGAATGGTATAATAGTCGGGGATTGTCACGTGGTTCACATATAGGGAATACTAGAAATTCGTATCCATCTACCGGGCTATCTTCTGGACTGAAAGTAGGAGGTTTGCATGTATATTAGACGGGCTTAATTGAAAGGTGTTAAGGACCACATTGGGTCAAAAATTACGCTGAGACGGATCGTTAAGTAAAGTTCTTTCGAAAGCCAACCCTCTCATCGTTTGCTCCTGAACAAGAAGGCAATTGTACTAAGCTGTTGATATACAAAAGAACGCTCCGAGCGACTTACTTTATCGGTGCTGGAGCTGAGTATTTGTGGGAGCTGGTCGGGAGCCCCTGGCTTTTGACGTGAACGAACATAGTTTTCAAGTCTCATTTTCTGGCTGTACTTAAAGCATTAAGGCTATTCGTCACAGGAAATTTGGCTACCCTCACCAGATTTCATCCCAAAGGCGCTCACGAGTGACAAGACCATCAACCGCTGAGTCTGTAATCGGGGCGTTGGTCTCTGATTATGATATATTACATCGATCGACATACCGATAGTCGCGCATATAGCCTTTGATTGTAGTTTCGAGATCAAGAGTTCAGGAGAGGGTCGATTGTGGAAATAAATAGACACACATGTGTAAAAACTCCATTTTGAGGAATGTGGTTTCCTATTTTGGTCGATTCCCACGCGAGTTGACCTAAACCTGCAGCAGCCCAAACAATCTAGTCATAAATGCGATTAGCCAAGGCCGGATGATTGAACCGAACACCTCCTACCACTCTCGCGGCAGTCGTCACAAATGCTTGTGGCATTGGTCCAGCTACTAGCCCTGGTGGTGTTGGTCCACTGACGATAACGGGAGGTGGCATCACTCCATTGCCTTGAGATGGGGTTGATATCGGGTTTTGTATGGCTGGACGGTGCGGCACACCCGCTATATTGTGGTTGACGCGAGGTTTTTCTGCGCAAGTGCAATGATCAGCACTCAGGAGATAGTATAGTACGCATATACCTACTTAGAAAGCCTCGACGCTCAGATTTTTGTGCTGAAGGACGGGGGGCATCCGCGTCCCTTCCGGACGCAACCCGGGAACTCAAAGCCCCTCTTGAAGTAGAAGGAACATAGTTCTCCAACTCCTCGCCTATCCGTATATCCTTGAATAGCGCGACTAGATTGGCGTTTGCCCCTCCAGTTGCTTTCATCTGCTCGATTATGTGAGGCAACTTGATGAGGCCCGCGCTATGACAACAGTCGAGGACGACCTGTGACAAACACATCCGTTCGTGCCATCTTTGACTGGCATATAGGAGCTGTGCTTACTTCAACAGTGCATCCTTGAGGGAGTCCATTGAAAAAAGAGCGAAATATCTTTAGAAATGCATTAGGCGGGAATACTCGACATTATTCATTTAGGCTGACCGTTGATGGTATAGGAACGGGTCGTGCACCTGGCTCCACCGCAATGAGTGAGACAACCCCGTTCTTGTCATTGAACTCGCAATGCCCAGAAACTGTCGAAATATTCAGTCGGGTGGGAGAGCAGGGGTGTGGAATCCACCTCACTGAACAACACCAGTACGTCATTTGGCTTGGCGCTACCAAAGAGCCACCCCAAGTGTTGCAAAATCATGGCGCGAGAAACAACCCCATTCATACGCTCTTCGTCCACAAGGTCGTCATCCGTGAGAGTCAGGACGTTTTCCGTTTCAAATCCCATTTTATCTAAGTGCAAGTAAGTTACTAGGATTGATGGATTTCGTGTGGAAACGTACTAATTAAGCAATCCCTAAATCGAATTGCATCTTTGGAGGCATACCTTAGAGTGTGACGCTCGCCTAGCAGTTTGCTGTTGATGCCAATCTTTTGCGCTCTTTGTTAGCTACAGCCTTGCCTAAATCCGGAAGTAGGCCTACTACTAGAGCCTTTCGGGTATTTGTTGGGCCTTTTGGTCTTGGAGGATGTATCCTGAAGCGAGGGACTTGAGTTACACTCGCCCTTGGACCGTTCTTGGAGGGAAGCACGCCAAAGCCTGAATCGACGATTCCGGACACGGGTGTGTTAGGCTTGGTCTCGTCACCCAAGGGTCGCTTGATATCGAGGCTGGATACGGGGTTAATCGAGGTTCAGCATGCACCTAATAAATAAAACTTGTATTTACCTGATGAGTGCCCGAAAAAAGGGTGATATTTTCTCCTTGCGCAGGGCTGCTCTTGCGGCCTGTGAAGGATGAAAGGGCAGTACACTGAGCCACGAGTCGGTGACCTGTATCGACTTTGCTTTGCCCACTTGTTCATGCCGATCCGGGTCTGTATCTTGGTCGAGGCAAGGAGTAGCGACTGGCCTCCACAGTCGAACGCAGCTCGACGTCACGTCTTCCAATCTGCAAGGAAATCCCCCGTAGATAGAGCACAGTTCACAATAGAAAAGCACGAGGGAAGAGAGAACCCAGAGTGCCACAGCTATCATTCACGAAAAGAAAGTGAAAATTAAAAGTAGGATGAACTGCAGGAAACGATCAAGGCAATAGCGTCTGAGAGAATAGGCGATAGTATTTGAAGCGGAGGGTCTGGTGTACACATGGCTCTCGCACAAGTAGCACAAACGAATGCCAGCCACGCCGTGGCGGCCGCGTGTCTGGGGCGGAGAACGTGGACCGCACGAGCTGCATCGCTTGGCAGTGATCAATTATCCCAGAACGAGCCCCGACGTGTCCAACGCGCGGCCGTCGACGTCGCTCAGACAGCGTGGCCGCCGATGTCTGGGGCTTGCTTATGTCACTCAAGCGGTGCTGGGACCTTCAAACCGACTCGTGTTTCTCTGGCAAATTAATTGTTTCAGAGCGCTTGGTTTCATCGTCCAGTCGGCTCTTGAAAGCCATCGACAAACGTATACTCCAAATAAACACGCTAGTGATACAAGTTACAACCAAACCGGAGACTGTAATAGCAATAAATACGGAATCCGGGATATAGCGCAGATGGGCGGGGGAGATCATTAACATGGTGTATACGATTGTTCAGAAAAGGGAGTGGTATTTCCGGGCAGAGGGGAACGGAGGATTAGTGAGTGATCGTCCGCCCGATCCGCGCTCGCGCCAAATGAGAATGTCGGATGGTCTGAACAATCAAAGATGGATGAGCGGGGTGGTGGAGCAGCACAGATCAAGGGGAAAGTCCTAAGTAGTGCTGGCACAGGTCGAGGAAGGAGCAGCTCGCGCAACAGGACGAAGTGCCCATCGATCCAAAACGAGAGCGGCAGAGTGCAAGGGCTGTGAAACCCGTGTTTGTCATACACAAAAATTTTGCGATTGAAATCCACCAAAGAGCGCTCACCTCCGGATGTGAGGCCCAAATTTCGGCGTGCTGTGTCCTCAAATGGTATGCTTGACGGACCTTTTCATCCTTGCACAGGTCCCGCTGCCTCCGGCTCTCGTTCTCGATCCCGACATCGTGTTGAACATGACCCCATAGTTCTCGGACGGTCACCTCCTTGCACGCTCTGAGTATTTTACATAGCGTCTGATTCACGGGTCAGTAATTGAATGGCGTTGGAGGCGATGGAAATGAGGCTCGGTAGAGTCGACTACAACCCAGCTCCACGAAGAAATCAAAACAAAAAGTGTAGTGCGCTCAGGGGGGGATCAGCCGCCACATCTCGCAGCCACTGATAATCATATGATTCGAGGCAAAACTTCTGCTTACATTCGTGAGGATCCCATGTCCGGCAGGTTTCGACGCCTCGAATGCCTTTTGGCGTTCCCCGGTGGCGGCCCACACGGTCTAAATCGCTCGTCAAATTAGGTTTACACCAAAAACAGTTAATGTTGCAACGCACTACATATCCTTCTGGCCGATCAAAGTTCCCCCGCCGTTCTTCCAGGTAATCCAGTGAATCAGGTGCCTCGACCGCGCCATATCTGGGTCGGCTGATCTGGGCTGCTGTCGGTCGCCTAGCCCCCGCGAGCTCAGTCATAGGCTCCGAGGCTATGGGAGCTGTCGCCTTGATCCATGTGGGGAGTCGCATCCAATTCGAAGCGGTGGGCGGCACAGGGGTGCACGCGGCCGTAATGCCATTTGAAGGTTTGACTAATTTTGTCGATGGAGGCACAGGTGCGAACGACCCAAGAGGCGTAGCAGGGTTTTGCGCATGAGCTGTAAGCAAAGGCTCTTGAGCGCCCAGAACCTCGACGGGGACCGGCCCTTGAACCTCTACAACAGATTCATCATCCTGAAAAGTACGATTGATTGGCCTATGACCATAGAGAGAGGCGCCGATATTTACATTCCCAGGCAGAGACGTGAGATCGGGGCTGACATCAGCTGGGATAGCAGCTGGCGCTTGTGCCACCTGACCAAGCTGTGCAGTGACATGTCGCGGCGGCCGAGTCGTCTTGATCGATACGTTGGGCGGATTCATACGACCGACACAGTACTGTAAATCGACCAGAGCACTGCTGAAGCAGCAGTCGAGAAATATCTTTTGATATTGCAGGTGAGCAGATTTGTCCCAAGGTCCAAATGAACTCACATCAAGAAAGCATCCCTTGGGAACCCGAAGCACCAGTTCGTTACGGATATCTTCCTTGGAAATTACATCCTCAGCTTTCAGCTCTTCCGAGTTGACGTTGGCGGTGATCAAGCATGGTCCCCTACCAGGAACATGGGCGCAGTGGCCAGAAACTAACACCGTGCGATCAATACACAAGTCTACTGTTATACCAACCAAGGCAGATAACCTACAAAGCCATACCAAATGATCTCCCTCCTTGGCACCACTAACCAACCACCGAAACCCCTCGATTATGTTCCATCGCGTTGGGTGGAGAAACAACCTCTCTCCCTCGCGGTGAACTGGTCTTTGCCACCGGGGACTATCGGGGGACAACCGACGGCCGCTCGAGGTACGAGGACTTTGCTTGGGTCCGAGACCGACGGCTGGTGAGGGTCGCTTCTCATCCGTGATAAACACAAGGTTCTCATCGGGAAACCCAGATTCGCTCAAAACTTGACCAAACACCCTCGCATCTTGCACCGCATATTTGAGCCGTCGGTTTTCCGGCAATTTTCGATAGTTGATTCCAACCTGAAAGGGTTTGTAGATCAGTTTAACGCCGAGGCTTCTAGGAATAAGACTCACAAACAACCCCTTCCGGCACGGAACACTCGGTAGACTCGGTAGATTCGGCAGTCCAACAGCGGCTAGATCAGCATCCGGCGGTGTAGCCACCGACACCGATGGTCCTCTTCCCCGAGCAGGCTTAGACGAACCAAATGAAGACGGCTCTCCTAAACCGGACGACGGGGAAACAAAAACACCAGAATTTCGACCACGGCCAGACAGGGCGCTTGAAGGGAGTCTGGCCGCGTCCCTTGACCCCGGATCGTGTCGGGCATGCTGATGCAGAGATGTGCGGGTTGAGCCCTCTTGTGGCTGGCCAACATGGTGCAAAACCTCGCCGCCGTCGGGCACTACCTTTCCCAACGATTCTCCCGCTGGTTCTTGCAATACTCGCGGCTGACCCAAAGGGGATCCAAGCGCGTCGTAGAACGTATCGCCGTCGTCGTCAGGAGCGGAAGGCGCCGCCACTCCAGCATCCACACAAACACGTGCCGATGGCGAAAATCCCGTCTCGGGCGATACCATCAACAAAGACAAAGGTTTAGATTCAATCGAAGCCTGCTTCGGGCTGTCAATCCACATAAAATATATTTCAGCCACCGGGACCTCTCTATCCAGCTAGGATGAAACGGACCTTGTATTTGGTGGAATATTGGTTGGATTGCTTTCGTCGGCAACACCCAGTGACGAAGGAATGTGAGCGGCTTGGACGCTCTTTGATTTCCCCATATGCGTCTGCTGAGCGTGAGATCAAAACTCTACCGACCTGCTGCAGTTCGGTAGTGTCCTGACCGGAAACGTCTGTTGTATTAAAGGAAAAAAAGAACAGAGGATGATTGTTGAATGCAAGTTGACGTGTTAGTTGTTGCAGAGGGCAAAGTAGAGCGGTCAGGGGCGTTTTTCCAATTGTAATCGGAATTACGTATCACTCATAACCTATCGGGCCCCGGCAACGGCTTGGACGGACATTCACTGCGGCCGATAAAATAAAAGATACGGATGGCTTTGCGTAGCTCAATTCATAAATAATGGGATCAACCCTGCCAAAGCCATGTTACATTCATAACATTCCGAAACAGATTTCCAGGATTCACCTCTTCGCCAGTTATGCACATAGACAGGCCATATCGTACATACAACCATTCAACGAGAGCAGACAGCGCAAGATGCGACGGAGGATGTATCATGCGAAGTTAGCATAATAAAAATACATGAAGATTGAGCCCTAGCGAAAGAAAAGAAAAGAAAAAAGTATCCTTGAGTTATTGGCGTTGTCGAGGTTCAGTTGCTTGTTCATGATCATCGGGAACATGAGCGCTAGAATCAAAACGTGGTGCATCCTGTACACACGATGTGTGCATGAAGCGAGGCGTTGTGGGAGTGGCTGTCCGTAATCAAACGGACGTTCCATGAGGTTGGGCCATGAACGAAGTGAATGAGCGAGTCCGGGCCCCCAGATTGGCTCCAGCAGCAACCACATCGGCCTTGGGTAGAGGGGTAGCGACGACGGGACAGAATGCACGGCCGTCCAGGACAGCAGCAGCACAGCTCAAACGCTGAAATACCAAAATTGTCAGAACCTACCCACTCAGCCAACCGCGCTAGACTGACCTCGCGTCGTGAGACCCACATCTCGGCGTGCTGTACTCGCTTCTCGGGTGCTTCTCTCTGGGACTCGTCCTTGGCCTGATCCCGCGAGTGCCGATACACGTTCTCAGACTCGATAGCATCCTGGATACGCCCCCAAAGATCGCGATAGCTGATGTTTTCACAGGATTCGAGAGCATTGCAGAGAGCCTAGGCCGTGGGAGTACAATCAGCACAACACACCACAACCAAAACGCGTGCGCCGGAATTGCACGAGGGGAATGATGGGACCGATGAATGCGCCGTGGCAATCTCAAGAGGAGCCCGGCAAGAACGTGAGATGATCACTTACATTCGTAACGATACCGTGCTTGACTTTTCCGGATGCCTCGAACGCGTACTGGCCTGCACCAGCTGCAGCCCAGACAGTCTGGATCGTCGTCACATCAATTGACCAAAACAGGAACTACCGGCTAACAGGACGCACCACATCCCCGGCAGGTGGATCAAACCCTGCTTTCCGCTCCTCAAAGTAATCGGTCGGCCGAGTGGCCTCGACCACACAATTACGTGTTCGTCTGACCCCGGTGCCCGTCGCGGCAGTTGATGCTGCCTCGAGAGTAACAGGAACGGGTTCATTGGGAGTGACAGTGCCCGATAACCACGCTGGGATCCACGTGCTGGCAGCTGCCACCGGTGCAGGTGCTGGCGCGGCTACGACACTCACTTGCCGCTTGGCCGCTGTCGAAACCGAAGGAGGTGCAAATGGCTCCGTATTGTACCCCGGCGGGATGAGGTGCTCAGTTACCACGGCTGGCTCGGGTTCATGCATAATAACGCCTGGCCTGACACCATAGAGAGAGGTTTGGAGGGAGCGTTCAGATTCGGGGGCCGGCTTGTCCGTGGGGCAGGCAGACGGTCCTGGCGTAACTGTAACTTCCTGTGGCTCAGTTGATGCGGGTTTTGGACCCATCTTTCCAACACAGTAGGGTAAATCAACCAAAGCTGCACTGTGGCAACAGTCAGGGACAAACTAAACACTGGTTTAGAAGCTGCCAACCAAAGCGCACTATAGGAGACTCACTGTAAACCGGCATCCTTGAGGAACCTTGGAAACCAATTCGCGGTACAAGTCGCGTTTGGATATGAACCCATCGGGCATAACCAAGTATGGTTGACCATTGTGCATCACACAGTGCCCAGAAACTGATCCATGTCAGCAAGCGAGGTATAAGTGGTAGCATAGTCAACGACCCACAGAGCATGATTAATTCATCGCCCGCTTTGGCGTCCTTGGTTAGCCACTGGCATCCCCGGATCTGTTCGAATAAATCAGTCCAGAATCGGTGAATAAGAAAGCAGACACCTACGAAGTTGTAGTGACTCGGCTGAACAAAGCGCCTTTTACCCTCGTGATGAACATAACCCTGCCACCGTTCTGTGGCGGGGGCAACATTGGGCTGGTGGACAACATGACCAACATGACCAGGAGTGCCATAGTGATATGATGAAACTGGGCGCTCCTCGTCCGTAATAAAAACGAGGTTCTCCTCGGGAAAGCCGAGTGTCTTGGCCAGGACTTGACCAAACCTCTTCGCATCCCTGACTGCATACTTGAGCTTGTTTTTTTCATCAGACCTGTCATAATTTACCCCAACCTTTGTAAGGCGTTAGCCACCATAGATGTCTGGTGTGATAGGAAAAGGCGACTCACGAGCAACCCCTTTTTGGCCGGCGCACTCGGCCGGGGTATCGCGTGCGGAGCCGGTGGCTGACCAAGAGGCGGGGGCGCAGCCACAGACGACGAGGGACCTCTTCCGAGATGAGCGAACGCGGATGAAGGGGGCGAAGCGAATGCCGCTGCGGATCGGGGTGGACGAGCGCCGCGCGGGGGAACAGTGGTTCTTCCCTTGGGTGCGCCTTCAAGCTCTGGGTCATAGGGTGCTTGCTGGATACCGATGGCACGTTGGTGTTTGGGAGTGGGGGCAGCAGGGGTAGTGGGGGCAGTGGGGGGAGTTAGATATTCAAGAGCGTCGAAGAAGACGTCGTCGTCGTCGTCATCGTCATCGTCGACAGTGACCGCGTCGACAGACACCTGAGCGAGCGCCTTTTGGAGTCCGCTGGCACGCTGGGGCTTTGGGGCAGATAGGACTGATGGCTCGTCAGCGAACGAGGCAGGAACGCCATGAGGCATGATGTCATGGCCGTCAAGCGCCGGGGACGACTGCGCCGTCTCGTGGCGAGCAGACTCGACCGACGGTGAGGCCGGTCTAGACGTGAGGGACGCAGTTAGAGTCGAGCCGGAATCGAGCTTGGCCTGCGTTTTGATCGGAGGCGTCGCTCTGCAAATTCAGATAATTAATTGATCAACACCCAACGTCCAGGGAGCGACTTTGGGACCCACCTTTCCAACTCGACCTGCTCAGCTCTGGGATCATATGCCTCCGATGCGGTAGCTCGTTGGGTGGTCTGGTTGTTGCTGGGCTTGCCCATTCTGCCGGTGACGGGGGCGCGGAATCAATGGGAGCGTGGGAGGTACAGTGCCAAGGTCTAAGCAGGGTGAAGGTCCAAGTAGAGTATATTGCTCGGCCGTGGGTACGGCCCCAAGGTTTATAGCAGCCGAGGGGGGGGGAAGGCGGGGTGGCAAACCTCGAGGGAGGAGATGATGGTGGGCAAGTGCAGGGGCTTCCTGGCTGCTAACGTTATCGCCCCCATATTGGTGAGCGTTACAGCGCCGAGCTGACGAATCATGTTGCTCACCACCAAAACACCTCCGGCGACAACCCCACCAACTGGGAGCCCCCTGTAGCAGCTTGGCCGCTCACACTGATGCCGTCGCCGACCTTTCAGCAGCACCGCACGCGCTCACAGTGCTCATCATGCTCAGCAAACACAAACACATAATACTGGCTGTGCTTTCACGTGCTGAGCGCTAACCTTAAGCGCATGCCATAGCCGCGAGGCAGAAGCGTCCGCGACTAGTTTCACAGCGACCCGAGGTGCGGCACAGGGGGAGGACGACAGCGGCCGATGAACTCGGTGGCCCGGACAATCTTCTGCTCTTCACTCGCCAAGCCGCTTCAAGCTGCCACAAGTCTCAGAATTGTGATTCCACAATCGCGTGCACAAACAAATCCCGAGGCGATTACCATATTTAGTTTCAATCCGTTACGTGAGCTATCAAGACAGGCGTAGATTCCCACACAGCTGTACACCCTCAATCCCACCGAATCTTCTTGGCGTACTCCCGAATATTTGATACAAACCTTTCCTCAACGTCCTCGCCCCGCCCAGCGGCTACGCGCAACACCGCCTCATTGAGGCCTCAGACCCCAGGATATCAATATGATCTGACGTCGTTTCTCCCCCCCGAGCGTCGTATGGCTCAGGTCTATGCGGCATCTGTTGTGCGTGTTCGGCATCAGAGCGAGCAAACCGACGAATAAGTCCCACACACCTCCTGAGTGATGACCTTTACGCCATGCGGGTTCCACCTCGTCCCCGGCTTCCATCCCTCCACACACATCGCCCCGAGCGAGAGCAACGCGACAGTCCCATCCCCTTCCCCTACACCTCACTTAGCGCCTGTTCGCATATCATCGAACTTCACGCCCTTACCTATCCTGACACCGCTCTTCACCTAACCAAAACGAAAAAACACCATCCAATCAGCATACAAATCCCAACTTTAACAATCGTCCGCAACCGGAAAAAAGATATCACATGCAGCGCACAGCACAACCGCCCCAACCCTAAATCACACACTCCTCGTGCTAAATCCCGACTCACCTTCGGGACCCCCGTCTCGTTGTGTACGGCTATATCGATCTGATTCCGTCTCGCAAACGGCAGATTGAGGGGCGTCCGCTGGGTCACACATGTCACGTTTGAGTTCTCCATGGCGCATTCGTCGCCAGGAAGCGGATTCGCCGAGTCTTCGAGCTCATATTCGGATGCGGCGTACCAATAGGAACGCTACGGGTACAGGCGGAAAGGGATAAACGGAATGCGGAGTAGAGGTCAATGACGGACCCACTTCTGTATCTTTTCCGTGTCCGTACAAACAATAGATACGCATGCTCTACCAACCAGTTTAGTCGATTTTGAACCAGACTTGTGAACAACCACACACACACCGGCGCATTAGGCAACTGAACCTCCAAAGGATTCGAAAACTTGGTATGGTCATCCCCGTTCTTCTTCAATTGTTCCTCATCCCTTTCGATTCCATATGAATAATTCAGCGCCATCATCCTCTGTTTCTCAAATTAGCCACCCTTCCTGAGTCTCGGAAACAGACACAAACACACCTGCCAGCGATCCTCCGTGTTACCCAACACCCAAGTCCCTGCCTGGGCAGCACTTAGATTTCCCGGGACACCCGGTCCAGACTGCGCTTGCGGCGCAGGCGGGACAGTTCTAAAGTTGAAGAACCGCGCATGCGAGTGTTCAGGTGGGGTGTTGGGTGGGTCATCGGGCGCGCCCACGAATTCCGGGGGTGTAGTACTATGATTGGACACTAGGTTCGATGGGTCCGAGTCGTATGGGGATGGGGAGGGTGTTCCCCATACTGCATCTCCTCCCTATATGCGTATTGGACACGGACGGGGAAGAAGGAACTTCAGAAGGTCGTACCTTGATCCACATACTTGCGCTTCCTGCCCAGCTCCTAAATAATCTCGCACGTTCCTTGCGGGAGAAGAACTAACTGCGCCTTAGCACGGCGCACCTCCTTTAACAGCAAGGGTGCTCACTTTCTCGAGGACTGTAGAGGAATAATGTCAACTCGAGCACAGCACACGATAGGGAATGACGGACCATACGCCCCAGCAGGGTTAATCTCAACAGTGTCTCTCATTTCTCCAGACACGAAAGCGGACATGGCCTTGGGCTACGGCTCCACGCCGTGAGTGAAATGTTGCGTTCGTGACAACCAAAGAGGCTTACGACTCCCTGTACAGCGGGTTGCGTTAAGCTTGGTCTCCCTCACAAAGCGTAGTACATACTAGCAGCGTTCCAGCAATATTCACATAAGCTTCAATATGATCCTTCGAATAGAAGATGAAGAACCCGATCAAACTCAATCATGAATAGACGCACCTCTACCCAATTTGGTCCGCCTCGCCCGTAGCTTGGAGCTTCGACCCATTTCAGGCTGTATTGACGTCAATGTGGCAAATAAGGATATACAAATAGAATATGCATACAAATACTAAATTTCGATCGGGTAAGTTGCGTACCATCATGTAGGTTGAGATTGGAAAACTAACCATGACTACAGTCCCACCCATACTATGGCCTGATTTCACCAAATTGAGTAGCAAGAAGGCTTGCGTCAATAGCGTGACCTACTGACAAGCACCACTTTCTTCCCTTCTCGCTTCCTGTATAACAATCAGCTACGACCTTGTATATGCCAGGTTTTTCTTACTTCAACGATTCGACCTGGGCCTTTATTCTGCATAAATAGATTAGTATATTCGAGCTATGAGACGAGAAGACTGATAACTTGCCTTGAGAAATATCCGTCCCGAACTTCCAGATTATAATATGACAATCTCCAATCGTACGCAGCCATATGCAGATTGTTCGAATCATAGTTGAGCACGGCTAGATTCTCAATGATTTTCGACCTGTCAACAAGCACTCAGCCACCAGACACAACCCACGTTCGTTTGGCCTACCAAATCCAGTACCCTATTTCCTTCCACACGTTGAGCATTCCGCCTAGGAATCTCGAATATACTCAGACTCACCAGGCATGAATGTACTAGCAGCGTCCAACCCCTGCGCGGCCCTAAGTTTAATCCCAGGCGGGTCAAGCCCAGTGTCGGGATCAAGCATAAGCGCAGCGATCCACCGGTCTCGGTCCGTCAGCACAGCACGGAGCATGGTAGTCGTGCCCCACAACCGCTTGCGAAAGTACTGGCGGTATTCTGGAGCCGTTGTCCACGATTCGAGACCCTGCCGAGTTTCCGAAAAAAAAACTCAGCAGCCCCCCCACGTGTCATGATCATATATGGCTCACCGTCGAGACAATCCCAGGAATCAAGATAACAGGATGCTCAGCTTTTAAGCCTTGCTCCTTCAACGCAAACCCAACTCGAAAGTCACGGCTCTCGGCCCAAAGCTTGCCCGGAGCGGATTTAGATAACGTATTCGTGATTTGCCCCCATTCAAACTCGAGGCCAGGAAACGAAAGACTCGAGAGGTCGTACTCCTCAAGCATGTCCGCAATATGTGGGGGCAGAGGAGACAAGAGGAAAAAGGATGCAAGAACACCAACTGCAAATTGATTAATAAATATATCTTTCGTGTGACAAATATAGAACACACTTGCGAGGCCAAGGGGAAACAAGACACGTCGCTTGCCAATGAACCATTCCTAACGTGTGAACGGTGATCAATCCCCTACTCACAAAGACTAATGATTTTAGCTTACATCGATTCTGCTCCTAGCATTCCTAAACTTTTGCTTCTGCAATTTAACAATAGTGTCTACTGGAACCACGACGGTTTCTTCCCCCTCGGCCGGTGTTCGTATCTCAGGCGTTGTTTGACCCGAGACAGCACCCGATTGACGGGCCTCGCCTTTCCGACGTGCCCTGAGTCCGTTGAGCATGCCGCAGATATTAGAATGTCAAAGTAGTGGTTGTAAATAGATAAGGTGATTCAATAGCATCAACACGTGAATTTGTCAAATAAAGCCCAGCATCACGTGGGAATTATCGTGTATTCATCGAAAGGTTGAACAGACCCATTCTTAAGCGTTAAAACGCATGAGACAAATTTCACAAGTGGAGCTTGCTAGAGGAGGAGCATTAGCGGTGTGTATGTGTATGTGGGGGGGGGGGGGGCTCTGCAGGGCTAAAACGCATAGTCTGAGCGGGACCGAATAGCAATACCCCGCAGATGTTGAAAGTGGAGATATGGCTATTTCAAGGTGGTCTTGTTTTAGTTCGCGCAAAAAAAAAAGCCTGGATGAGGGATACCGATCTCGGGGTGGGGTTTGACCGGCAAACCTGCATGAAATGCTGCTTTCGTGAGACCGGTATCCCCGCAACGGCACGATCGTCTTGCATGATATCAAGTGCGACCGGATTAGCATAGTTGTATATCTTTTGCTGCACCTGTTCCATATCGTTGATTTTCTCGTTCAGACTGTGCATTTCAGCCATCCAGACCCCCCCAGCGTCAAACTTCCCCTCAGGCTGTCGCACGTTCAATGTGACAGCCTTTTCAAGCGTCTTAGCATATGTGGGTTGGCCTGTCGTCTCTTTCAATTAACACATGTTTAGGGCTAAAGCTCTGCATACATGAGGAATAGAGATGGGATATAATGCGATTGGTGTATTTGTCCATAACCAACTACTTATATTTAATTAGCTTTCCGCCAGTCAACTTTCCACTCAGCCTCTGGAACTAGAGTACAAGAAGAACTAATAAGCGAGCGGCCAAGGGATGGGGTGAGATGAAAAGTTTCTGTCGGATGAAAGTTGGGGTTAATTGCGCAAGAGGTCGACCATCTCCTTGACGTACCTACTTTCGAGTTTCCTACGGGAGGTCAAACAGTTTGGACACCCCCCTAAGATACCAGCCATCGCCTGGTGCATAGCTTTGCACCTCCAGGCTTTCCCACTCCTCCTGAAGCATCTGAAGTTCAGCGCTTGATCCCCAGCTACTTGCGAGTTCACTGTTGATTGAAGCTAGGCTCTGCCGTGTAGCGGAAAATACTAAGTCTTGGTCATTGATACGATCGAGCATGACAATCACGCCACGCATGAATGATGCCAGCCGCTCTGGGGAACTCAGTCCCGGCTCCTTGTTCTGCACTGCTAGTTTAACTGCAGTAAGGAAGCCTCGATGGCATCACGGGAAAGGTGTGCGTGCTGGGACCAGGGATTTTCATCGGATTGTTCTGCAGTAATCTGGACAATTTGCAGAATAAACTCCATGGCCAGCAAAGTATATTCCGGTATGGCTGCGATCTCAACGAGAAATTGAAACCCTTCCTTCAGGCGTGTGAAACTCGACAGATAGTTTCCTGTACTATTTTGATCTTTCGCTACTAAAGTCTTGACTTCAGATAGTATTTTTTTCACCTCTAAACTATATCCCGGTGTCTGAGTTATAAGGCCTAGGAGATTTGTTAGGCATGATGGAGACATCGTCTGGCGACCAATAAGTGTTTTATCGAACTTTTCGATCAAGAATAGTCTCATACATTTGCTACGCGCTGTAACAATAAGCATGGGACTCGCCCAGGAAGCCATTTGGATGAATTGCTCCAAGACCTCTGGGTGGTAGTCTCCCAAGAAGCATGTAGTCGACTGCCCAGATTCCATGTTTGCTCTAGAATAGAGGGCATCAACTGCTATTTCGGCCAGACCTGATATGCTTCGAGAGTCGATTTGAGAGAGAGCAACGACGCTGACACACAAAAGTTGGGCAAGGGTCAAGTTTACTAGCCCAGAGAGATTTATTGGATTCGGCAACTTTGGCCAAATGATCAATAGCCGTTCCAAGGCGTTTCGGTTCGAAATATCGGAGTTGGCCATTATGTTCATCCACTGTCGAATCAGCACCGGTCCAAAGAATGCAAGAGCCCGCACTCCAGATATCTCCACCCGAGGGAGTCTTTCAATTCTACAATCCGATATTATTCTAACCAGAACGGGAAGAATATTATCGCTGTCGCCCAGGTCATTTGGGGGTACAGTACGTACAGTACCAGTACCAACCAAAGCAACGATGAACATAGGAAGCGTGCCCTTGTCACCTTGCTGAGGCAAGCTGGTGCTAATTGAGCTAGGGTTGAGATTAACGTTCTGGATGCTTCGTAGATGGAGTCTAACAGATATGTGAGGGGGTGTTGGTTGATAGTGATCTGACCCTCGACATGTAAGCGTAACAAGACACTCGAACGTGCCAATGCACGGCTGAAGCGGGCTTGAAGTTCATTTAACGAAACTACATCACCCTGCAAAATAGCTTCGTCTGATTCAAGTTCAATTTCGGTCCATTCACTGGGTCCTTCCTCAATGCGACGCTGGGGGGTAATGATTCGGCTTTGGGAACACGTTTTAGACGGAACGCTATGTTTTGGGTAATAAATGTTTGTTAGCGTGTTTACCAAACGAACTTCCGCGGCAGCAAGGAGCACGTATGCGTCACAGTTGAATGCTGGGGAATTGTTGCATAACACGGCGTCTACTGCATCCAGCGCTTGCTGAGCGGGGCTACGGGATCCCTAAAATCGCAGATCGCTGCATAAATACCACGAAGAAATTTTCACATCTGTCACATACTCGCCTTTTTGGCCTCCGAATCCAATTTCCCCTTACGCGCAAGGATGCACTTTTTGTAGGACTCCAAGCACTGGACTAGCACTGGCAGGGCGATGCTGTATCGGGCGACATTTATCCCTTGGCATCCTTCAAGGTCTCGCCGCTGATAGACATTGGCTTTGTGAAGTCTGGCGCATGTCTGGTCAAATAATTCACGTATCGGAATGCAACAATGAGACGCCGATGCTAAAGGAGAAATGGACAGTTCGGATTTGGGAATGGGTTCCAATGCATCCTCTGGATTATTTGGCCTATTTGAACTGGGATCCGATTCAGACCCTGTCGTGAAGCCACCGTCACCATTCGGTAATGGTAGTTGTTCAGTGGGGAGCTGCAAGCCAGCGAGGGCTTGACAGGCACAATCGCTGACAGTGGGGTCGCTCGCATTTTTAACCAGCCATAGCAAGGCTTGCAGATCGCCGCATCTTGCGTTCTCATTCATGCCGTCATCGGTAGCGTCCTCAGATTCCTCAATGCAAAGTGGATAAAGGTATTTTGAGATATGGGTCACAAACGGACAATACCGATATATCACACCCATCGCAGTCGTTCCAAAATAAAAGACAAACGCCGTTGTCATTATGGTGATTTGGACGAGTGCGGTTCCCGAATCAAGTTTCCATACATATAAAGCAAGCCCAGCCGAGAATAGCAAAAGCGATAGATGCAATGCTAACGGAAGCAGATCAATGATGAGCAAAGCCTTCCACTTGTTCATTCCATCCAGTCGCGCCTGACGTAAACGGGTATATATATGGGGCGAGCGCGAGCGTGAGGCAGTGTATGCGGCAAGCCACTCTTTGGCCAACATAGCGATCAATGCGGCAGCGAGCGACAAAGAAAGCGCAGTAAACCACAGACCATTAATCCATTTCGCATATGCTGACGCCGAGAATGAGGGTCGTTCTTGCAAAGGTTGTATTTGAGGAGTTCCTTGCTCCATACGCTGCTGAGACTGTGCAATAGCAAGGAGCAGAGTGATGGCGAGATCGTCAGTATCCTCTTGAAGCAACTTCTTTGATTCAACGAGGAATGCGGTTACAATCGCAGAGAACAGCGCTGCCTGTATTATTAGCATCAGCGAACTGACTGGTTATACACGGTTACGAGACACACAAATAGCAGCATAACATCGAGATTACCGTTCTTGCTTTGACAAGCTCAGTATCATGTTCGCTCGCCTCTTCTACGTACAACTGCCAGATGCCAGCATCGGGGACCATTTCTTCACCCGGCTTGTCAGCTGCAAGACGTTCGTAGGGTTTTCGTTGATCGTGCGTAAATTCTGCCTTTTCGATGTAAGCTTCAGCCTGTACTTGGGTCTGCGGAATAAATCGTTAGGCCACACAAACGAAGCCAGGACCAGAGCGAGATAATGCCCCCTCACCTCGATTGAAACCCCATTAAGAGTTCTCTTAGGCTTTAGTCCCACAATATTTAAATGGGTCAAATCTTCGTTCCTACTAGGCGGTATCGACATGATTCGGCGGATTCCTGACTGTGAGCGCACGTAAAGTCAAGATGAACCAAGGTACGCGCATCAAATGACTTAGCCGAGAGCCCCTTTTAACTGATTACTTTTGGCAGCTATTTCCTCAATCAAGCACTACGCTTTGCGCAACCAACTGAGTCCCCAGCTCGGCTGACACATCGGACGCTTATCCTTTATTCTAGATTGGCTTCCCACATGACTCGATAGTGCGCAGATACTTATAAACCTGTGGCTGGCCTCGTAAACACTCCTTTTATTGGGCACCGCATTTTGGACGAAACGTTACACTTTGTAAGTCCCTCCCCTCTTCGGCCCCCAACCCGCGCCACCTATCATGACTGATAGCCCTACTCTTCGAGAAGTATGCTGTTTGGCACTACGAAAGCCTACGAAGGGGTCAAAGACACACATTGGGGCATACACTACACTTCCAACAACATCATGATTATATTTGCTGGCCCTCCTGTCTCCTACGGAAAAAAGCAGGGAGAAATCGGAGGTGCGGGTGAAGCTGAGGGTAGACCTGCAGCCGGAGAAGCCGGTTGCGGGGTAGATGGTACCACCGTCTCACGCGGCTGAAGGCTATAGCAATCGCGTGAAGGCCTGGTGTTCAATGGTTTACGTTGTAGCGTAGAGTACTCAGATGACCTTGTCTCTCTCTTTCCACGTTGAGAATTTTTCAACCGACTCTCAAAGCTGCCCGAAGTAGCCACCCATAGGCTGATGTTACTCAAACTATGTAAAGCGTTCAGATAGAACGTTTCCCGTCTTGCCCCACATGTTGTACGTCTCATCGAAACTGATTTGAACACTGGACGCACCCGGAAGTAGGCCTTTTGCCAGCTGTTCCACAGAGGTAATCCTTTTTTTGTTTTTGTTTCAATTCAACTAGTGCTCCCTCCTGAAGAAAGCTAAATCCACATTGTTGTCGCTCAGTATAGTTCAATATCCAAAGCGGGTTCTCTATGGTAATGTAGTCAAGAATATATATTGTTGCATGACAAAGAGCGTACAGACTGATCAGACCAAATATGGCAAACGTAACCTCATAAAGCCCCCAATCAAGCAGAAGTGCGCTCAACATGTTGCACCTGCTCCTTCTTCTCAAACGAGTCCGCGTCCGCATCATACTTTGGCTTCGCGTTGACATCACCTTGCTCAACGGCCTCGAGAACTCCAGCATGTTCCATACGCTCGCCAGCCTCGCGATGGTTCTCACCACCGAACAAGGTGTCGATATCCTCGAGCGCGACACCCTTGGTCTCGGGCAGCAAAAAGTAGCAGAACAGCGCGAGGAAGATGTTGAAACCAGTGAAGAAGAGGAAGGTGTACCACTTGGCCTTGGCAAGGAAGACTGGGAACGCCTGCTGGAGGATAGCGTTGGCGACGTTCTGGGTCTGAGTGGCCATGGCAACACCGGTGGCGCGGACCTTCATGTTGAAAATCTCGGAAGAGTAGATCCAGACGGTCGCGCCCCAAGAAGGCTTGTAGAACAGGATGAAGGAGAAGAGGAGAATGACGATGGCGACAGCGACACCCATCGACTTGCCACCGGTCGGAGTGGTATGGGTCTGAGAGCCGACCAAGGAGACGATGAACATGCAAAGGGCCTGGCCGAGAGCACCGCCAATGAGAATTTGCCTGCGTCCGAAGCGCTCGACCATCCAGGTTGCGTTGAGCGTGAACAAGATGCCCATGGTAGCGTTCAGCGCCTGCGCATATACTGATGTTAGGTTGAGTCAAGCGATCAGAGACTATGTACTGACATTGATAAGCTGGATGGTGCTGTTGCTTGCAAACACCTTTTGGTAAATGATAGTCGAGTAATTGTTAAGAGAGCCCTGTCCTGTAGCCTGCTGGCCAAAGTTGATAACGCAGGCGAGGAAGAAGCGCCACCTGATGGATGGGTCGGTGAAGAAAAGCTTGTAGCTAACACCAGACATCTCGCGTTTCTACATTCAAACATGGCCCGTCAGATGGGTCCATATATGCGCCTCGATCAATAGGCTTACTTCAAAGGCAATGGCCTCACGGATAGCCAGCAACTCGGGTTCAACCTCAGATTCGGCGCGGACCTTGCGCAAGCAGGCACGAGCCTGGTCGATCTTGTTGTGTTGCACGAGCCAACGTGGGGATTCGGGCGCAAATGGAATTGTGGAAAGCAGGGCTATGGGGGCACTGCAAGGTCCAGTTAGCCTGCTGATGATATGGTAGGGTATATGCGCGCTTACAGCACTTGCAAGAAGACGACTAGCTTCCACCTCCATTCTCCAAGGTGAGGAGCCTTGGTGGTGCCAAACGAGACCCAGAAGCAGATGAAAGATCCGACCGAGTCTAGCGAGCGGGGAAGGAGGCGGAGTTAGCGGCGCCCGCACACGAATACGCGAGTAGACATGGTCCACTTACAGAAGAGCTGGTAGAAGGAGAGGACCTTGCCACGAATCTCAGTAGGCGCGACCTCGGAAATGTAGGTAGCGGCAGCGGCTAAAGAATATGCGAGACGTGATTAGCATATGGAATTGGTATATGAAGGAAGAGAAGAAAGGGGTAGGGAGAAGAATATCAGGGATAAAGTTTAGGAAGTCGGCTAAATATGCTGGATACGTACGCAACGCGATACCCTGAGCAAAACCAATGATACCGCGACCAGCGATGAAAGCACCAATGACCCTGGGCGCAAACGTCTGGAGGCAGGTTGCGGCGATGACGAGGATCGAACCAAAGATGATATTGATACGACGGCCAAAGGTGTCGGACTATTGTGTCAAGTAAAATTGGTGAACAATCGGTGCGGGTGATCGTTAGTTGGGATCATCGGGGGCTATAAAAAGACCAAAGTGCCTACCATCCAAGGCGAAACGAAGAATCCACCCAGAATAGCCGCTACAGTGTACGCGGTAGTGACTGACCCAATAACGTTCGGGTTGGGGTGCTTGAAGTAGTCCTTCCATTCTGCATAACCTTGGACGGCGTTGAACGTGGAGGCGTCAAAGCCGTACCTTGGGTCCCAGTCAGGCTCCAGGCTATACAACAACGAATACCAAAAACGCTCACAAAATCATAGTCATGGCCGCACTAATGCAGTAAACCCACGCATTGAGTCGGTACCCCATGGTGACAGACGGTCGGGATGTCGCGAATTCACAAGTGAATGTGGATGCAACGGGATCGCCGACTGGGTGGGGGAGTCGGGGTGGTTGAGGAGGGGCCCCCTACCCGGATGGCAAGGTACTTATACTAACGGCATGCCAGGCGTGGAGATATTTGCGAATCAAATAATAGCAGCTTCAGATAAAATTCCGGAGATCCTGGGCTCCTTCGGCACTATGCGGAAGCCTGAGCCACCTGATCGTATGTAAATGGTAGCGTAGACAAACAGCTGAAACGCGAGTGAACTCCGGTCGTTGAAAGTGTACAAGCCAAGGATGGCTCGGAGTGTATTTTTGGTCGTTCCTGTCGTTGCCCAGACGAAATGAGGTCACAAAGTGGGTCAAGTGGCGGGATCCGCGGCCCGCCGGGCCGCTTCCTCCCACGTGGTCCAATCTTAGAGACCAATCCAGGAACGCTAATAGTCGCCACTCGACCATCCATCTACATCCAACGCGGCACAATCCTCACAAATGGACTCATTCTCCGGCAGCAATGTGCTTTTATTCTTGGTATGGTGAGCTCGGGTTGGCGAGCCCGTCG
Source organism: Ceratorhiza oryzae-sativae (assembly GCA_030998015.1). Taxonomy (NCBI): domain Eukaryota; kingdom Fungi; phylum Basidiomycota; class Agaricomycetes; order Cantharellales; family Ceratobasidiaceae; genus Ceratorhiza; species Ceratorhiza oryzae-sativae. The sequence continues at coordinate 1,307,944 of JARWMV010000235.1, read as the reverse complement.
TATTTTTACCTCGCTGGTGCCCGTATGCGAGGCTGCCTTGCCCAAGACGCAACGAACATGACCCAGATCAAATCATTTCGGAATCCAATCAGTGCGTTAATTTTAGACCACTGACCAGCTGAGGTGTGTACTGACCCAACGGGGGCAGTTCCCGGGTTCCACCCCGACCCCTGTGAGTGTGATGTGCCTAGAGTCTGTGATGCTCCCATCCTGCTGCGGGCCTTTGCCAGGCCCGCCTGGCGGACCGGTCATCACTCCACGTCTGTTGATTGGATCATTATGAGAACGATTCCGAGATTCTGAGGTCCATAACGTGGCTCGGCTCTTGGCGTGTACATCTTGCGACAGCCTTCATGTTCGACATCTTCTCTCTCGCTCTCGCGTTCTCGGCAAATTGTATCTACAGTTCCTCACCTTCTCGAGTTCTCATTCCTCGCCCACGAGGCGTCGCATCCAATTCTGCCGATCCTCGCGTGGCATCATCTCTCTTTAGCTTTGATTTTTCCGCATTGGGCATGGACACTGAGGTTATTCCTTCTGTCGTATAGCTTGCATTCTGGTCGATGACACGTATTACCTTGTTACGTCCTCATTCCTCTACACACCTGGCATTCCGGTCTACACGAGCAAGGATCTCATTGATTGGACTCAGATCGGTACGTCTATTCTTTCCCGACCATAGCCGTCCTAGCGAGGGCTTGTTATCTCGAACGAGCCATGCGAGCACTTGCGTTCTCGGGCGTCCCTGCCCGAGATAGAGCTCCAGATGGGTTCGGGGCCCCGCTAACCGTGGGTGGCTTCGAAGTTCAATGATGATCGTATCTCTTCGGGCCACTTACACACACCCCACACCTCCACAGGCAACGTAATCACCCGTCCGTCCCAACTCTCGCTCGCCAAGTGCACCATTCGGCCAGGGACCAAAAACTGTGGCGGCGTCTGGGCCCCGACTATCCGCTACCACAACGGCACATTCTACGTGTGTGCGACATGCGTCTTCCCCGATCGAGCATTTGACGATCACTCGCGTTGGGAAAATGTACGTTTGCGTTTATTCACGCCACGCCTTTGTTGTCTCTTTTTTTCCGTACCAATTCCGGTTTTGGTTTCGCGCCGCTGGGCTCTGCTGTCCAACTTGTCTATTATGAACCGTGCCACCGTGCTTTGTTTCGTTTCGGCTCCGGAGTTGATCTTCCTTCATATCTCGACCCTGTTTCATCTCGATCCCTAGCGCCCTCATTAACTATGTGCGCCCAACGTAGATCATTTGGAAGACAACCGATCCACACGCGTACAACGCCTGGTCGGACGGAATACGATTCTATTTCCCAGGCTACGACACCAGCCTGTTCTGGGACGACGATCAGCCAGCAGGGACGGTGTACATCCAGGGATCAACCTATTGGCGGGTACGTTCGGGTTGCTTTAGCCGTGTCGTGAAATGAAGCAATAGCCGCTGAACCTTGTCACACGCAATGCCAAAAAAAAACCCCCCAACTCCCCATCGAATCGCTTAATTAAATCATGGTCTCCCTGGACGGAATCAAACTTTGTGATATTTTGATTGGATTGATCAAAAAAATACGGCACGGTTGATAAATGTGCAGGTTCAAGAAGGCATATCGCAAGTGGAACTCAACCTCGAGACGGGCGAGTCCCTAACCGGTGATCCTCGAGAGATGTACGTTTGCTCTTTGTGCCTTCGATGAACATCGGTTCTCGACTCGATCAATCTACCAAGATCTTGCGTATCGACTAATACCGATTCGCAGATGGCTAGGGACGGGCCGTCGTATCCCCGAAGCGCCACACATGTATAAGAAAGACGGATGGTATTATCTGTTAATTGCTGAAGGTCCGTCTAGTGAATAGACTATGCCCTGCTCTAACTCTTTGGGAAACAAGGTGGCACAGAACTAGAGCACTGCGCAACCATCGCACGATCCAAATCGGTGTGGGGTCCGTTTGAAGCAAATCCGGAAAACCCGATCATACGCGCGGCGGACAAGGATGCATATTTTCAGACCATCGGTTCGTTCTTTCCGTTCCTTCATCGCGAGTCTAATTGAGTTTAATTAATTGGTATTGCCTAGGCCATGCGGACATATTCCAGGCTCGGACGGGGCCTGGTTCGCAGTCGCGCTCGCCACCCGGGATGGGCGGGTCAACTTTCCAATGGGCCGCGAGACGGTGTTGATCCCTGGTACCTGGCCGACGAACGGCTGGCCCGAGTTTGGCGCGCCGGTGGAGAGCGTCATGAACGGGTCGGAGCCTGAATCTGTGCGCAGGATCGAGGAAGACGTCCTGGCTGGATTTACGTTGTCTGAGGGTCGCGTGAGGTGGCCGCATGGTCTGCTCCGGCTCCGAAATCCCGACGAGCGGTGCTACGCGGCGGACAACGGAGCGCTTTACCTCACGCCCTCGTTCCATGGTGACAGATTGAGTGGGGCGCTGGGTTCTCCCACGTTTGTCGCGCGCCGGCAGACGGCAGTCGAATGCACAATCGAGCTGGAGCTCGCGATCGAGCGCGGGACGAGCGGCGGGGTGTCGGTCTACCTCGACTACGAGGATCACTTCGATTTGATATTCGATGATGGTGTGGCGAGATTGCGCGGGCGTTGTGGAGTGGCGTCAGAGTCTGATCGAGTGATGGTCGATGATGGTGGCGCGCTGGTGGTGGGGGTGCGCGTCATGGCTGTGGCCGCGCAGTTTTCGTTTTTCGTGGCGGCGGCGGGCGGTGGTGGCGAGTGGGAGCTGGTCGGACACGGTGCAGCGCGCAACGTCAGCGCCGGATTTACGGGAGTGGTGATCGGGCCGTTTGCAGAAGCGGGCCGTGGTGCGGTGCATGTTCGCAAATGGACATATGTCGAGTAGCTAGGAGAAGAAATCGGGGGATGGCGTGTATAGTTTAGACTGGGCTGCCGAGCGTGCCATTTCAGACGTCGATCGCGGCGACCTCGATTCCGCCCACTCCACAAGGCCCCGGCATCAGCACACCCGGTCGCTTCACGCTTGCTTCTGGTCAGGCAGCTCGAGTCCGAGGCACTGGGTGTTTGGAAACACACATGCACACGCGTGCTCGGTCCAAACGGACCCACACAACCCCGATTGGCAAATGATCAGACAAGGGAAGAGATATAATGTCCAAGGGAAAAAAAAAGGGCCTAGTTGAAAGGGCATGCTAATAAGATTGTCATGTGTGTGTGTGGCTCTACTAGGTATACGTGGTGTGCGAGTGGGTGATACAAGAACGAGAAGCGGTTTCACGATAGCGATGAGAGATACAATGAGGAGGGTTGATGAGCATAATAGAAAAAGGTTGATCCAAGAAATAAGGGATATGCTGCTGATCTCAGTACTCTTGCTGGTCCACACCGCACTGTGCCATGCTCTGGTGTCGCTGCAGGGCGTCTTTGCGGAAAAGCTGTGAACAATAGGATGAGCTCCAAACGTGGCGGGGATGGGCAAAGCGAACAAGTATAAACTCACGCTTTTGTGCATGTTGGACACTTGTGTGGCCGGTCGCCCTGGACATGCACCATCATCATCATCATCAGCCTCGATCGCGTGCACGTAGATAGCCTCACACACCTTGTGGGTCTCGATATGTCGCTTGAGGTCGTGCGCGCGCGAAAAGGCGGCGCCGCACTGGTCGCAGGCATGGGGTTTGGGCCGGGGCTGGGCCGACTCTTCGGTGGGGGCGTGTGCCCGTCGGTCGAGCTCGCTGAGCGGGGGCATCACCCGCGACGGCACAAGCCCATGCGCGTGTGGATGCGGCTGCGTGTGGTGCGGCTGCGGCTGCGCATACGGGCTCATCACGCTCGAGATGTACGGCACCTGCGGCGGCTCAGCCAGCTGCTCCGGCGGGTACTGGACCGACCACGGCTGTTGTTGTTGTTGCTGCTGCTGCTGCTGCGACTGCTGCCGCGACCGGCTGATCGGGACTGTCGCCTCGGGAGGATAGCTGGGGGTGGCCATGCGGCCATAGCTCGACGAGCTGTACGCGCGCTGCTCGCGTTGGCCGATCGCGGTGAGAGCGACCGACTGGGCACGGTGGCGGTCGGCGCCTGTGCGTGGGGGCCCCGGGTGCTGGACCGGGGGGAGCGACGACGAGGGCAGGTTGTGCAGGGGCTCGGACTGGTGGTACGTCGCCGGGTTCAGCTGGAGCGGCGGGAGCTGCGGCGGGTACGTCGACGGCCGGCGGTCGTAGTGGGGCTGGCCATCGTCTGGGTACGGCTGGGACGGCGACTGGAACTGGCTGGACGGGATGGAGACCGACTGGGAGCGCGGGGGATACGAGGACTCGTCCCAGGTGTTGTCCATGGTGGCGTCGGCGGCGTTGGTGACGGCGTGGATGGCGGTGTGGATGACGCAGCGGCGGGGAGTGGCGACAGGACGCGGCACTTTTATCTCCAGACCCACGAGGCCATATAGGACCGGCACATGCGCTTTGGGCAAGGCGCGGCTCCGGCAACTTGCGCCCAGAAAGCTCCTGCCCTGGGTGACTCTCCCGACTGATTGATTGATTCACATCGCGCGATCGACGCCGGCCCGCTCGTCTGGGACAACTCGTGGCGGCGGGTGGCGGTACCTCATCTGCATTATATTCCACATTATATATCTACACACTCCCTCAGTTCGCAAACGCCTGGTGCCCAGTCATTGCCTTGCCCAGAATCAGCGCATGAATATCCTGGCAACCCATTAATAAAACGTCCCTGGCGATGCAATTCCAACTCACATGCGTCCCCTCATATGTATTGGCGACCTGCAGATTCGCGACATGGCGTGCGATATGATATCTGTCCAGTCGAGTCAGCCAATACACGCTCGTCAGCAGTGTCAAGGACCCACTCGTCAGCACAAGCGTTTCCACCCAGAATATCCAACACCACGCGAGCATGCTCCAACGCCTTTCCGCAGTTGTTTCGCTTCACCATGCTCACCATCTCTGGTGACCATTGGCCGGCGTCTTTGAGACGCCCAACCTAGGTATATGCACCCGTCAGCACACGGACATCACACACCGCTTTGCACCCCGCACCTGAAGCGACGCAAACAACCCTAGCGTAATCTCTGTCTGCGCGTCCACGAGCTTCTTCTGCACAAGCTGGAAACTCGCTAGCGGCCGCTTAAACTGGTGACGTTCCAACGCATACTCTCTTGCCCGGTGCACACAATCCTCGAGCGCCCCCATCACACCCCAAGAAATGCCATACCTGTTCCGCCCCCCGCCCCACCAGTCTATATCGAGTAAACGCCTGAAACAACTCCGCGCTCACCGTGCATTGTTCAGACACCCAAACGGCCCACCTAGGCCCTCTGCACCCGGAAGTAGCGCGTCCTTGGATACCTTGACGCTATCCATGAAAATGGATCCTGTAATCGACGCCCGAAGTGCCGCCTTGTTCTTGATCGCTGGTGCACTCAGCCCAGGCGTGTCCTAGTTCAATTCGAGGGTCAGCATATACACTCGTCCACGACACGACGACACCCGCATCCAAACAGTCTCAGCCCGACGGGTGCACAAAGCAAAAGAAGGGCAGAAGAAACTGGAGTCCGGGCAGTGCACACGACGTAAACAACCATGGAAATCTAAACACAAAATAAGGCTACGAAGCGAAATGATCCAAATCTAGTCATCCCATTCAAATGGCGCAGATAGAGGTTATCAGATCGCCCTGTCCGTGGGGTTGCCCAATCGGAACATATAAACCACCAAACCCATGTTTGGCTCGCTGTCCGACTCGGATATGTCCACATATAGACAAGACTCCCCGAAAGCGTCCACACGAAAAACACCGACTGCCGAACACACACCTTTTCGATGAGAAACCCGCGGACCTTCTTGTCCCATGCACATCGCGCCCAGACGACAAACAATCCGCTGATCGTCCATCAGACAAAACGATACCATCAAGTGCATCCGACCCATCAAGCATATACCCATCAGTCAAAAAGAAAAAAATTAGAGTCTAAGAGTCTACTCACGCAACGGGAGCGTTTGAAATCCAAGTCTTGCTGCCGTTTAGCACGTACCCACCGGTAGTTTCGTCTTGACGTGCGACCGTCTCCATCGACGATGGGTCTGAGCCATGATTCGGTTCGGTGAGCCCGAAACACCCGATGAGCTCGCCCGAGGCTTCCATCAGGGTACTCGATCAGCTTAGAACGTCACATACATGCGGGCATATGCTCACCGAGCCTCGGGAGGTACTTCTCCTTTTGCTCAGCACTTCCATATGCGTTGATAGGATGCATCACCAGCGAGGACTGGACACTCATGGCTGATCGATAGCCAGAATCAACTCTTGCATCCCAGCCGTCAATTACATATCTAAAGTTTACCGTGGAGCCCACCCACCGCTCAACTTCGCGAGCAATCAAGCCGTACGCCACACTGCTCACACCAGCACACCCATATCCTTTGATCGTAGCGCCGAGTAGGCCGAGTTTACCCATCTCGGATAAAATCTTGGGGTCGAAATCTCAGAAAGCGGGTTGAACACGAGGTTTTCATTAAGCCGTGATGTCATAAGAGGATAAACATTACCTTCGTTCCGGTATGCCTCGAGTACGCGCGGTTGGAGGTTTTCCTGACAAAATAAGCAGGTGAGGGAATACAGCCCAGATCGAGAAGAAGCAAGCTAGGGGCGACTGTACCTGACAATAATCTCGTGCGGTATCGCTGTTTTCCAACACAATGCACAGAAGACCGTTGATTTAGGTACATGGCACCACCAACGGTAACTTTCTATGGCCACGCACCGTATCGCTTGCTCCTCTTCGGTCAGGACTGAGTCCAAGTTGAGCGGGTCCTGCGTTTGTGTGTACATCCTTCCATCGCGGTCCGGTCGAACGGTAGACAATCCGAGGTACATACCTCCCAATTGTATTTCGCGAACTCTGCCGAACGGTCAGTCCCAGCCTAATACGAATAGGAAATAACGCCTAGCGGAGTCATTTTTTTTTTCTTTGACGTACGAGTGCTTGCCATCCGACGTTGCATGCGCAGCCCAAGTCGTGGGGCCGGCGCTCGAAGCGGAATAGTGTTTAGCATTCGCTGCATCTGGTAAAGTCAAAGAGGGAGTAGAAATGTAGTCCGCAAAAAAAAAAAAGGTTTTGGATACGCAAAGCCCAGCAGTCGTGGTCGGGACCTCGTTTTGACCGGTTCCGGCTCTACAGGTCCCATGATACGCGTGGATTACATAAGTGATCGGGCACACTGGCGCGTGAAAATGTCTGAAAAAAGCGACTTTTACCATGCTTGAGCCCAACTGAGATCCCTCTTCACACATCGAGCCACCATCGTGGTCCTGGGGCAACCGAAAAATGCTCCGAATGATATTCACAGCGTAGACGTTGAGGTCTAATTACCTGGACAATGTGTTCATGCATACAGGTTGAAAAGTGACATGATAGGGGCAGCGAACAATAGGGAAAGCCATGCTGGTGTGAATTCGGATGATGACGGCATAGAAAGCATAAGACCCAAAAGAAACACGAGGCGCTCACGTTCGGTTACCCCTCACTTGACAAGCACCCAAAGCACCAGCGCTAGTGCAACAATAGACAGCACCCTGCTAAATTGTTCTCCCACAGCCCTCTCAATGGCAGCAATGATGCCCGTTCGAACGTCCTGGGGTGCAACTAGCGCCTGCCTGTTCGCCTTTTCTGCGTACAGGGACGATGCCCGTTGGTCATAAAGCGAAACGGGTAGGGATGGTGCGGGCGTAATGGGTGGACTAGGCAACTGCGGGGTTTTGGAATGTTTGGCGTGTTCGAGACTCCGCTTGGTCACAGGGCGATGGATTGTTGTTAGTTCAGCTGACGTGCAAGTTGCGACAGAGGAATCGGCAGGAGCGGGATGGGCGCCTGGGACGATCGGCCGGTGATCCGCAGGGAAGCTGGGTGCTATAGGGCGACCAGTCGACACAGATATTACGTCCCAACCATAGGTGCAGGAGGTGCCGCACGCTGGACACGCTAATTCGTACGTATCAGGTTGCAGTGTTCGGCGGATGTGCTAGCCGCCAAGCGGAGTTAAAACGCGTGCTGGCGGGATCAACTCATCACATACCTCTTCGAGGTCAGATGAGCAGAATATGTGTCTGCACCTCGTGAAACACATGTCACCGGGTTGCCGGAAGCTGGTTCCAATCGTTGTTCGGTTGTGCATACAAGAAGATGAAATACCCCATAACGCGCCCCCAATTACACAGCCACAAACGGTGGCGGCAACAGCATTCGACGTGCACAGGAAAATGAGTACCGAATAGGGACGTAGAGTGAGCCGGGTGCGCGATCACTTTGTGGCGATTTTTGCTCACCATTTGTTACAAAGTAGGCTAGGACTGATTTCCGCCTGATCTTCTGACACCTTCCGCCGTAATACGATACTCTCTATGTCTCCGTCGTCGATCCACCGACCCTCCTCTTTCAAATGGCGTTTTTCTCGAAGCAATCGCCTCGTGAGCTCATCATCGAAATCAGCCCCGACCGTAAACTCGAGCCCGTATGCGCTGGATATCCCATCGTTGTGGACCGGCGGCTGAAGCGGCTCCTCGGCGTCTCCAACCACGGGGCCGAGGTCAAGCCCGAGCCCGCCAGCCGAGGCTGATGAAGCAGTTGGGGGAGCGAAAATCGGCCCGACGACTGTGTTGCTTCGCTGGCGACCCTGTACCACCCCAACCTGTCGCATCCCATCCCACGAAGTCTCAGCACCGAGGTTCATCGGAATGTCTTCCTCCTGGAGCTCAGGGCGATACCAGGTGCCAACACCAGGTGTAGATGCATCTGAGGTTGTTCCCGGTAGGATAAAAGGAGATCCAGTGTTGATCTGCAGTCGGGGGGATGCTTTTCGTCGGATGGGCTGGGTGAGTGACGCGGCGCTCGCCGAAGATGTGAGATCAGGTATGCTAGACATGGCGAGAGAAAAACCCCCAGTCCCGCAAGAGAAATCAAGAATGGGTTTCTGTTCGACGATGAGAAGGCGAGTCTTAGCTAACAATCCTGCTCAAGCGGCGCAAAACGCGGAGCTGCGCTCGACAAAGGTAACGTCGACTCACACTTGGCGAATCTCCGAGCCGGTTCCGTTTCACCGCTGTCAATTTTCTGGTTTAGACCAGTCAATGTGGCTTGTTCGTTGGCAGCCCGGCGCACTCGAGGACTGCAAGCTGATGTGTCCCGAGATGGAACCATTCATGGTTCTGCACGTGAACAACAGGTGAAATTTCGATGCGATGTCATGTGAAAATGTGAACAAGCGCCGGGCGCTCGTAACTCAACACCGGCATGTGACCCACAACACTCGCGTGCAGCATACCATTTTGATATTCAAGCTAGTTGGTCCATGCAAGCCCCCGACGACATTATTTTCAACCTCTAAGGATTTCTTTGTATAAGGACATATTCCTCATGTCATGCACATCATGGCGCTTGGCTTCAGATCCTTCTTGAGCCCCATGGGCAGCCCCAATCGGTCGTTTTGGAAAACGCATGCAAATGAATGGATTGAACCTGCCTTCTGTATCGCACAATATATAATCATCAAAGTTCAATGACTATCCTGGGGTCTATGCCTCACAGCTAGGAACTATCCCGGCCTCCCCATGCCCATGGGACTAACTACCTCAGCCCCGGTATCGCTTCATGATTTCCCCGAATCAACCACCGCTTTCTTGGTGGGGTTAGTTATACGCGGTGTCTCACGTCTTCGACTGGTTGGCTGGTATACTAGTACACCCTAGCTCCCCTCAATTGAATTGAACGCATACTTGGAGCATGTGCCTTGGGCATGCTCCTCACATCGATCACTTCCAATAGAGTCTTCAAGATTACCACTGGTTTCAATTATCAGCAAGCTCAGCGGTCACCCTTCATACACCCAGCTTCTATGGCCGCTTGTTCTTGTTGGGAAACGTGGGCCGATCAGCCTTTATGGACGTGGAGGAGATCTCATCTCTGCCGCAATCAAAAGAGAGCTCGACGCCACCTCCGTTTCACTGAGAAGGTCTAGAGGAGTGAAGGGAGCCCGCTACACGACCACAATCAAGGGGATAAACTTCCAGGGGCACAGGTCCATTGGGTGAGGCGTGTACATGTCTAAACTTGATTATTCAACCCCCTGCCCGCCTCGTTGACCAAACGGCTCAGCCAGCTGCTCCTTTATTGTACGGGCATACCCTGATGGAGAAGATTACGTTCGAGTCTCCAAATTCTGGGGACCAACGCCACACTTCAAAAGGCGCTGGCTTCATCATGCATTTATGCTATTCGTATATCCTACAGTTCTAGGCCCCATCGGCTTGTGTCTCCCGGATCTCATAAGCTATCATCTGGTCATACAGTTGTTGCGCAGACGCTTCCATCTGTGGGGCTCTCACACGTTCATTACGGGCACCATGAAGCAGACGCTCTTCGCTTCGTTGTCCCTAGTGCTTCGAGCATCTGCTCTCACGCTTGCACCCAATGGAACGTCGGAGATGAGTGGATCATCGAATTCACAAGACTTGAGCAGCCCGCAAGATGCTTCGGTAGATACGAGGCAGACAATCTATCGCTTCAAGATGCTTACCAATGCCCCGTGCTTGTACCATCTGCAACCTTAGATATATGCGAATGACGATATGGGTTTCAGTGGCGAGCAAAATTTTGTCACTCTTGTCGTCACTTGCATCTCACGGTAAGGACGGGAAGCCGGCTTCGAGAGAGGGAGCACAGCGAAGTAGAACTCCGACATCGATTGATATCTCGACGCATGGTATATAACCATCATATGATGGACGTTTCAGCTACTCACTGAAGCAGAAAAACACTGACAGCGATAAAATTGTTGCACTATGTCCACTGACAAGATCAGTAAGTTTGTATTTGGCTCGAATGTTTGCCTCCCATTGTCTCACCTCATTACCCCTTGGTGCAGCGTTTCTTCTGAACTGGCATGCGACACCATATCACCTCCCTATTTTCCTTGCCCAAGCCCAAGGCTACTACGCAGCTGAGGGAATTAAGGTTGCGATTTTGGAACCCAACGATCCTTCGGATGTAACCGAAATTATCGGGTCGGGTAAAGTTGATATGGGATGCAAGGCGATGATCCATGTCCGTGCTATCTTATATATAAAGGTAAAAATGCTCTCATCACATGTTTTTGGTTAGACAATCGCCGGAAAGGCCCGTGGTTTCCCCATCACTTCTATTGGAACGCTCTTAGATGAGCCATTCACTGGGGTGATTTACCTTGAGGGGTCAGGTGTCACGGAGGACTTTACCTCTCTCCGTGGTAAGCGCATTGGATATGTTGGGGAGTTCGGAAAGATCCAGATCGATGAGCTCACTACACGTATGCCGCTCTCCCTCTGCCGCTGCCTGGCCGTTGCACTCATGCTATTATATTTGTAGACTATGGGCTCAAGCCGAGTGACTACACAGCTGTACGCTGCGGGATGAACATTTCTCGAGCCATCAAAGAAGGGTCAATTGACGCTGGAATCGGCTTGGAGAATGTTCAGATGTGTGAGGTGCGTATTTGATATTTAATTATCCACACCTAGCTGATCTGACAGGATACTTGAGCTCGAGGAGTGGTGTAAGGCTCAAGGCTGGCCTATTTCCGACGTCAAGATGCTTCGGATCGATGAACTTGCAGAGCTCGGTTGCTGCTGCTTCTGGTCAGTTGTCCCCGCAATTTATTGTCACCAATGCTGAATTTATTTGATCAAGTTCGATCTTGTATATCGGTGAGATTCCTTTGCACGACTTTCGAGGGGCCCATGGCGTTTCTTGAATCAGTGGTATCTTGGTATAGTACTTTTTCTCACTCGTGTTAAGTGTGTCAGCACGAGACCACGGGTGTCCGCCTGCGCTTCCCGTCCAGCGAGCCCTAAAGCTCGCCGGACCGAGGAGGCGCGTGGGGTGGGCTGAGACCAAGACCGTTGGAACTTGACCACGTTCATGCGTGCGAAAGGAGTGTCTTGTCCCTGCACCGCGCGGGGGGACTGTATGCTGACAAATTTATCTTTGAAATTGAACTAAATAGGGAATGAAAGTATGTGGTTCGAGTATTTGCCGAACCCTCTTCTGACACATCTCAACCTGGTTTGATTGATTAGACTTCTTGACGAACCATAAGAAGGAAGCTGCCGCTTTTATGCGTGCTGTGAAGCGTGCCACCGACGACATGTTCGCCGATCCTAAGGCAGCCTGGGAAGCATACTGCGAGTTCAAACCGGCTATGAACACACCCTTGAACGAAAAGATTTACGAGAGGTAAGTCACGTAATTTGCGGACACGCGGAAAGTGGGGTATGGAATGGGTTGTTTTTAGATCATTCACATACATGTCCCGGGATTCTGCAAATGTGCCACGGGACTGGAACAAGGTTTTACGCCCTCCCGCCGGAGCGAGGGCAACCAGCTGACGGTTCCACTGCTCCCTGAATAGGTCACTAACTACTCGAAGCATCTCGGTATCGTCTCGGACGACTTCAATCCGAACATGACAAACGAATTCTTGTCTTGGCCTCTGCTCGATGAGGTATCTGACCCCGTGGAAAACCAAAAGCGTATTGCTCGGCGTCAGATGCAGATTGCGATGAACGGAGGTGTGCTGTGCGGGCGTTAGGGATTGTTATGTTTGTATCACGTGAAGAGGCTTCTAAATTGTGGCTATCGTCAAAATTAATTGAACATGAACTTGACGTTGATATGTTATGAGCTTGAACTTTCCTTTGGCGGATTGGCGGAGTCGGTATTATAGTGGAGTGCCGAAGGTACGCGATACGCTAATACTTTAAAGCGCATATGAGTAGGCCTAGAAGTGATGAGGGCGACGGATAAATACGGCTGATGAAATCGGAAGGCACTCTCGTCGGGCATCCTCGAATTAAAGCCTCCGAGGAGGCTTCTCCCGCCTTGATCTGCGGATTCTGGTCTATCATTTGGCCCCGCCCTGCGGAAATCGAAGGAAAATCATTGTGAAACTTAGGACCGAGGTCGGGCTCAAGCTTCTCCGAGATCCCAGCATCGACTGTGAGTTGTATCCGTGCCGTTCAACCCCTGTCCAATGTATATAAATTCGAGCTGTCCCCAGCCTAGGTCGCCATTCCGTCCCTCTCTGTCTTTTCTCCCCTCGCAGTTGCTGCTGCACTCGACGCTCCCTCAAACTATCCTATAATCATGCTATACTCATCCACGCTGCTCGCCGGCATCACTTTGGCGACTGCTGCTTCAGCAGCCCCTGTCTCTTCCTTGCCCCGGAGGATTTTTGGTTCAGCTGCGACCTCACCCACCAGCTATGGATCTTGTACTCAGTCTGTGATCCCGATTACTGTCAATGTCGCGACTACGAACATCAACCTTGCCAAACCGAAGAGCCAGGCCGAGGTGACTGGCTTTCTGGCTCGGTATTGGGCCACAGGCTCGACCGTCGGCCAACAGGCCAGCCCTCCCAATCCCGATGGTAGCCTCCCTCGCACGGCCAAAAGGGCAACTTATAAAGTCTTTACTCAACTCTGCCTCCCCAACAATTGGAAGGATGGTGGTGTGGTCCACATTGGTACTCATGGGTAGGTCTGTTCAGCACGCGAAGAGCGTTGATATTCATTCCATCATAGGATCAACTTCGACCACTCCTACTGGGAGTTTGGGTATTCAAAGGAATACAACTACATAGAGGCGGCAACTAAGGCCGGATATGCCGTGTTCACTCACGATCGTCTTGGTGTGTGTTCTTCGTTGGTGTTCTGAATTGGACCTGACCCACAAACAGGAGTGGGCCAATCTGACAAGCCCGATGGCCTGAATGAAGTTCAGGCTTGGACTGAAGTCGAGATTCTCCACCAGCTTATCCAGCATCTTAAGAGCAAGAACAAATTCTCCAAGTATGTTGGTATCGGCCATTCTTTCGGATCGTAAGTTGCTATTGCGATGCCTTGGAACCAGCGTCTAAGGGGTATACTAGTGTGCAGTTGACTGGTATTGCTAACAAGTACCCAGAGGATCTTCAAGCCTTGATCTTGACGGGATTCAGCCCTTCATTCAACACAGTTCCCCTTACGTTTGTTGGATGGGCGGCAACCTTAGCCAAAGAGCAGCCTGACACCAACACTCGTTCTCGATGGATGTCCTTGCCGGGTGGCGCACAGAAGTTCAGCAGCGATCTCACGTATTGGGGTACAGGAAGCCCAAGTGCCGATCGCTTTGCATTCTTTGCTGAGGGCGCTTATGACGAGGGTTCGTGTTTGTTTTTACACCACTGCTGACAGTGACCTTATGGCTATCTTGCATTAGGTGCATTCCAAAAGGCGTATGACACCAAACAGACTTTCACCATGGGAGAGTATATGACGATCGGCGAGCCTGTGTCCCAGCCCGCGCGAGACTTCAAGGGTGATGTCTTCGTTGTCACTGGAGAGAAGGACCTGTGAGTGCCCCGGACTTCTAACTACACTACGGTCACTTACGCGCCATTGGTAGCATCTTCTGTGGGGGTAACTGCAACCAAAAGCCTGCCATGGTTGAAGGCAACAATCTCCTTGATGATACTAAGACGTTTTACCCCAACGCCAAGAGCTTCCAGAGCTATGTCCCATCTGGCGCTGGCCATGCTCTATTCACCCATTACGGTACCGACAAAACCATCTCAACCATCCTTGGCTGGACGAAGCAAGTTACTGGGATGTAATGTGGTTTAATGTCGTGTTCGTGTGACTCTTTTCTGCATATTGCACGATTATCCATACTGCTTTCTTAGTTACTGCCCCTCGGTTGTTTCGATTCAATCCGCACGGTCCTTTTTAATTGAGTTCGAAAATGTTTGTTTGTTCTCATCGGGAATTCAATATATATGCATAAAAGAGCTTGAGAGAATTCGAATATACTGAACAAATCTCAACGTTGTAGCCGTGGCGCGCTGCTACATACCATGTAGGCGTCCCTCCAACCATTTCCACACGATTGTAACCAAGGCGGAGAGCAAAAAGGTTGCATCAAATATCCATCCAAATACTTCGAATCTAGGCAGAGTTGAGAATAGGGAAGATGTGTCGCTTTCCGATAGTGTAGAGGATGGGAAGGAGGTGCGCAATTGAATAAGCGTAGACAGGAGATATGTGGCCTTTTGTCAAAAAGGTTAGATTCCAGACATATCTTAACGAACATCAACTACGCACCATCAATTGCGCCAAGATTAGCAATGTGAGTGAAGCCAGCAGGGATCGGCTAGTCACACGCAAAATCTAAATTTGGCTTCCAGTTGGCCAGTCTGCTTCGACGCGATAAAGTTCTGCTCACCCTCCCAACACCCACAAGCACTACTCTGATACTGCTCAGGGCGATGCCCCCAACAAGCAATAGGCTGATCTGGTGCGCCACACGGTCCGCCTGGGATCTATCTAGGGGAATACCGGGAACCACTGCTACAAGAATACCGAGAGCTCCGCTGATGAGGTCTGGCGGTGCTGTCGTAGAAGTTGTACATGTCGTGGATGGAGAGGCTGATGGTGCGCATGTATCCGATGAATGTGTGGCGGCCGTTGGGTATGATCGGATGCCCAGGAATAGGGCAAGCAGATTAAATGCTGACTGGGTGGCGGTTTGTAAGGCAAGCGGAACATCGCGGTTAATTAGAATCTCCGGTAAACGTTCATGAGAGGAAGATTGGAACAAACGTTTAAAACCCTGAACGCGCAGTATGCACCAAAAAGCCATCCTCCTGCGTTCCAGAGCCGTCCACCGAGGGTCTTTGAGAATTCAATCCGAGCCTGGAACGGTTACCAATAAAGATTCGGATCAAACGTATATCATGCCTCTCACCTGACGAGCACGCATTTGTTCAAGTTCTCGAGTCATCTCGAACTCTAAAGCTTGCAAACCGGCGATTTCGCGCCGCAGGGATGTCATTTCTATTCGCACGCATTAGCAAATGGCCACATGTGCGAAGCGTGATCGACGCACCACTCTCGCCACTGAACGCGCCCAGAAAGCGTGACCCCCATGATCGATTTTGCTAAGGCAACCAATAAATATGAATAGTTTGATTAGGAAATGAATCTTACCGTGGGCTTGGTATCCCTTAGCTCCAGCGTTTGTGCCTCCCGCGTTCTTACTTCGAGATCGTTGCGAACGCGAGTAAGACTATTCTCAGCACTCAAGATATCTTGCTTCGTGATGATCGTCCTATGCAAATATGTAGGAAGGTCAATTAGAAGTTCAAACTCAGCAAACTCTTGACTTCTAATTTACCATTGTTTTTTGCCCAGAGCGTCTGCAAACATCCATGCTGTAGCAATTGCACCAAATCCTGATAGTGTGCCCAGAACAACGGTGCCTAGCACGGACAAGCGAACCAACGCGGAAGTAAGAATATCTAGCCAAAGGGGTTTAGCGATAACTTGCTTCATGGCACGCACGCTGCACCAGAACGAACATACCCGCACTCGAGCTACTTCCGATTACGGGAATTCGCAATAACATCATGATATACGCCGAGAGGAAGAACAAGGGAAGCGCCAGTCGACGGGGCAGGGATGGACCTACGCCTGAAGCTACCCAGCCGTATAACTAAGATTTGATCGACGAAGAGAACGGGGGCAATAGGACTTACTGGATTTGTGGGGTTTGTAGGCGATGAATAGACACTGCAATACTGGGATAATGATTAAAATTAAGGCAACTAGCGTGATGAGGGAAATTCGCCAGTTGTAATAGCGTGATCTATACCAAAGCATCAGTAAGCTTCAAGAATGTGCATTGTATTTTGACATAGTAGCTTTCCACTCCGTTGGATTGAGCCTGCCTATCTTATACGATAACTTACTTCGCGTTCATTATATCATATGCCTGACACATCACTAGCAAGAACAGCATGCAGCTTTCGCTGAAGCATACTGCAAATGCTGTTCTAGCAACACTCGTAGGTCCCCACAACCATTCGGCGTTCCCGTCTCTGGGATGTGTCCGTGCAACACCTGGTTGAGGAAGTACCCCTAGCTCGAAGTAACTCGCACCACCGGCACGGGTGGGAGAGCGGGGGGTCGTTGGGGTGGTATCCGCAGGCACTTCAGATGAAGAATGGCCCAAGTTGGATGATGTGTCAGAGGAAAGCTTGTATAGGGATCGAATAAGGTAGGCTCGGCAAATATAGAATAGTCCCCCTCTAAAAGGGAAATATGAATAACAGGATACAACTAATTGGTGGATGGTACCTTGCGGCAAATAAGGCTGCGGTCTGATATACAAGTTTCGAATGACCAGAGTCTTCGTTGAGTAGAGCTTGTGTCATTTTCAAACCCTCAGACCGTCGCCAAGTATCAATTCTAGCTAAGAGCCTCTCAAGCGAAACGACAGTGCTTCGCTCACAGCCAATAGGCTGACCAGCCAAGAGACAATACAAAAGACTATTGAACGCGAGAGCAGTTAGCCTATTCAGTAATTGGAACAAAAGTGCTAATTTGTCTGGTCGTCGTGTTCAATCAAGATGGCTGAGCTGAGCCACGTGGCGCAACACAGCCAGACAAACATTTGGCGCCAATCAACCAATGATGTATACATAGCTAAATGATTTCCTATTTCATACCATTTCATAATGGTATAAAACCGATACAGATATTTTGTTATTGTCTGTAGCTATGTGTGAGCCGTTCACAGATATGGCTGCTCGTATAGTATTTGATAAATAGTGCTTCGCGCCAATGTTGGCAATTGTAGTAATATTGACACACCCATGATGCAAGACGCTATTGTAGGAGGCAACGACTAGAACGCGACACGGTCGTACTGAGAGTCCAATACATCCTCGACTATTTCCCGTTCAACACTCTTCCACATCTCTAGCCTGTCTTGGTGGCTTCCTCGTCCACGGTTGTGTAATAGTTTTATATATGCGTTTGCAGTGCCGAATTGGTGCTTATTCACGTCTAGAGCCGCGCTCCCCCGAGGTACAATCTGGAGGTTAGGCCAGAGACAAGATATATATCTGGATTCGATAAGTTTCTGAAGAGGACTACAACGGATAGAGATATAACTCACGTCGAAAAATTAAACCAGCCTTCCGCATCCACTAAACTAAACCAGGCGTCAAATATCTCTAGCTCAGGGTTTGCTGAGATTCCATCAGGCTCTGGCGTATTGGCTATGGCTCCCATTGTGTTAAAAGAAATGTATACCGAAAGCCATTTGAGTTTCGGTATACCAGAAAGTGGTGCAGCTCGTTGACATGCACTACAAGGTCTGGCCATCGTAAAACCCGTAGATGACGCAACAAAGAAGTCACTGCCTCCACTGCCTTGCGGCTTAAGTCGGGATGTACCCCCATATTTTTCAACGTGAGTTCTTGAAGAGGGCAACGTGACAACATTTGAAGCACGCTCTCATCGATTGCTGCTCTGAAGCCGGTCGCACGCACCAAGTGCAACCGGATCACCGTGAGATTAGGGCGATTCACTACTGGCAGGCTAATAAACGGTAGCATAGAGATCACGGGTGGCGCATAAGCGTTGTCCTCTGCTTCGGTTAGGTAGAGGCACCCGGTCAAATCAAGGGTGGTCAGATGCTCTCCCGTCGACGCCACCTGTAGCAGGGATTCAACTTCAGATGCCGGAAACCACAGAGCTGGATATGTTGAAGCTTTGAAAGCGACCCATTAGATAGATAGGTAGGTCCTATCTCCCATCCACCACAACGCCGTAAATTTAGAGAATGCAGATTCGGCAAATTATCGATGCCGCTTAGATATCTATCTAACAAGTACGAGCTTGTAGATAGCCTCTCGAGCAAGCTAGCACACTCCAGGTATTCCGCCGTATGATCTCGCTTGTGAGTCGCTTGCTCGGGCAATGCAAGCTCCTCTTGCGGCGTCATGCTCTCGGCTAGGACGTATAGCTCAAGTTCAATCAGGTTTGGAGATACCCTCCGAAGATGGTCAAAGATTATGTGACCTTGGCATTGGGATACTCTGAGTTCCCACCCTACACGCAAACGCCTCAGAGAGGAACATGCGAACGCAGCGATCCACGGATAAGGTGTCATGTCAAAGCGGACGTCGCTAGAGTCGATAGCAAGCGTCTCCAAGTTTGGTAGTAAGATCCGGCCAGAGCGTTCTAGCAGATGCTCCCACCCGGAAACAACGATACTCGTATGTGGTCCCTGGAGAACGTCCAGATGTAGGATATACGGAGAGTAGATCCCAAGCCGTCTTAGATCGGCGTCTAAAACATTCTCGGTGAAAGCCTATGACAAAATATGTGCACGGTCAGTAAAACAAAAACTAGATCGACAAACAGACTCGGTTGGGCTTACAAATTCTCTCTCTTTATATTTTCTCCTCAACGTCGGTTAGTCGGATAGACCATGGTTGTGATCTCATCACAAGGCAAGAGGCGGAGCACATGGACCACACTAGTATGATTCCACTTAAACCCAACAACAGAGTCGAACATAAATTTGCATGTCGACATCAGTGCTGTTCTATCCTCCTGTCCGAGCAATGCGAAAATGCATTTAGCAAGTTCGGATATTCGAAATACACGCTCTTGCGCGAGGATCGGGCTCTCGCCAGGCCCCTCCATGTGGTGATTGGTCTCGGATGCCACAGGGTAAGGGGGTGGCTATTGGAGTTAGTACTTTCGGATGATTCAAGAGAGTGTGTAGCGCGAGTATGAATTAGTTGGCTAAACAGTGTGCCCAGCTGGTGATAGTAGCAGTTGAAACGTCAGACAAGGCATAACCCCCCAGCGCCTAACCTCATTACACAGAGGTCACAAACAGCAACACACAATGCTCACCTCTTTATCGGGAAGGGTCTGTGAATGCTGGGGGCGAGGCCAACTTGGATCACGATTCTAAAATGCTTAATCCTCTGGATTTAAACAAACGAGATATAACATAGACTCCATGCGAGGCAGAAAACCCAAGCAAGTTGATAGCACAGCGATGTCCAACCAACGAAATAGCGAAATGAACGACAAGAGAGAGATGATACAACTACAGGTACTAGGTTAATGGATAATATGCAATAGAGTCGTAAGGGATGCAAAAAAGAGCTCTAGTCGTCTAGTTCTTCAGCCATCGATAGTCGGCGGTGTACGAGTTTTGCAACTGCCTGGCCGTCGATCGGGATTTCGCTTCCTTGGAATCCCTCCGGGTAGTTGACGGGAGGGGTATTGGGTGACGTGAAATGACTGGGCACTAACGTTAGCCGAGGCATATGGAACTGATGAAAAAAGACGTACTCAGATCCCCAGAACCCGTAATGTGTCATCCCGAGCGCCCGGGTAGTGTACTCGTAGTCGAACGCGAACCCACCAGGATAGAAGAATTCGATAACCGTTGCGCGAGGGTTAGGCAACATCCAGAGCATTGAGGTCAAGCCGTTTCCGTGCACGCCCATCAAGATCTAATAGCCCCTGATTAGACATGTTTCGCTATCAAGGATGAAATGGGCTCACTGTTGTGCGTCCGGCAAGCCTTATCTGCTCGTCCCTCGACATCTTTTCCATTTTGACAATATTAACCTCGTAGCCGTACTTGGCCTCCAACTCCCTCAGTGCCTTGACCAATTCCAAATGATCTTTTTCCTTCAGCATGCGTCGGCCCCATCCTTGCCGGGAGACGTAGGTGATAACAGGTTTGAGTGGCGTTCCATCCTCGTGAATACCAGAAAGCTCCTCCTCGGGTGCCCCAATAAAACTCAGCACATTTCGTCGGACAGGCGCCCACCAGTGTGCACTCCCAGGAAGGACAAAGACCTCGCTTGCAGTTCGACCACTAGCAAGGAAGTTTTGGCCCCTCATAGCTGCTGCGCGATCCGCGAATACGACTCGGTCGTAAACATGGACCTTGCCCGTTTCGGAGCGGTCAACCCAATCTTCCTCGAACGCGAGAGAACATGAAGGGAAAGCGGAGTGTAGGACGAATTGGTTCAGCTTCGAATAGTCACGCCATTTGGAGGCCGAGGTGTGAGTAAAGACCACGCGACGAGGTGCAGGTAATTTGGTGTTCCCCGATGCTGGAATCAAAGGATCGAGCGAAGAATATGTGCGCCACAGCCCAAAGAGAAGTTCTGCGGAAAAGTGGTAGTAGTGCTGGATGACTGGAATGTCTGTTGGCTTGAGAGCTTGACGATGGACAAAGTGCTTACACTGCGGTGGGTCATTGACGAGGAATGTTACTCCCTGGACGTTGGCGGCGGTACCAGTGCGTGCTGGTGTGGCGTCGTTTCCAAAAATCTCGGCGGCCTCCTTGGGGGTGATGATGCGCATGTGCTTGTCCGTCGGCTCCCGCTTGGCAACTTCCTCGGGCGGGTTCCAGACCTCGTAGCCAGACGAGGTCATCATCCGCCTTTCGGGGACAGCAGACGGATCGGACACAACAACGTAGATCGTTCCGTTGAGCATATAAAGTCGGTCGAAATTGTCCAGCCTGCACTATTGTTAGCTACCAACGCGGGAACGAACAAGGGAAGACGTACCTGGCGCGTGTGCAAGGATCGACGTCTCAGGTACTTGCCCGTTTGCCCACTGGATCTCCGTATCAGCAACAGTGTGGTCAGCCGAAGAGTGCGCGAGCGGGCCGTGGGGCTTGACGTGCGACGAAAACTCTCGATGAGGTTTCCGCGAGTCGGTGCTTTCGTAATAGGCAAAGTCATAGAGGTCGTCATCCTTGCTGTGACCGCTGAGAATGCTGGACCCGTCGCTGAGCCTAACCCGATCCCTGACGGCGGCGGCAGACGACCTTGCGAGTGACCATCCGCTGCTGGCGAGATTGGACTGGAATGTCACGAGGAAAACAATAGACATGCAGCAGACGAGCAGGATCTCGCGCCGGGTCGGGGCGAATGAGATACGCCCGCTGCTCCAGGTCGGTCGATCCATCGAGTTGCAGCTCTTTAGTGGAGGTTAAAATAGGCGTCAAGTTCAAAAAGAGTGACGGTGGTTATATCAAGAAGAAAAAAGGCTTGGTGCAGAGCGGTGCGTGAAGGACGGGGAAGATGGGGTCTAGGCGCCTCTTTATACCATCAAACACGCTTGTGACAAATATATCCCTGGAATGGCCGCATTGGTTACTGTTTCCATCTGCCTGCACATCGGCCGTCAAATGACGAGAAGGCCATGATGCAATAAACCATAGCATACCTTTTTTCATAAAATCTGGCTCCTTCGTTTTCCGGCCAAGGTGCCCTTGGGTGTCGGGAAGTACCTCGGCACAACCGAATAGTGGATGCTTTGTTCTAACTTGTTTAGACCGTACTAACAACAACTCAGACACTATTGCGAACTCCCCAAACTTATGCTGAGCCAATCGCTCAAGCCTTTGCCTAGGGCTAGATCTTAGTATGCCCCTCCAAAGCCTAACCCGGGCACTAGAACCACTTGTCCGGTCATGTGCCGAGCCAGCGCAATTGAAGCTCATACTGTTATTTGTCCCTATGTGAGAATCGTTTCATTCACACGGGGTAGTTTCAGCCAATGCACGGCCTAACGAACTCTTGTTGGCTTCTCTAGTTACGCCTCACTGTTGAAGGATCGAGGATTCGTGCGAAGTCCGATCACCAATCGGCGCCACTCATTACCGCCCGCTTTAGGGATTGCACGCTCAGCGAATCACAAAAAGGAAAAAAAAAAGCATCATTCGACTCCAAAGACACCTTTTGCCCATCGCGCTATGACGACTTCAATGTTGACCACATGCGATCAAGTCGATATTCGCGCGGATGAAGCTTGACATCTGGAGGATGAATTGTTCGGACATTCCCTGGGCGCTGTGCGAGTGCCAAGATCCCAAGCGAGTGTAGGAGATACAATGCCGTTGCGACCAAGTCAAAGCCACGCCAATCAGATCCTCATCGTCGTGGCGCTGGAATCCGGCGGATACATCACAAGGTCTGGATGAAGTTCCTTAGACTATGCTTATCCGAGTGTGTGACTATATGATTGGAAGTAGGGGGGTTCTGCTGCCAGGGCTGACCACCACGAGTTTGATTGTCGAGCCTGACGAAAATTACTAAGCGCTCATGGAAGAAACATTGTTCAGATTGCTCGGTCGCAGCGTGGTGTAGACTCTCGGGGGGTCTAGCACTTCACGACAAACGCTCATACGCGAGACAATAAGGCGAAACCCCCATCTTTAACCTCGATAGGTTACACTCGAGGTACTTGACTGATCTTCTCCTCAAAGGGATTTCTGATAATCTCGGGGGTATCGGGCGTGGGATGCTACAGCTCAACACGTATGATTGAGTTAAAGTTTGCCGAGGCTGCGGTTGGCTGATACGACTCTCGGGGAAGGATAAGATTTGCTCGGATGACGTAGGTAAAGCTGAAGGATTTCAGGTGAAAACTGCCTAAACGTGGATCGTTGATCGCGCGATTGATATTTTGTAGATGCAATTTCAAGTGTGCCAAGTCGAGAAACCATACCCTAATGTGTATAGGCTTATTGACACGGGATTGGGAGATATGATGCTCACAGGAAATCGGCCATGGTAGTATCACGAAGAGATATATAAATAAACGATGGGAAAAGTCATTTTCATGGGATTCAACTGAACCCATGCCGTGTGATAAACTTGTGCGGCGAATTTGTATGCACAGCCGTACCAGCCTCAGAAAATGAGTCCAGGCGTCCAAAATAAAGCCCAGATAACTTCGAAGGTGCTGTAAGTACATGAAAATCAAAGGGGACCATTCAATACAAGACACGAGTGCACCTATGGGGACAAAGACCCAATTTGTGAGACGAGGACACCCATGAGCACTCAGCTTAGCGACGAGAATTACCAGATACCTACCTAGTTGAACTCTGGCGTGCGAGTGAGACGTATATCAAACACCACTGGCTACCGAATGAGCTTATGTTATAAGATCAAGTTAAACACGTCGAAAATGCTCGAAGTTTTTCAACATGTAAAGGAGCAAGGCCCTGGGTCACGAGCATCATGGTTGTCTTTGTGTATTTGCGCGGCGCCTCTTTGCCAAGAGTTTGAGGTCAGCCAACACTTCAATCATCTCGGCACAGATCAAGAACGAGTATTGCTGATTTCTGGATATAAAAGCCCTTTGCCCTGAATACTGAATACTTTATCCGAAAGAAACCAAACTGTTTTACTGGCTTACCATCTATCTCCTGGCGGATTGCTGAATCCAAATGATGCTTCGCCCAGCCTCTCACTCGCGCCATGTTATTCGTCATATATCATGCTCTACACATCGTAGTCTCTCCAGGCTAAACACGTATTCAAGTCTAACCGTCAAACCTCATACACACTCTATAGTTGCTGGTCCCCTTGAACCTCCTCTTGTCGAGCTCACATTTCCGGCATACTTCAGAGAACACATCCTCGCAAAACATGATTCTCGACCTGCTCTCATAAGCCGACACGAACAAAACGTCCGCTGGACGTTTGCAGAATTTGATACCCAGATTGAACGTATGGCTCGGGGATTGCTTGCCGCTGGCGTCAAACCAGGCGATCGAGTGGCCACAATACTTGGAAATTGCAGGTGATTAAATGTGTGCACGTGAAGGAAGCGATGTGTTCGATGCTGATTGGCTTAGTGCATACGCGATCTTGCAATGGGCGTGTGCGCGGATTGGAGCAATTATTGTCACTATGAATCCAGCATATAAGATGCACGAGATTGCAAGTGGGCTGTATGCTTCGTGTGTTAACTTGTCTGACATGTCTCCATCTCGAACCTGCTAAAACTCGGTCAAACGCCTTACTCAGATCATGGCTCTCAATCATGTTACCGCGTCGACCCTCATATTAGCACCTTCGATCCGCAAGTCTCCTTTCCTTGACATGATGAAAAAGGCGCTTCCCACGCTCTCTTCAACGCCTGCCGGGCGGGATATCAATGACCCGGAACTAGCTAGCCTCCGGAGGATCTTTGTCGTTGATAATACTGGTGACAAATCGTCATTCCAGGCCGAGATGAACGGTATACCCTGTGCCGTCGACCTAACTGAGGTGGGGAGTGCTCGTTATGGTACCGAACCGGAGACCGAAGCGTCAATTATCAGACACCTCGATCGGAATGATATTGTGAATCTTCAATTTACAAGGTGAAAAAATAGGCCTTGATTGATTGATCGACTGGGTCTCACAATTTTCTCTGACAGCGGAACAACGGGTCTACCCAAGGCAGTTTCGGTGAGTCGTCGTGCAAAAGGGAAATGGCGAGGCTAAACCGAATCAGCTCACTCACAGGAATTTATTGAACAACGCGTTGGCGATTGGAAGGTGCATGCGGTTGTCCAATCAAGATATCGTTTGCAATGTACCTCCACTATTCCATTGTTTTGATGAGTATTCTTCCTCCAGCATTTTTTAAATGGCTGGCCTAACTCTTCCCTCTCTCCCCCGCGCTACACTACCGTTGATCTCCCTCATGCACCATAATGTATCATTCATCCTCATCGCCTCCACGCTTAGTATTGGGAAACCTTGCAGCATGGGTTCACGGGTCTGCTATCGTATATGCGTCCGAGGTGCGCCTTCCTGACACCGAGGCCAACCGAAAAGTACATGACAGTCTGTTTACTTAGTCCTTCGACCCCCAGGCGATCGTTCAATCAGTCTCGGATGAGCGATGCACCGCCTTACACGGGGTGCCTACCCACTTCATCGGAGTTTTGGAAGAACTAGAACGACGTGGAGCTAATGCAGGACTGGACATGAGTAATTTGAGGTAGGGAGATCTCTTCGTGTGCAATGCACGTATATCGAATGCATTCCACTGACACGAGGGCCCCCTCGTATCACCGATCATCAGGACCGGGATTGCTGCCGGATCTCCTGTGCCCATCGACCTTATGCACAAACTAATCGAGAAGTTACACTTAAGCGATCTCACAATCGCATATGGTATGAGTAAGTGATATCAGCTTGGGGCAGCACGTGATTGGTACTATCCCCTTTATTGGTTTGCGCCCCTCGATCCGCCTCATTCGTAGCCGAGACGAGGTGGGTCATGGTCTCTCCTAACTTCAATTATTTGAATTCATAAGCCCTTAGCCCAGTGTCTTTTCAAACAACACCTGACGATCCTCTCGAGACCCGAGTTGAAACTGTTGGTCGGGTCCAGCCCCATGTGCGCGCCAAGATTATCAATGAAAAGGGAGATTTGGTCCCAGTAGGTCAGCTGTGAACGACCTCATGAAAAAATTAGGGGCACTGATTTTCAGTACAATGCGAAAGGTGCCGCTGGGGAACTTTGCGTAGCTGGCTACATGGTGCAAAAAGGGTTGGTGTATTGCGTGCACAACACAGCGTGCATACGGCTGAGGTTGCCCCATATTTTTTTCAGCTACTGGATGGATCCTGAGCAAACCAAATCGGTAATGAAGCAGGATGATAGTGACCCAAATATCCTCTGGATGCATACAGGCGATCAAGCAGTTATGGATCGGGAAGGATACTTGAGGAGTAAGCCCGAAAGTGCTTCTCCCGATTTTAGGGTATTTACTCTTGTGGTATCTTTGACCAGTCACAGGGCGTATCAAAGTATGCCGAGTATAAAGCGTTTGATATGTTTATGCACCGCTTACGCGCTGGGGGCTGCAGGACCTTATTATCCGGGGTGGGAGGTGAGGTTAGCAAGCGCTTTGCTGTCAAGCTGACTCTAACCTTGATACCGCGTCTGCCACATGTAGAACCTCTCTCCGGTCCGGATTGAGAATTGTCTCACTTCCCACCCAGATATCACCGAAGCCGCGGCGATCGCCGTTCCTGATGAACGATATGGTGAAGTGGTCGGCGTTTGGATCACGCTACGCCACGGAGCGAGGAGACTAAACCCAGAAGAAATAGTCGATTGGGTTAAAGATCAGATGAATCCACAGGTAGTAGTAATTCATTCACTTGCATTGCATTTGTTAAAAAACGACTTCCTGTCAGAACGCCCCGAGTTGGGTATGGTACTTAGGGGAAAACGGTATTCCAGCGCAACTACCGAAAACCGCGAGTGGAAAAGTCATGAAGAATGTTCTGAGAGAATGGGCGCGTTCATTGGTTAGAAAATCTTGCAAATGATAAGCATATATTCTTGTAGGGAAATAAAGGGCGTCTCCTGCAGAAATGTATCCTTTGGTAGACTCCTCCCTCTCATGCCTGCCGTTGAATACGATGGGCACAACAAAGCCCAAACCTCTAATGCCAGGTTCCCCAATCCAAGATGTTCTTGCACGATGTTTCCACGAACAACGAAATGATGATGCCATTTCATTATGGGACGAACCGAATGAATCTTACGCCTATTGCCGCGAATACGCAAAACCATACCTTCCATCGTCCAATTCTCGGTAAGAGGAATGTAGAGCCCGTGAATTGATGCGAGCTAACCCGTATCAGATATTCTCCCCCTCGAAATCAAAGCTCATCTGCTGAGTTGTTCGTACTTTTACTTGGATTCTTTCGTGCCGTAAATAGTAATCCTGATCAACAGACAACACGGTTTGAGTGTGCATATACATCCTGAAGGCCGCCCATATTATCAACTAGAGGAGTTCGTAACGACAGAAGACATGCGAAATAAAGAGGTTGCAAACGGGATTCTAGCAGCACTCAATATTTTGTGCTCTATGCTATGGAATTTCCGGGATGAGTGCCCAGATTTCAGCCTCTATTCGAGTGTCGAACTGTGCATCGAGTTGGAATCACTTTCATCGCCCCCTCACTTCAAATACTACATAGTGGATCATAAGCAACGCTCTATAGTTTGGGTTAATTCACAGATGCCTGCTGAAATCGAGCATGCAAATGAAACCACACGAGGTAAATGATAGGCATAAATACACGAGTTCTGAGAGCTAAGATTAATTATCGCACAAGTGAACATGCTTCGAGAGGAGTATTGGAAGCACGTTGAATACCATCCTTGCCATAGATTCACCACATCAAAGGATTTCGAAGAGTTGAAACAACTTCTGGCAGGATATGCTACTGGTAACGCCTAGGTAATTGATGACTACAGGGAACTCACAACTTTTACGCTGTAGATGCCGCCACTTCGGAAGGCTCCACGTCTCCGATGTCAGCAAGAGATATTAGGAAGCATCTCAAGGTTCTGGAAGCGCTCGGCGACCAGGAATGCACATACAAAACGTGGGCAATCGGTTCGTGCTTTAAGAATTGGGTGGGTAGACAAAAACGAAGCTGTATTTATAGCAAGGCTATTCGGTCTCTTTATCCGTGGACAGCTTGTCAACCGATACGGTAGCCAGGATGCTCGTCTCGACAGATTTGCATCTCTGGACTGCAAGCCCCTGAAGTTTACTGGTCAATATTCGGTTATCAACTCACATATCATGTTCGGTTTTGGATCTTCCCATCTCAGACGTTGCGCCAGGGCGTGGGCGGATCGAGTCGCATATACGGAAGCTTGGAGAGCATACAAACAGCACTACCTCGACGAATGGAAGCAGGTCGAATATATTGTGAGCAATAGCGAGTTGATTTTTGCGTGTTAGCACTGAGATGTGGGTCGTAGGCCTGTGCAATCTTAGTGTAAGTTTTTAATGAATAGCTATGACCCGGAGCTGAAACCACGAGATAGCGCTTGCACAAATTTTTATGCCCATGCATACTCAATATCGGGTTTCTTTGCCGTGCGAGCGGCAGGGTTGTTGGCCATCACGTCGGGGGGACTCGGCTATTATATGTCAAATGAGTTGATAAACACAGGCGATCACGCAGCCGACGCGGTACGTATATAGCTCCAGCCCTTTATTGTATTTCACCAAGGTGTTCATGATCCAAGGCAACTTACTTTCAAGAGAAGGAGGATTCAACATATGGTATTCAGCGTCTTTCTTTACTTAATTGTGCGCCCCAAACAAGCCTTGTATGGTCCACAGGACTGTTGGTACTTGCAATGATATTTTAATGTTCATTATTCGACTGCGAGTTTTGAGTTTCAGCGTTTGGCGCCGTTCGCGGTCTTGTAGCGCTGTAAAAGCCCGGCCGGGAAAACCCGCACTGTCCATAAATGTCATTTGGGAGGTTTGATACAATCGAATGTCAAGTATTTTCAGAATTAATCATCGAATATATGTGAACATGCGCCAATACATGGGGAGTCACTGAATCGGTGGTATTTGCTCGAGACCACCTTGCAAAGGGGTTATCCCCACGATAGGCATTTTGTTAGCCTTCTAGTCTGTTCATGACAGCTTTGTGTTTCACGATAAAACGCATTATATGCCACTACTGGATTATCACGTTGAGCATGCATCCGGCCCAGTTCCTCCACATCTATCAGCCACTCTGAAATTATGCATAGCCCCTAGCTTTTGTTATTCAGTTTTTTATAGCACCAGTTTGCGCTGTGGTCACACAGCTCGCCTCTCTATTATCTATATCTAGTGGATCGAGTGGCAATGTTCCCGCGCGGAGGGCAAGGAGGCTCAGAAGCCCAGCTAAGCGAGTGCATTCTACATTTTTCTTACCACCCAAGACTCAATCGGCTACAAAGCTCAGGAACGAGCTGGAAAGAGGTCTGAAAATTTAGTAACGCAGATAATTTCATCCTGAACCATCATTTATCCTTATCCGGGGCCATTGCTTTGTTCGCTGGAGAGCATTTATAGGAGCCTGCTGTGCTAGCCAAAACACTCAACTTACCCCCTTGCAGTTTCCCGAGCGATATACCTACGCTTTTCGCCTTGAATAATCCCAACCACGGACACACTTGAACATGATATAGCTACAGTTCACGCGATAGCGTGATGTGTAAACTTTGTCTTCATGGTATACCGATTATGCCGATTGAGCTGTTACATACCAAACCCAGCATGTGTGTCGTCTCTAGCTGTCATCATGACACTTCATTAATTTATATTTAATGCTAGATGCGTACACAGGCTTGGACTACCGTGCGTAGCTTTAGTCTACTGCTAATGCGCATATATACTCATTACCATTTTGCCCCGGATCACAGCCGTTTCGAAGCTGAAGCCATACCGAACTTCAGGGTTTATACTTCTCCACAAGGGCTGCTTTACTATAAAAATGGAAGTCTAATCACAAAAAGCGACTGTAGGAAGTTTAAAATACGAGATACACTTTTGATAGCAGAAGCACACATCCATGCGTCCATGGCGGAGACAGTCAACTTGGAGGATTGCGACATCGTGGTTGATATCTGCTGTGTTTCTCGGCGATCTCCTAAATATAGATATTACATCGTTAATCATACACGGAGAACTATACACTGGTGCTGCGGATATCAAGAGCTAATTGAGCAGGAGACTGGTAAGGCCATACTCGATGGCTGCGTTTACGAACGTATCATCTGAATGAACCCTTTGCAGGTCGACGAAGGGACGAAGCAGAATATTGGCGCCATGTCTCCATTTTTCCTAATCATCGCCTATTCGTACGCGACGATCTTAATGAGGCAAGGCAACTCCTCGCAGGGCCAAATACACTTGGTATGTTCCATCGTTCGTGTCACCCGAAAGGGCATTCACAACTGGAGTATAGATTGGGGCTTAGTCCCGAAAATATTGAATATCTTGGTATCCTTTTGGATAGTTTTCATCAATCGAATGCGGATCCGAATGCACATGCCACGTTTGCCATTGGTGGGTGGGATGCAAACAACCTCCTCGCACGCTAACTCTTAGATCGTTTTTGGCGTTTTAAAATGTCCCAGCAAGGATAAATAGCCTGAATGCCGAATGTATAATTAAAGATTACTACGTTGCTATTCGAAATAATTTGGCTGGTAGGGGATCTGGTGGGCTACTCAATACTTTGCTTGGATTCGTAAGTTCGAGTGCTGTTTAGGCACTTAAATCGCACTCACCAATGCCGTCTGATCCCCTCTATCAGATCTTGTTGCGCACAAGGCCATTCTATCACCCCGAAAACGATCATCGCAGTCATCATTCTAGCAGTTCTCAGTCAAGTACGCAGAGTGTTCATGATACACCAGCACACTCAGCCCCAGCCTCTCCCCAACCAAGCTAATATATTCCTGATGAACGACGCTGTTGATTTCGATGCAAATGTTTGGCATCGTACGAATGTGTCTATATCGCATGAAATGTATCTTGTTCTATTCTCGACTACCAGGGCTCTAGCGTGGGGGGAGCTTGTTGTGGAGAAGGCCCAAAATTATATGGCGTGTTGATTTGATGGCGGTGATTTTTCCACACGGTCTCTACCTACCTGAACGGGGCCGCTACGTGACGAGGCAAGCGCATCAATTACCCACCATGATTGCAAGGCACAGCCGTGTTTGTCTCGAGGGATGTCACGTGGAGCATAATACCACGTGACGCGGAAGCACTAATGCGTTGCAACGGCCCTTCGATAGTCCCGCCGAGTGTATCTTAGTGACCAGAAGCCAAGATGCTCTCCGGCTTTTGTTTCTGCTGGCCACCTCGAGCCCCCGACAGGCGCCTTTTAGTCTGCCCGCGATTTCCCCTCCAGCCAGCCCGCAGTTCGGGCACTGGATTGTCGCTCATTCTCCTCGTGCTGGTCTCGACGGCCCGAGCGGTGGTCTCTCCCGGTTGATCTGGCAGAAGATCGTTTCGCTGTTATATTCTTACTCCCACTACCAAACTTCCTGTCGCATTGCCCTCACAAACGACCTTGACGTTGTCTGCTTAATATATGCTCCGCCCGCTCTTGTATCGTGGGACGACATCACTTTATGAGAGGGATTTGCCCCACCCGTTCGCATCAACCTCTGGCCTACACCAGCATTATATTTGCTGCTATGTTCCTACTTTTGGTCTCTTGTGCTGAGGCTAGCCCGGTCCTTGTCTCTCGGGCGATTGTTCGACCAATTCCCATGCCAGGGTTCAATGTTTCCGTCTTCGACGAAAACACTGGGGCACCGATACCCCAGGTTCCAGCATCCGATGGTGGGGGGTTGATTAATGGTCGAGTATTTTCCGCCCCTAATATTATCTGGGCAATCATGGGAGCTGCGGTTGGAACCCCTTTGGGTGTAGCAGGAGTGAAACTCTGGAGAGTTACTACGGCACTTGGTACTGGCCTCTCGTTCGCTTTTGCTAGTGAGTAGCAGTATGGCTCAGCTGCCTGTGTTTTACTGGCTAATTTCTTGGCATAGTTTGGGCTGCGATAGTCAATACGATATCTGAAACCGGCCTTTCCCCATCGCAATCCATGTCGGATATGCTCATATTACTTATCACTGGCGGGGCTTTTGTCTTGGGCGCGATAGGAGGGGCATTTCGCATAGCAGTAGTCCCCGCAATGGGTGCAACTTGTGCCATTGGGGGTGCATCCATTGCGATCCGCGCCGTCATACTCCGCCCAGGACTATTGGTCCCTCCAGGCTTGAATAAACAGCTAGCATTCGTCAATATTGTGCTCGTAACCGCTGGCGCCCTGTGCGGGGGGCTCAGTGTTATCTTCAATCAGAGAGCCAGTATGGTAAGGTGTCTGTAAATACCAATGAGTATGTGGCTAATTCTACCCACTCTTCAGATATTTTCCACAGTCTCAGTCGCCTCATTCCTCGTAGCTTTGACAACTGATTTACTTGTCAACGGCCAGAAGGGAATGAGTCGTGGACTTAGATCCCTCTTTGACATGAACGACAATCACTTAGCGGTGAGAAGCTTATTGGAAAACTGATTTTCTAGCCATGCACTGATCGTTGATACGCCCTTTGTGCACTCGACAACGCACCGCCCTCGCGCATGGCCCTCATCACAATATACAATAACAGGATCTGGCTGGCGCTGGATACAACCCGCCTTTGTCGTCACAAATAATCGTTGCTTGTTCACTCGGGCTTATGTGAGCGGCTCATAAATAAGCTTTTTTAAAAAGATCTCCGCCTAATATCGAGTCCACTCGTGGAGACCAATACTTTATTTATTTCAGCATTACATGTTTCCAGGGCCGTTTATGCAACCAAGAGCGCGCGACAGATTTCAATCTATCACTGGTAAGCGAGCCTACCGAATAGGTTGTTAGCAGCATGCTTCTATTGCCTGTAATAGATTCATTGCCCAACGAGAAAGCGTCACCCACGCCTTCCAAAGCAGGCCCAGTGGTTCGAAATTCGTTCTTTCTATATTCCGAGTTCCGGGTCGTTCATCAAATCCTAGCTCGAACAGAGCCTCTCCCAATTTGTCAGGTGCGGCGGCTTTTGGACGACGAGGTCCTCCCAAACCGGCAAACGAACGTCGGGGGAGTGCGGATTACAACTATGGCGCAGGTGCTTTTACGTTGCCGTCAGAGATTTTACGGCAAGAATCCAGACGAAACCTCCAACCTGCACAACCACCCCGCCCAGCGCCACCCCCTCGCGAGCTACCCTTGTCTACGCCTCGCAACGCACCTCTTGTCGAGGTACGGCGACCGGCACCAGTTGCGCGGGAGCCTGCTCGGCCTTATCCTACAGCGTACAACATTGGATACGGGCCGGATCCTCGCGGTATTCCTGGGAGTAACTTCATAGGTGTTCCTAGCAGAGGAACCGTTGGTCGAGCGGCAACGATTCCAGCGCACCCAGCTCGCCCAGAAGCATCTCTTCCAGCGTCTACGCAACCGAATCCCCAGGTGGCCGGAGCTCCAGTGCAAGGGCTCGGAGTTCCTCCGAATTCACGTATCGCTGGAATCTCACCGACCCCGTCTCCAGGAGCCGTATTTGAACCAGGATCGACGCCGCGCATGCGAATTGGCTTAGGGATGCTGCGTCCTCTCAGCGCGGATTCGATTATTGACGCCTACGGGGGCGGGACGGATTCAGGATATAGGTATGGAGGGGCGAGAGAAGGTCAAAGGGTAAGTCGATTGGTGCTGCCAAATGGGGTGATTATCTAACTCGAATGCTTTGATGAACCAGGGGAGAATATGATTGAGATGGCTTTGCGCAATTTATGCTCTTGTATGACACGGACATTCTAGTCAATCAATCTTTTGTAGCGTCGAGCTAGACCCCCCTGGTGTTGTGGATGTAATTGTGCGGGGCACATCCGTTATGAACAGCGGGTGACTTGCTACGACAAGCCGAATGGTGTAGCACAATAAAGCGAATAAATTAGGTGTGTGAGGGACGCTCACGATGGACATTAATCTTCGCTAGAAATATAAATAGTCAGCAAAGATGAACATGCACAAGGAATGACGATCAGAGCACAGAGTGGTACCCGCGATGGAAAATAGTGTTTCGATATCGGCAGAATAGATCAATACTCACTCAGCGGTTTCCCTCCTCATGAATAGATCATTGCTCCTGAGAATGCGGCAAATGCTAATCCACCGGCAGCAGCGGCTCGAGGTCCAGAGTTTCGCGCTAACACTGCACCAGAAAGGAACCCAGCCGAAACGGCATTTGTGATATCGTTCTTAGCACGGAACTATACAAAATATGCAGCGTCAGAATAAAGAGGAAAGGGCAGTGAAACACGGATGTTTTGCCAATTTTTTGGGGTTATGCGCGTTTGCGGGTTCTAAAATCACGGACTTACCCCCTCTATACAGCATTCTATTCCCGAATATAACGCGCCAACCTTGGCAAATCCACTCCCCGCGCGCCACATACTCCTCCCTGTGCTTTTGAAAAACTCTGAGGTTTTCTGCGTTGTGCTCAGGTTTGGATCGTTTGTTAACCTGTTCATCGGATCCTCGTATGCAAACGAGGTACTCATAAGCGAGAACACGGCGCCGAGACCGAATCCTTCGAGGAATCGTCAGTGTCTTTGTGCGGTATAGTATATAGTGGCTCTCACCAACAGCTCCAGAGAGTACACTTTTGAATGCGCAGCTCTCGGAAGCCTCTCGCATGAATTTCTCGACCTTTTTCTGCTGCTCCAGTGCAGGTCGATCTGCCTCCGTTAGGCCCGGAGGTAACGGCTCCTTTCCGGAGGGAAATATAGGTACTCCGATATTCATTTTACTTTTTTGAAGATGGAGGAGAGCTTCGTATGGCCTTAAGCGTGGGGATTTATCTAAACGTCGCCAGATGAAAGCCAAAACTTAATTAGCTGAGTCAGCTGAGCGCTCGTCGAGTACCTTGCCCAGCCAGCCGCCACCGCACGGAAGCGAGTTGGCTCTGTCTAGTTCTTTCCAGAATACCAATAGCCCACCCCAACCAAGCACTCGTGGGATACAGCATCCGTAAAACTTTATGCACTCTACCTCTACACGGACCGCGTTGATGATATCATGATCGCAGTTAGCGAATGCCAGGCCAGCTTAGCCCCTTGGGAGCGAGTGTTTCAGACTCCAGAACTCGCGCTGCTGATTTTGGAGCATGTCGAGCCCCAGTTCCTTCCTACGCTCATATCCGTTTGTAGGGTGATATTTTATCCTGTCGCCGCCACGATCTGGAAACATACCTCTTGTGTTTCCCCGCTTTTGCGACTGTTGCCGTGTACAGAGATCAAAACTTTACGAGGTTATCCGAGATATGGCCCGAACTATAAAACGGGTAGAAACTTTGTAAGTCGATTACAGTTGCATTAGTTTCCCCAATAAAGGCTAATTCACGGTTCTCGAACAGACATTCTCGGGGCCACTTGTTGACTCAGACTTTCGGCGCTTCCGCATCTATGCACCATACATCACGCACCTAGATTTATACAAAACTCTAGACTCGACCGTAACCATCTCAGGTTGGAGGCGACTATTGGACTATGTGGATTCTGGTCATGTTCTTCTGCCAAACCTCACGAGTCTCGTTATCAAGTCCAACGACGCCCGGTGCGGCATGCTGCCCTATCCATGGGTCGCTGCACTCGCTTCCAGCTCTCTATGCGAGCTGCGTATTGGATGGGGGCTAAGGGTGTCCCGTGGGGTCGGCTCTGCTATCCTCCAGCACTTGATGAGGCTGTGCGTTCGGCTGATCGCACTCGAACTGCATATCGTGCCTTACGAAATGGAAGAGCAGGAAGAATGCCTCTTGCCAGCGCCAGACGCTACCGGACCAGATCACGTAGCAAAGTTTTATCAAAGCGCCGTGACGCTCAAGAGCCTATCGACTACATCGTATGTAATCAACAATTATTCGCAACATATCAGTCGACTCCCTGCCCTTCAATATATTGAGATAGAGGCTTATAAGTCATTAAAGGAAGAAGTGCCAGTGACGTATCTCCGCAACACATCGTTTGGTCCCCTTCAAGAGCTTCGGCTAGCCGGATTTGTTTCGTCGGATGTCGAGTCTGCATGGCTAGTGTCCAAGGCGACCAAAAACATCACGACGCTTGACGTCGTCCGCACCCATCCCACCGTAATCGTATCGGGGGATTCCGAGTTGGACCTCTCCTTTAATCTCTTCCAATTCCTCACCACCTGTCTCAAAGAGTGTCCACGGCTCACGGTACTCCGGCTGGAGTTTACCCAATCCTCTGGTATTATCGCAAAGATAGACGAACAGTCATTGCAACTGTTGTCTCAGTATCCACTCCGTGAACTTTCCATGGAGATGGTATGGGTCGCCAGCGCTCTAGAAGGCTATGTAGTCGAGCGAGTCACTACTTTGTTGGTCCATTTGGAAGTACTCGTATGGACCGACTTGTTCGTGCCTTTCTCTGAGTTGCATCGCTTTCTTCGTATGGGCAAGTTGAGACACCTTACTGCTCGCATCGAATCGTTCAAATTGACCCCTGCTGATATGGGCGCCATACCCTGGCTGCCGCGCGGTGCTTCGGGTAACCCCAAACTGAGTAGTTTTGCTAGTACATTTATCTTCTCGAGCGACGGGGATTGGTTCAGGTTCGCCTCGTGAGTGTCATGGTTGCATATTGGGCACCCCGATTCTGACTGTTTGGACTTAGATATATATCCCATATGTGGCCAAACGTACAGCTCTCGATCCAAAAGCACAGCTTGGCGTTGTGCGTGCCAGACTATCAGTCCTCCCGTGTGCAGATCGCGAATATGTACATGAGGCTGTTACGGTCCCGTGGGCGAGGCGGCCAGAAGGATAGGATGCGGATGTGGGTCGCTGCTGGGGGAGTGTCAATCGATTCTAATCTGTATGATTAGTTTATTTTCTCGTGTTTTACTCAGGACGGTGTCACGGACAGTGCTTGTGTTCTTGTATCCCCCTGCCTTGGTTGTTTGTTCTGTTTCAGTATTTCGTAGCGAATGAGTTATTGTAGCGCGGTAAAATCTAGGGGTCTATTTAGGGTGACAGATTTGCTCTTCCTGCGTGAGCCACTTGATGTGTACTTGAATTCCTGCCTTGGGCTACGGGCCAGTGTCTGGCTTCTATTGCATATGTGATGGTAAAGCGATTAACCCTTGAACTTGGCTCATCTGGGAAAGTTGGTTCTTTGGTTCACGGACCGGATCTAGAGCGCCTTCGTACTATGTGCGCGTTTTCTGGCAAGGCGGCATATTGAAGGCGACAGGTTAACGACAAGATACCTTATCGGAATAAATGCAGTGTGTATACCGTTTGGTGATGGCGAAATGAAAAGACCGCACTGTTTGACGTTTCTGGAGCGTGCTTGTGAATTGCGAGGTATACAAAAGATAGTGCATGCGCTTCGGATGAATCTGCTTTTAGCCATGATGTGGTTCTTGGACCTGAATGGATGTATGATTCAGGTGAGCTAGGCTATCATGCTCCCCGTGGGGGCTCATTGGACACTGAATGGAAATGATGGCAATGGCTGAGAGCGCATATAGGTTAACATTATGGCCGACGTTGCGACCAGGCGGTGGTGTCTCTTCAGGCTATGCTGAAACACCCATAAATGTGCCTCGAACGGTCATTTGTCTGCCGGGTTCGTGCGAGCTTACTCGGCTGCACGATGCCGTGATTGAGGTCACAACGCTCCTCCAGATGCGCCGTCATGATGTCGACGAGTGTCTGGGATGTTGCATGGGGATGTTCCATCGTGGCATTAATTAGCATGTGGAAAGTATTTAGCATCGCGAGGGCGCACTACGTCACCGCTGCATTTCAGCTGCTTACGAACGCGCGTTTCCAGGAGCGATCGGTCTGGGGCGTCCGACGTAAATCAAGCACGGTCGCATGGCAAACCGCTGTACAGACAGGGCATGAATGTATTCGATTTACAAGTAACCTTGTTACGAGTGAAAAAATAAAGGAGCCAGCGAAGGCGACAAGGCAGAGCGAGTGGCTGACTGGGCAGTTTCAATTTCAGCACAGCCACTTGTATAAATTTCCGGCCAGTCCAGGGCTGGCAGATTCCCTACTCTCGCCAGTCACCTCCGACTTGGGCGTCACCTTCAGCTTCATCTGCCTGCCTTTCTCTGTCGTTGGACGGAGCAAAGCCTGCCGGTCGGGTCTATTTTACGACCTTTCTTTTATTTCTCGTTTTCGATTCCGACGTCCGACTCCCCCTCGCCACCGACGTCGAGCACGACCAAAAGCATACCAAAACACAATCGATTGCAGACTCGTAAGTCGCTGGCCGCGCCCGATCTACTCGACGCTAACCATGATGCAGAAATGAGCAGTTCTGTCAAGCCCGCAACGCAATCCAAGGCATCGAATTCGTCTCCGCTCGCAAACTCGGCGTGGTCAAAAGGACCTCCGCAGGCGGCTGCAGCAGCATCCAATTCGTCGCGCGCACAGTCTCCTGCTAACAACGCACCCGCCAATGCCTCTCCCGGAACTCACTCGCGCCGACCAAGTACCCTCGGGCCCAACGCAGGGCAGGGGGCCGTAAAGCCCGCTGTCACCGTCAGCCGGGGCATCCCCGGCGCAGGCCACCGACCAAGTGAGCACATGGGATTTATATACCTATATATTGCTCTGGCTGACGACGGCCGCAGCCGGCTCGATTAGCTTCGGTTCGGTCGATGCAACGTCTGCCGCCGCGTCCCCGCCCGCCACAGCAACCGAAAAGGCCAAGCAGCCTGACCCAGCGCCCGCCACACCTGCTACACCGACTGCAACTACTGCCGCACCTGCGTCCCAGTCACCAGTGGTAGCGACAGCACCGGCAGCGGCGCCAGCACCAGCACCAGCACCAGCAGCCACGCCCGCTCAGCCACCAGCACCGGCACCAGCACCGGTCAAGGCAAATGGCGTCAAGGTCGTCGCGCCGACACCCACACCAACCGGCCGCAACGCCCACCCCCATATCGACCGCGAGTAGCACTCCGCCGGCGTCCACCTCTACACCCAAGCCCAAAAAAGTCCTAAACATCCATGCGTTTTTCCAGGGTGGAGGTGGGGCCCCACCGCCCGCTCCTGCTGCCGCTTCTGCGCCTCCGGCTAACCCGACGCCGGCTCAACAGCCTCCGGCTCCGACTGCACCGGCCGGACCCAATAATGGGCCGCGCCCACCTTATGCCGGTCGAGATAGCCAACCATCATTTCCCAGGAGCCCGCAAATTTCGCGTCCGCCGCTTGCCGGTACCCAGACCGGGAGTGCTGGGCCCAGGCCGGCCGGCAGTCCCAGAATGGGCGTGGCGCCGATGCCTGTACCGCATCCTCACCATCAACAACACCCACAACACCCGATACAACCCCAGTGGGGTCAGCAGCCATATTATGTACGTGGTATTTTTGGATTTTTAGCGATTTACATATCACTCAAGGAATTTTAGCACCCGCAGGGGTACGATACGTTCGGACACTATTGGCAACAATACATTCCCCACGGTCCACATCCATACCAGCACATGCCTTCTCATATGCACAACCCGCAAATGCAGCAATCACCACGAATTCCGTCTTCTCAACCCCGGCCGCCCTCGACCCCCCCTGTCTCTACCACCTCGCCTCATCCTCCCGTGCCCCACGCCCCTCCGCCTATATCCACGCAGGTCCATCCCCCGCCCACGCCATCTGTCGCGACACCCACTACGAGCCAACTGAACACTCATGCGGCCGCGTTTATTCCCGGCGCACGGCCGCGTACTTCGGTCCGCATAAGCACCCCGGAGGGCAACGCGGTATCGTTTGACACCGGTGTGCCGCCGTCACCTAAAGTCAACATTGGGATGGGCCAGAGCCCAACGCCAACGCTTCCAAAGCGCCAGTCTGTCCCAGTCAAGCTCGAGACTGCCGAGGAACGGAATGTGCGGCTAGCCAAGGAAAAGGAGGAAAAGGAGAAGAAGGAACGCGAGGAACGTGAAAAGAAGGAAGAAAAGGAGCGGCTCGAGCGGGAGGCCAAGGAGAAGGAAGAAAAGGAACGCGAAGAAAAGGAGCGCAAGGAGAGAGAGGAGAAAGAACGAGTCGAACGGGAAGAACGCGAGCGACTCGAACGCGAGGCCAAGGAGAAGGAGGAGAAGGAGCGCATTGAGCGCGAGGAAAAGGAGCGCGTCGAGCGTGAGGAACGGGAGCGCATTGAGAGGGAAAAGGCTGAAGCTGAGGCAAAGGCAAAAGCTGAAGAGGAGGCCCGACTCAAAGCCGAGGAAGAGGCCAGGCTCAAGGCCGAGGAAGAGGCTCGGCTCAAGGCTGAAGAGGAGGCTAGGATTAAGGCAGAGGCCGAAGCCAAAGCCAAAGAGGAGGCAGAGGCCAAAGCAAAGGCCGAAGCCGAGGCAAAGGCGAAGGAAGAGGCCGAGGCTGCTGCCAAAGCTCAAGCAGAGGCCGAAGAGAAGGCCAAAGCTGAAGCTGAGGCCAAGGCCAAAGCTGATGCCGAAGCCGCTGCCGAGGCACGCGACACCGTCTCACCTGTCGAGTCTCCCAAGCCCACGTCTAACGGGCTGTTGCCGAGTACGATCCCCGAACGCCCTTCACCTCTGTCTATCTCGACTACAGCCAGCGAGCGCCCGAAGCGCCCGGTTCCTGGCCCGCTCGACCTCAGCTCGGCCCAGGTCAATCGCAGTGCGGCCCCTCCCAGTGCGCTCGCGAGCGCGAGGATCATCGAAGACTTGAACGCGGTGTCCTACCCCGAGGCAATCAAAACGCCGAATCCGGATTTGAACATTGCTGCGACGCCCGGCAAGTTCAGGTGAGTTTGCGCCCAGTTTTATTTGGGGGGATTGCGGTACCATACTGACGGTTGGGTTGTTTGTAGGTACGACCGAGACTTCCTGCTTCAGTTTATGAGCTTCTGCAAGGAAAAGCCAGACTCGCTCCCCCCACTCGATGCGATCGGTCTTGAACCAGGCGATCCAGGTGCGAGCTATCCGGGTGGTGCACGCCAGGGCAATCGTCGTGTCAACTCTATGGGCATGGGTGGTCCTGCGTCCCTCCAGCGCCAGGGGTCTGTTGGACTCGGACTGGGCAACGTGGGGATCCAAAAGGGCAACTTTGCGATGGGCAGCTTCCAAGCCCCACCTTCCCAACTCAGGGACAGCCAGGCACGATTCGATGCGAGCACGGTCGGTCGTGGCGCAGGGGGTATGCCGTTTGCACCTGGTACGGCTGGGCGGCTCACTCCTATGACGAGGAGCGCGAGCAGCGGCGGTGGCGGAGGCGCGGGGCCGAGGGAGGCAAAGCGAACGAGGAGTCAGCGAGGGAACAACCGTGGAGATTCGATGCGCGGGAGTGGGTTTGCTACACCGTCTAATCAGTCACAGTTGTCGCTCGAACCGGTTGTGCCGCTCGAGGTCTCGGAGAACCGATGGGTGGCAGACAGCACCAAACGTGGTACATCGTCCCAACTCGAGGAACGTCAACTCGTGGATCGCAAAGTCAAGTCACTGCTGAACAAGCTCACAATGGACAAGTTTGACTCGATCTCGGACCAGATCATCGAGTGGGCGAACAAGAGCGAGCAAGAAAAAGACGGCACGACTCTGATGCAAGTGATCAGGCTTATCTTCGAAAAGGCCAAGGACGAAGCTGGGTTCAGCGAGATGTACGCGCGGTTGTGTCGCAAGATGATGGAGCGTGTATCTCCCAACGTTCAGGACGAGACGATTCGGAACGCCGATGGCCAGCCAGTCTCGGGAGGGATGTTGTTCCGCAAATACCTGCTGAACCGGTGTCAAGAGGATTTTGAGCGCGGTTGGTCCGCCAAGGAAGCTGCTGCTGCGCTCGCTGCGAGCAAGGCTGGAGAAGATAAGGCTGCCGAGGCTGCGAGTCAAGCCAATGGCGAGGCCGCGCTCTACTCTGAGGAATACTATGCCGCTGCCAAAGCCAAACGACAAGGTCTCGGTCTGGTCCGGTTCATTGGCGAGCTGTTCAAGCTGCAGATGCTTACCGAACGTATCATGCACGAATGCATCAAGAAGCTGCTATCGAATGTTATCAATCCAGAAGAAGAAGAAATCGAGAGCTTGTGCAAATTGCTCACGACCGTCGGACACAGTTTGGATACGCCCAAGGCCAAAACACATATGGACATCTACTTTGAGCGCATGTCGGAGATGGCCAGGGGAAGCAATATCAATTCGCGTATGCAGTTTATGTTGCAGGTATGTATTTGCACGTGGTCAGGCAGTGCTTGTCCTAACGATCGGGGTATAGGATGTCATCGAACTCCGTCAGCGACATTGGCAAGCCCGTTCGGCCGTCGCTCAACCTTCAACTATCGCAGCTGTACACGAGCAGGCCAAGCGAGACGAGGCTGCATCTCGCAACGCCATACAGCGCGGTGGGTCCCGTCGTGGCGGCGAACGTGGCGGCGATCATGGCCAGCAAGCTGATGGATGGAACGTCGCTGGAGGAAGCGCGGCGAGCCGACCACCTGCCAAGGCTGGTGATCTGTCCAACTTTGGCAAGATTTCCAAGCCGACCGGTCTGTCGTTTGGTCCGACGAGTGTGTTCAACAAGGCCAATCCAAAGCAACGAGATGCGAGTCTGTCGAGGGCGAGTTCAAGCGCGAACATGTTTGCCGCGCTCGGTGCGGCGGGAGCGGATGGCCCACCACAACCCGAGGCCGCCACCGCACGTGGAGGCACGGGCAGCCGCAAGCCGAGCATCGATCTCGGACCTGGTGGATCCCCTGCAACTGAGAGTGGAAGTGTGCGTAGGAAGTTGAATCTTCTGCCTAGGTCCAAGCCTACAGAGTCGGAGGGTGACAAACCCGAGGACGAGGGCACGCCAGAGTCTGCTACCTCTGCTGCTCCGGCCGCGATGTCCGAGGCTGACGTTCAGAAGAAGGTCAAGGAGGATATCAAGGTGCGTTTTTTCGCGTCAGATGGGTGAGAACCAAGACTAACGAAGAATCAGGAATACCTGGGTGTGGAGAATGTTGAGGAGGCGATCATGGCGCTCGAGGCCATTCCGGGGGAGCACCGTCATATCTTTGTTGACAAGATGGTTGGCGCTGCTCTCGACGGTGGCAACAAGGTCGTCGTGCTTGCCGAAAAGCTGTTTGCTGCAATGCGCAAGCAAGATGCGTGTTCGATGGATGTGTTTTTCCGTGGCTTGGGGCCCACTGTCGAGATAGCGGACGACATGAGCATCGATGTGCCAAAGACGTACGAATGGCTTGCGCGGTTGATGCATGCTGCGGGTTTCGACAGGACCAAGGCGGTAGAAATGGCGGACAACATTTCCGTCTATGGAGAGCCCAAGGTACACCCCAAGGATCTCCTTTTGCAAGAGTTTGACAAGACGTCGACATGAAAGGTTGATAACACATTACACATGCTAGATCTTTTTACCTCTCATCTGGATTTTGCCTTGCCATAGACTGTCGATGTGGTGTACCCGGTGTGTCTGTCCCGCCATCCAACTCTGCTTGCCTATTCCCTCTCTGTCATTATCTCCCCACGTCTCTCGATACACATCCCGTCTCCCTGTGCCGCACGGCGGACCACCTTGTTCACCCTCGGCTCTTGTCCCTCCCTTGTCCACATACCACTAGGTACCTATTCGTATATCATATTATCTTGTCTGTCTTAACCATCCATTTATCCTTGTGTAACTGATTTCCTCCGGCGTTCGCATTGTTGTGTTACTTTTTTCATCGTATTCTCCACCCTATATGCGCCCTCTTGTGTCTTTATCTCATATGTGTTGACGACATGCGCCCTCAGACTGCCTTTCCATCAGACTGTGTCCGCTATATGTGTATTGTAACTTGCATTACAAGTCATTTGATTATGTGTTGAAACCTGGTAGTCTTTGAGCAAACCGACATCGCTCAAGGGAAGCTCAGACCAAGCCTGGGATTTGCCTTCGGTCTCAACCAAATATACTGCCTCGCATATTTCGACCATCTGAGCTGTAATAAAGTAATTAGTCCCAGTTGTCGAGTGTCGCCGTATATTGGCAAAAACCACGTGTCATTGTGGCAGCGAGGCTTTCCACCAGTTCGGCGGCAGCCCGCCAATTTCCCTGCTGATCGGTTCTTGTTCTTGTTTAAATTCGTCCTTTCATCCTCCGCATGGATGGCGCGCATCTGTGGCACCCTATGCATGCGGATTTCTTAATAAATCCAACCCGTTGCATTACGCTCGTTTTATACCACTGATCGGCGCGCTTAGGGTTCTGCTTCTCGGCTGCCACAACCAAACCACAATTTCCCAAGTTTCGAGCCATCATGAGCGGAAGCAAATCAACAAATCCGAGCACAAACACTACCGTTCCCTTCGACCCCCAGAGCTACGATCCCCGGCTGTGGGAAGGGTTACCTAGCCAGAAAAATCGGTACGATACCATCGCGTGCGTATCTGCCTTGCCCGAAAGACGTTGGGGTGTTCATATGGCATTTGTAGCAGGCCTCGTAAAAAACGAGCAATCCTACCAGGCCCCATTGTTGCAGCACAGGAAGAGGATGGAGCGTCCGGCGGGATCATAAAACTGGCACATGGAAACGAAGCCAAGCACCCTATGCAAGGGTGGGGAGAGTATCACCATCCAGTCGAGGGGTGAGTTTAGTCAGAGATATTAACATCCATGTTGAGGCATTGCTAATCTGGTATTCCATAGGCGTGCCTACTTCTATAAAGAGGAACTATGGATCGTGACATCACTCTATTCACGTTGCTTAAGGATGCTCTATGGCGGCCCTGATATTCATCCCAATCGCCACGCGAACCTGTGGGTCAATAGCGAAATTTATATATGCT
The DNA here is from genome assembly GCA_030998015.1 of Ceratorhiza oryzae-sativae. Taxonomy (NCBI): domain Eukaryota; kingdom Fungi; phylum Basidiomycota; class Agaricomycetes; order Cantharellales; family Ceratobasidiaceae; genus Ceratorhiza; species Ceratorhiza oryzae-sativae. The sequence continues at coordinate 1,263,057 of JARWMV010000235.1, read as the reverse complement.
GGTGGAAGTCGATTGTTTGGTACCTTTTTCAAGGATGGTTGGGCGTTGTAGCTATAGTGAGTAGCTGCCACTGTCATAGAGAATTTGCTTAATTACACTAGAGATGTCGTTCGCGTTCTATCAACCATCAATGAGTAGATCGTAGCTACAGTAGTGTATGTGAACCTATCTTTATTTACATTCTATTGCTAACGCAATCCATGAAGCTATCTCGCGATATTCATGGATCCGCCTGGAACGGGTCTGACACCGATCATTACATGTGGGGCGTTTGTACTCTGCCTTCTCCGTGGACGCCATAGTCTTGGCCCAGTGAGTCAATTTGAAACGCATTGCGGCTCTTCGTTGCGTTAAAACAAACAAGAACGAGGATGGCGTCAACAGCGGCGGAAGCCTCGGTTCGTGTATCAATACGAACGCAGGTGGTTGTTCAATGCATGCACCTGCGTTGACGACGCTGGCACCAGTTGTCATGGTCACAAGTAAAACGGTCTGTCTGATGTGAGAAATCCAGGCTGTATGAGCTCAGATAATGTTTACGACTAGGCAATCGATCAAGTCATAGGGCATCTAATCGGGCGCGGTTGCAAGGATATCACAGACATGGTTGATGTCAACGATCTCAAGGGGAACCCTCTTGCGCGAGGTGGATCCGGTGTCGTATTCCGTGCTCACCTTCGCAATGGCACTCTGACTGCGGTGAAATGCCTTTTTGACTCAAGGGATCTTGATGTCTCGAACCCCCATTCCAAGGTTCTGAAGGAAAGGAAAGCTCTCTATTGGCCCGTTTCATGACCTAACATCGTGCCTCGAAACTTTAGCACACAGCTAACGAAATCTATGCGTGGTCCAAATGTATTCATCCGAATATCCTACCACTTTTGGGAATAGTCCGGCTTGGAGAGAGTTTGGCTATTGTATCTCCATGGATGAAGAAAGGCAGTCTCAGGAGCGTTCTGCGAACAAACCACAGTATTGATCGCTTTGAACTGGCAAGTGGGCTGATATTGGGTGAAGGCTAAAACTTATAAAGTGCCTTCCAGTGTCTTCAGCTGGCGGCTGCGCTCGAATATATGCACTTGCATGACATTGTAAGACGATTAGCTCGTCTCGCTATTACTTATCCCCTGATGCCTGTATATGATATGGATAGGTACACGGGGACATTAAGCCGGTAGGTCATATTTCAGTGACATAAAGACACCAAATTCAATTGTAGTCTGTCCAGGACAATGTTGTTGTCTCCGACGAAGGGATCCCGTTGTTTACAGATTTTGGAAGTGCACTACTCATGAGTGGTGCATCTCTCCAGTTTTCGACAACTACTGCACTGCCCATTACACTCCGATACACGGTAAGGCTTGTTCAGCCACAAAAACCACTTTAGACATTGATGTAGTAAACAGGCACCTGAAATATTGAGGGGTGGCCGATATAGTACCAAGGCTGACATGTATGCATTTGGAATGGTGAGCGAATACATTGCCTTGTAGCTTGAGAGTGGCCTTTATCTTATCGATTTTGTAGATGATGCTTGTAGGCTTACGAATTTCCACTTAGAATTGCATCTGACACAATGTTGAAAATAGGAAATCCTGACTGGCAATATCCCCTTTGCCAATATGCAAACCGTTGCAGTTGTCTATATGGTCACAGTTGAAGGTAGGCTGCCTGTGAAACCGAACTTCCAGGAGATCTTTGGGGATGAAGCGTTGGGCGAAAAGCTTTGGCGGCTGCTCACGTGGTGCTGGACTACTTACCCAGAGGAACGTCCTTCTGCTACGGAGCTCAAAGTACAGGTGAGTGAGCTTAACAAAGTCCCACTTGGAGTTTATCTCTGTTTGTTTTTTGTAGATTGCTTCCTTGTGCACATGTTGACAAGTTTGCATGGCTTAGAATTCAATACCAAGGTGGCTTTTATTTGGCAGAACAGCTGGATGTTGTATTTTTGTATGATGATTGTGGTTTGAATATAACATTATTGCATAGCACCACTTGGTTGTCAATATAACTGGAGGCAGGGTATTTGCCAACTAGCACTAATTGTACTGTATGTTAGGGACCAGCATGGTAGGATTGGAAGCCTACATGGTAAGTTCTGTGGGAGTTATGTGAGCACCAGTAGCCTCCAGTAACTTTTTCAAATTACCGAACAGAAAACAGCTTCAGCTGGTGCTTGTGTGGTACCCTGTGGTAGTTAAAATAATATGAGTCATATGCCTAATATATACACAATAAGCATGTGAACCAATTGGTCCCAAGCCTACATAGTTTCAGCTATTACTGAGGCCACCTCCTTAAAGTCAGGCAACAAAGGTGTATTGTACCAGGACCCAAGTGCCATCTTGGCTGCAAATGTTTGAGATGAAATGTTGTGCTGTAAGTGATTTATGGTCAATTGACCAGCAGAAAACACTCTCTCAACATCAACAGATGTAGCTAATCACTAATGTAATATATATCCCTCCTAATTTTAGTGACAAAAAGACTCACCAGGTGTGATGAGGTAGTTCAATGCAAAATGGGCTAGGTGTGGTGTCAATTCCAACAGGTTAGACCAATATGACAAAACTCCACCCAAACCAGTCAGTGAAACAGGATTGCTTTCAAGGTATTCCTCAATTGAGTCCCTTGGATTGCCAGTGGTTGCATGTGAGGCCTTTAGCCAGCAGTTCTGAGGCTGAGTGGACAGAGGTTATATTCAATCTGTACTAGGTAGTGTTAGAGGGCTCTATAGTTACCTTGGTGTCAAGACCCCCTGTTACTATCCTGTGGTCTTCCATAAGTAGTGGCTATGTCAGTTGTATTGTCTATTTCTATCTATTGTGTGTCTCTATTCTACAGTGTATGGTCAAGGTCCCTGTGGTGGACAAGATAAAGCAAGCTGAGGTCCTCCAGCTTGCTCCATATTTCTTATATATTCCACAAGGTGTGAGTCATACCTTTCTGCAGTCTGCAGTGTTACAGGTCATGTGAGTAGTTTGGTCATAAGTAAACAGTGTGGATACCTCACATGATTGTCTATAACCCTTATGTAAGTTGCTCTTAGGGTTGTTGCAGCTCCAAATATTATAGAGCTGCATGAGGTCCTAGGGTCACATGATAACTTGCTCCTTGCTCCAAGTTACAATGGAGAGAATTGCAGGAGCAAGTTAGGTAACCACCATAAGTGCCAAAGTCATGTGATGTGTTAAGCACCAGGGTTACATGACAACTTGCTCCTTGCTCCAAATTCCAATGGAGAGAATTGCAGGAGTGAGTGAGATAACCATGATAAGTGCCAAGGTCATGTGACTGTTGTAAGTGCTGAGGTCATGTGATAACTTGCTCCTTGCTCCAAGTTACAATGGAGAGAATTGCAGGAGCAAGTTAAATAACCACTGTAAGTGCTAGGCTAAGTGTCATGACCCAATGTCATGAACACAATTTATTATATTTTATTTTACATCTTTTATATATTTTTCTCTAAGTCAAGTTTATTCTATTATATTACAATGAGAGATTGACTGTGGGAAGCTGACATAAAAATACCCAGTATAGGGTCCAGACACATTTAAGCACCAGACCCAGCCTCCCTTGCAGGCTCAGACCAAATTCACCATTGTGTGCCTGTTTCTGATCTGTTTCACTCATGTAAATACCCATAAAACACAGAAAAATCTATAATACAAGTCCTATTAAGTGTGAGCAATGATTAACTTACTATGTACCAAAGGACCAAATTATCTTCAGTTCAGGATAATGCTAACTTCACAAATACTAGCTCAATCTGTTTGATCAAAGACTCATTTGAAAGCCCTCACCATTTTGCACCACTTCACTTCATGGGAGAAGTCATGAAAACACATCACCAAGGCTCCCCCCCTGTGCTCTTTTTTTCAATTACATTTGATTACAAACTGATCACAGAGGCATTTCCATTGGAGGTTTGGCACCAAAAAATTGGGGGTGCCAACCTCATGGGGAGGAACATAAAATAAAGCACACATCCAAAAAATTGCTAGACTCCCCATAAAAATCACAAAGGATTGAACACACTCTTATAGAGTTGTGAGTGTGTTCCAGGAGAATGTTCAATACACTGGCTAATGAAATAAGCAGTTGCTTATCACAAATTTTAAGCTTTTTCAAAACACTTGGACACCAAAACTCAAATCACACTGTTACCATGTGAGTGTTCAAGTCTACTATCTGCATGGATTTCATTTACTGAGCCAATAGGGATAGGTCACAACCCACCACACCTGAATGTGTAAGGTCTCAAGGTTGAGAGGCAGATCATCAGGGACAAGAGCAGATCAGTCCTGATGCAAGAAGAATCCCACAACCCCCAGTTGCTGGACCAAGCAATATACCTGCTGCTGTAGAGCCCAACAATTTACCCAACATTGCTGGACCAAGCAATCTGCCTGCCAATCCACCAGTTTTAAGCAGAGCACAGATTGCGCAACAAGCCTGAAGAGACTGTGAGCATGCAGAACATGAAGCACAGCAGGCTGCTGCAGCTCAAGGATTACCACTAATTGAGGTATGTCTGTCATTTGAAGTTTTTTCCAGGACCTAGAACTAAAAGTACTTCAGGCAGCTCCACCAGATCCAGCCCCTGTTCAGTGAGGCCAGGGTAGGGGACAACCCTGTGGCTGTGGACATGGGAGAGGACAGGCTGACACTGTTGAACCTGCAGACCCAATTCAGCCAGCTTGGGGTAGAGGAAGGCCACATGGTCATGGACAAGGAAGAGTGCAACCTCCACCTTGGCAGCCAGTGCAACCTGTGGCACAGCCAGAGATCCAGCTGGAAGAAAATGTAGAAAATGAGGGTGAGGTGGTGAGTGGATTATTTTTTGGTTAAAAATGAAAAGCACAATTACTAACACAACCTATTTGTTTTCTATGCTCAGGATGAACCACCTTTACCTCCCAGGCAACTTGATGAAGGCCAGGAGGCACATGTTGCTGCTAAAAAAAAGTGTAGACAAATTGTAACACACTTAAGTACCCAAGGTGAGCAAAACCTGGGTGCTATGGATGTCGTGACCCTGTTATGGATCACTAACATTTTCTATTATTTTAGTCTGCTCTGCCAACCTCAAGCAATGCCTCTGTAATTAAATTGTGAAATACTTGAATTTGTATGCACTCTGAATTGTACTATTTTCCATTCCATTAAATAGTACAAATTTCCTGCTCTCCAACGCATATTTTATTAAGTTTTTACAATAAGATCTCAGAGAGATACAGAGGTTGCAATATTTCCTCTTATCAGGAGATATTGATTACAACATCGCACTGCTCATATCTTGGCAACCACTTACGCTATCAAAGCGATCTTGTGCTCTATCGATAGCTAATCTTCAGCGGTATCTGCTGCCCAAAGATCGTCATGCTGGAATGGCCCGAAGATCATTAGAATCTTACTGGACCATCAATCAAGATCTAATGACTCCAGTGAGTCAGGAGAGCTTCCCAAATTGATCCAGAAGCTTCTCTGACTTGCCTTATGACTCACTGAGATGTAGCCTCTGTTCATTACATGTATATACTATGATAATATGATCTACAAGCCAATAGCAGGTCTCAGATGCATCAATGCCTTTGATCCACACCCTGTCTTTACTCTCTCATCCTATACTGGGCTAGGGTGTACCCCAAGTATAGCAGTACCCTCTTTTGATGATTGCACTGGCATGCATGCATCTATTTGGCTCTGGAATGCCCTCCTCAGGGTATAAAAGGACCTCCTCTGAGGCCCTTCCAGACCACCTCCTCTTACTCAACCCAGACCAGTTATTGGTTTCTTTTCTCTTTCTATTTCTCTTGTCTGTGTGTGATTTCTTATATAACTAGTACTGAGGAATAAAGTACCATATTAGTTATATACTGTCTGATTCATTGTATCTTATGTACAGAGATATATAAGGATACAATATTGCCTGAGTGAGCATGACATTAAGTACCAGCTATTAGAGGAAATCTAAGTACCTGTAGCTGAGGAAGTACACACATTAGGCAGCCCACCATCTATCCTATAAGCTATTGCTTAAGTCTAGTATTAAGATTAGTATCAGTTAGTCCAAGCAACTAGGGCTGAACTACATTTAAGATATCAAAGGGAACCTGACCTTAGTAGTCTTGCTCTTTATACCTATAAATTAGTCAGTTTATACTGTGAAAGATTAAGACTACCTTGAGTGTTACTTGATTGCATTGCAACTACTTTGAGCCTTCTTACTCTAGTCTAAGAAGTATTGAGTATGATTAGTGTATACTAACATATCTACCTTTGCTTAAGCTCTAGATATTCAAGTGTACCCTGACCTGTAACAGACCCTCTGGATGCTTCCTTGTGAAGCACTTAAGTAGTGGCTGTGTTGATGGTTTGGTGCTATGCAGTATGTATTGAGTGTTCTAGTTACAGTGTTTGCTATGGTCTATGGTGGTTGACAAGATAAAGCAAGCTGAGGTGTCCAGTCTTGCTTTATCCTTCTTATATATGCCTGTGGCTGCAGTGGCTGCAGATGTATTATCTAAGCACAATCCGCAGTAGGTGCAGGTTATATACAGTATGATGGTTTAGGTAATTGTTTATCTTAAGTTTGTGCAGCTCTGAATCTTATAGAGCTGTGTGAGGTCTGAGAGGTAAGCACTGAGGTCACGTGATCCTGCTGTAAGTGCCAAGATCACATGACAACTTGCTCCTCACTCCAAGTAACAATGGAGAGAAATGCTGGAGCAAGTTCAGGGTAACCACCATAAGCACTGGTTAAGTGCCAAGGTCACATGACCTTGTTTATGGCTTGTTCTGCTTAGGAAAAATGCCATAAATCTGTAAAAATATTTGGTTACTCTGTTACATCTGTTTGACAGGTCATAACATTATCCCCCCCTTTGGACATGTCTTGGGGGACCTCAAGACATGGTTTAGATCCTTATGCAAAAGGAATCTCATGCACTGAGGAGGTTAAGGGCACTGGACTTGAACCAACAACCTTTCAGCTGATTCAGTATTGTTCAGTGGGGTCAGGCTGAGTCAGGCTAGACCCCTTAACCTCTTTGTTACATGAGATTGTTTTTTCTTTTCTTTGTTGTGGAGGTTATTCAGGGGTGAGGAGTTGTCTGCTTCTTCTCAGAATGCCCCAACTGTTTGGATGGGCATAGCAGAAGTTGTACAATAAAGTAAATTATTCTAAGGGAATACAAAGAATGGTTTTCCTCCTGAGTACACCCATTCTACATTTCTTGATACCCATAAGTCCCCTTCTTCCCCCTCTATGTCCGACCAACACTACATGATTGCTGACCAGCTATTTCCCAGAATAACTGTTGGTTGTACCTTCATCGATTTCACATGCGCGTACCTGCCTGTGAAGTCCACCTTGTACTGGCTCAGGGCCTTGAGCGAGTACTTCCTGTTTGACTGGACCATGTTGTCCAGGATCCAAATGTCGGCATCTTCTGACAAGTTGCCCACATTCCACACATTGCACATCCAGCTGTGGCAGCCCTTGCATTGTGCATACACTGTTTTCCCCATTCCAGTTTCTCCTTCTATCACCAGGATGCGATGGCACACCCCTCTTCCCCTCTTCTCAACCTCCTCAGCAAACCATCTGTCTGCTCAGTTGATGTGCTCCCAGTCTTCCAGGACCTCTAACTCCACAGGGATTGCAGGCATGCAACCCTGGTCTTCCTTGTATGTGTACTCAGCATATGCTCATACCAAGTTCCACATTGTCACCATCTGGAGGGGGCGGAGGCACTTGAACACCTAGTAGTACTCCTATTTCATTGCTAAGGCAACAATCTCTGTCCTATCCTCCAAGTCTGCCTCCATCCTTGACTGTTTTCCACCCTTTCCCTTCACCAAGATCTCCTCCAACCTTTCCAAGGTCAGGTCCCCTGCCATCAAATCCTCTATCTCCTTGCCATTAGCTCTGATGTCCTTCCAGAGGTAGTTGAAGGTGTCCCTTGCTGGGTTGCCTCCTGGCCTGTCCTTGAGGTCTTTGGGCTGTATGTTGGGGTGTTGCCCCTCAAAGTCCCAGAACCCTGCATTCTGGGTGTTCCACCCACCCTTCCATTCCTGGCTGATGGAGAGGGTGTGGACATGCAAGGGTCAGGTCAAGTTGTAGTTTGGCTCCTCTGGGTTGTGCTGTTCGACCATGGCTAAAGTTGCCCAGTGATTGGGCTGGTGGCAGCAGAACACCTTGTATTGGGCAGTGAGCCCACTTGAGGGCTGATTGCATAGCTTCGACCGGGTCAGCAGCACTGCCCTGGTCTGGACACAGAATTGGGGGGCCAGTGTGGTTTTGGTTGGCTCTTTGGACCTGTGATCCATCAGCATAAGCTGCGTAGAAGTGGGTGAGGGGGCTTGGCTTGATTCCAAGAGCACCAGCAATGGCGATGCCAACCTCCACCCTGTGCTTGATCTGTTTGGCTGGGGTGTTCCCACGTTTGAGCCATCTTTGCTTAGCATTGTTGGTGTTTTTAGAGGTAGATGTGTCTTGTGGGGAGGGCATGAGATGATAGCCCCCTTTACCCCCAAAGGTGTCCCCTAGATATACTCTCTCTGGTTGTTGTGGTCATGTGGTTTCCTGATGTAGGCTTGTGCTGGTTATGACGCATCTCCAAGGGGTGCCCTTCCTGCATTCCCCCATGTTGGCCTTATTCCTTGCTACACTCAGGGCCTCTGCTCCTCCACTTCAGTCGGTGCCCCCTCTCCAACCCCTCTGGTAGTTAGGGGATAGTATATATTCACATGACTAGGCTAGGTCATGTGATTTCTGTGCTTTGTTGTTTGTTTTCTGGCAGATGGTCATGTGTCCACTGGTGTCACCTGACCAGACTTTGTTTTGATGTTTGTGCAAGTTATTGTGTTGCACTGTGATTTTTTAATGTTGGTGGTTTTGTTGTTTCCCTTCCTCATCCTGTCTTTACTATGCATGTTATTTCCCTTAACTACAATCCCCTTGACTGCACCTGCTGGTCTCTCCCTGAGGGGGAGTACTGCGTCTACTGCAATGCTGTGTGCAATGCCTCCCTTGAAGACTTCTATGGAGGTGTCAGGGATTGGTTCTTCTGTGGGGTGCCAGGTACATGTGCCTGTTCTTTGTCAGTCTCACGTTGCTTATTTTCTCTGTAGAAGAGTGCATACTCCTTGATGGTTGGGCCCATGAGGCCACCCTTGAGCGTGTCTGGGCACTTGTTGATCAGGACTACAAGTCCTTTGAGGAGCAGTCTCACCAGGCTGCTCTTGCTGAATTCTTTGAGGAGGGCTCTGCCCCCTTGTTTGATGAGGCTTTGCCCTTTGCAGTGTCTGGTTCTGGGTGTTTCCAGAACTACATGGCCAACTTCCCAGGGGAGGAGGCCCCTTGGCTGCAGCCCACTACTTGGTCAGTTGTTCAGACCAATAAGAAGGATAAAAAGGGCAAGAAGCCCTATACCCAGCCCCTCAAGGGCAAACGTAAATAGAGAGTAAAATGTATTAGGTTTGATATGTAAAAATAAAACTCATATACATTTGAAAAAAAAAAGAAAATCCATGGGAGGCAAAGTGGTCATATGGGGGCTGGTTCTAACAGTGGCACCTCCTCCAGAGCTTTGACAAGCTTATTTCCCCACCAGTCCCAGTCCTGTTTGGCTTCCTCCACAGCTGGGTCTGGGGTAGGTTCCTTTATCACTGGCTTTGCTTCTTCCTCAGCCACAACCAGTGATTCTAGGCTTGATGTAAGGCTCATCATATCTGTGTCATAATTGGTGTTTTTGTTTGGGTGCACCTTCACCCAATTTTGGAAGTTGCTCATGTTTGCCTGCTTTGTCCTGATAGCAGTAAACATCTCATCAGTGGTAGTTGCTTTGAGCAGTCCCACATACAGTGCAGCCAGTGTCAACTTCCACTCTTCCAACAATGCCTTGGCCTGGTGCTCCACCTCCCAGTCCCCCCTGTCTGCCATTTGGCCTGCAGCCCTCCTCTGTTGTCTTGCTGCCTTGGCCACCACATCAACATTTGGTCCCACTATATTGTCAATGATGTACATTGGTGTTCTTAGCAAGGTGTTTCTTGTTGTTGGCTTCCAGCTTCCATGCCATATCAGGACCCCTAACCTGGGATCCAGGTACTTGTCATCATTGATCCAGTTCCTTTCATCCCTTAACTTCTTTGGGATGTACATGTTACAGGTCAGGGTACACTTGAATATCTAGAGCTTAAGAAAATGTAGATATGTTAGTATACACTAATTGTACTCAATACTTCTTAGACTAGAGTAAGAAGGCTCAAAGTAGTTGCAATGCGATCAAGTAACACTCAAGGTAGTCTTAATCTTTCACAGTGTAAACTGACTAATTTATAGGTATAAAGAGCAAGACTACTAAGGTCAGGTTCCCTTAGATATCTTAAATGTAGTTCAGCCCTAGTTGCTTGGACTAACTGATACTAATCTTAATACTAGGCTTAGGCAATAGCTTATAGGATAGATGGTGGGCTGCCTAATGTGTGTACTTCCTCAGCTACAGGTACTTAGATTTCCTCTAATAGCTGGTACTTAATGTCATGCTCAATCAGGCAATATTGTATCCTTATATATCTCTGTATATAAGATACGATTAATCAGACAGTATATAACTAATTTGGTACTTTATTCCTCAGTACTAGTTATATAAGAAATCACACACAGACAAGAGAAATAGAAAGAGAAAAGAAACCAATAACCAGTCTGGGTTGAGTAGTGAAGGGAAGGTGGTCTGGAAGGGCCTCAGAGGAGGTCCTTTTATACCCTGAGGAGGGCATTCCAGAGCCAAATAGATGCATGCATGCCAGTGCAATCATCAAAAGAGGGTACTGCTATACTTGGGGTACACCCTAGCCCAGTATAGGATGAGAGAGTAAAGACAGGGTGTGGGTCAAAGGCATTGATGCATCTGAGACCTGCTATTGGCTTGTAGATCATATTATCATAGTATATACATGTAATGAACAGAGGCTACATCTCAGTGAGTCATATAGTTAGTCAGAGAAGCTTCTGGATCAATTTGGAAGGCTCTCCTGACTCACTGGAGTCATTAGATCTTGATTGATGGTCCAGTAAGATTCTAATGATCTTCAGGCCATTCTGGTGCAAGGATCCAGTGGATCATGACAATCTTTGGGCAGCAGATATCACTGAAGATTGGCTATTGATAGAGCATAAGATCACTTTGATAGCATAAGCAGTTGCCAAGATATGAGCAGTGCAATGTTGTAATCAATAATTCCTGATAAGAGGAAATATTGCAACCTCTATATCTCTCTGAGATCTTATTCTAAAAACCTAATAAAATATGCCTTGGAGAGCAGGAAATTTGTACTGTTTAATGGAACACAAAATAGTACAATTGAGTCAGATACAAATTCAAGTAATTCACGATTTAATTACAGAGGCATTGATTGAGGTTGGCGGAGCAGACTAAAATAATAGAAAATGTTAGTAATCCATAATGTCATGACCCTCTGGATGCTTCCTTGCAAAGCACTTAAGTAGTGGCTGCATTGACAGTTTGGTGTTATGCAGTATGTATTGAGTGTTCTAGTTACAGTGATTGCTATGGTCTATGGTGGTTGACAAGATAAAGCAAGCTGAGGTGTCCAGTCTTGCTTTATCCTCCTTATATATGCCTATGGCTGCAGTGGCTGCAGACGTATTATTTAAGCACAATCTGCAGTAGGTACAGGTTATATATAGTACCATGGGTTAGGTAATTGTTTATCTTAAGTTTGTGTGGCTCTGAATCTTATAGAGCTGCGCAAGGTCTGAGGGGTAAGCGCTGAGATCATGTGATCCTGCTGTAAGCACCAAGATCACGTGACAACTTGCTCCTTGCTCCAAGTAACAAGGGAGAGAAATGCTGGAGCAAGTTCAGGGTAACTGCCATAAGCGCCAGTTAAGCGCCAAGGTCACGTGACCTTGTTTATGGCTTGTTCTGCTTTAGGGCTTGGTAAGAATCATATCTTACCAAACCATGTAACTTACCAACCCAAAAAACTGGGGTTTGAAACATCCAGTGGAGGTTTGAAACTGGTTTGCTAGCACCTTCAAGCAGTGGCTGTGCTGATGAGTAATGGCAGTCAAATTTGAAATGGAGGGCAGGAGTGACAGGGTACAAATAGAGGGTGGGTTTAGCATGCAGTCGTCGCTCCATAACATTTCCATACCCACTCTCCACTTAATTAAATCAATGAGTACCTCTACCTACAATCCTAGACTAGTTACATTACTCCAATACCTTCAAGAACTCCCAGCTTATTTATCTGATCACCCAAATATATACCCTTTCCCCAGCTTGGTACTTGATCCTAGCAATATTGTGTTCTATGGCACACCCCAAGGTGCCCTGAACCACCACCTCAAGTTGGTATTTGGCCCTTGACATGTGAACCAACCCATACAGCTAAAGGGAAGGGGATCATTGCTTGAGGCAATTGTCAATGTCTTACATCACCATTTAACAGGCAAAGCAGGGGAGAATGTACTTCTGTGGAATTGGGTGGAGGACCTCACCCGAGCTGCACAGGAGCATAAAAAAATTGTGAGTTTTGATGGTTTACAAATGCACACATATATACTCAAATCTTTACCTGTAGCCAATACTTAAGACTGAAGATGGGGTTGGACACAAGCAACAGGCTCTGGCAGGCAAATTGGCAGCAACTCCTAGAAAGAGAAAGAACAAAAGTTCCCAAGTGTTGACAACAACAAGTCAGGCGACAAGGAAAAGAGTAAGGAAAAGAAAAGAACTTGTATTTGACAAGAGGCCAAGTTCTTGAGGAGTCCTCTGCAAACTTGACCTGGTTTATATACATAGTACAAGCCACATCATAACAAACAAGTCTGTACAGTGAGTCACAACAGATAAGAGATAGAAGCAGTAGAAGCGACTGCGGAACTGCGGCATTTCACATTGGAGTTGAAATACATCTTGGTTACCAGTCTGGAACATTCCCTGAGTCACATGACACAGATATACCATAAAAGGCAAGTATGTTTTGAAGATGATCTCATAAAATGTAGTAAATCAAGAAAATATTATAGAGTGGATATATGCGTGTCAGTTCATGACACTTCCCCCCTTCAAGGCACGGGGGTCCTGGGGTGCCTTTGGGTGCAACTTGACATAGTCAGTGATGAGTTCTGGTGCGTTCACCAGGTCATCATAGGTTAACCATTGTTGCTTGTCATAGCCAAGTGTTACAGGTCAGGGTACACTTGAATATCTAGAGCTTAAGCAAATGTAGATATGTTAGTATACACTAATTGTACTCAATACTTCTTAGACTAGAGTAAGAAGGCTCAAAGTAGTTGCAATGCAATCAAGTAACACTCAAGGTAGTCTTAATCTTTCACAGTGTAAACTGACTAATTTATAGGTATAAAGAGCAAGACTACTATGGTCAGGTTCCCTTAGATATCTTAAATGTAGTTCAGCCCTAGTTGCTTGGACTAACTGATACTAATCTTAATACTAGGCTTAAGCGATAGCTTATAGGATAGATGGTGGGCTGCCTAATGCGTGTACTTCCTCAGCTACAGGTACTTAGATTTCCTCTAATAGCTGGTACTTAATGTCACGCTCAATCAGGCAATATTGTATCCTTATATATCTCTGTATATAAGATACAATGATCAGACAGTATATAACTAATATGGTACTTTATTCCTCAGTACTAGTTATATAAGAAATCACACACAGACAAGAGAAATAGAAAGAGAAAAGAAACCAATAACCGGTCTGGGTTGAGTAGTGAAGGGAGGTGGTCTGGAAGGGCCTCAGAGGAGGTCCTTTTATACCCTGAGGAGGGCATTCCAGAGCCAAATAGATACATGCATGCCAGTGCGATCATCAAAAGAGGGTACTGCTATACTTGGGGTACACCCTAGCCCAGTATAGGATAAAAGAGTAAAGACAGGGTGTGGATCGAAGGCATTGATGCATCTGAGACCTGCTATTGGCTTGTAGATCATATTATCATAGTATATACATGTAATGAATGGAGGCTACATCTCAGTGAGTCATAAAGTGAGTCAGAGAAGCTTCTGGATCAATTTGGGAAGCTCTCCTGACTCACTGGAGTCATTAGATCTTGATTGATGGTCCAGTAAGATTCTAATGATCTTCGGGCCATTCCGGCGCGAGGATCCGGTGGATCGCGACGATCTTCGGGCAGCAGATACCGCCGAAGATTGGCTATCGATAGAGCACAAGATCGCTTTGATAGCGTAAGCGGTTGCCGAGATATGAGCGGTGCGATGTTGTAATCAATATCTCCTGATAAGAGGAAATATCGCAACCTCTGTATCTCTCTGAGATCTTATCGTAAAAACTTAATAAAATATGCGTTGGAGAGCGGGAATTTTGTACTATTTAATGAAACAGAAAATAGTACAATTCAGAGCGCATACAAATTCGAGTATTTCACAATTTAATTACAGAGGCATCGCTTGTTGGCAGAGCAGACTAAAATAATAGAAAATGTTAGTGATCCATAACATAGCCCCCCCAGTCTGGTATGTCAACTCACATTAGAGAGAATCATATCCCTCATCATCAGAGCTGATGTAAATGTACTCCCTTTCTTCCAACTGGCTTGGTTCAGCTGGTTCAGAAGGAGTGGAGGCACCAGACACAGTGAAGGACTCCTCATCTGACTCTTTAGCCTCAGGATCAGCTTCAGAGAGAGAGACAGATTGGGATGGTCCAGCTTCATTTTCAAAATGAACCCTAGGGCGACCATCTGTCACCCCTGTATCCTTGGGGTTGGAAGACCTGTAACCCATTTGGTTAGCTGGATATGCTACTTCCATTTACTAGGATTTTAAGCATACCAAGGGACAGTTTTGGGCCCTGCAGCAGCAGCCAATTGTTCCATCTTGCTTGTCAGGAACTGGTAAAACTTCTTGGCAGACAATTGCTGCCTCAGAGTGAAGTAGACATGCTGTTCCTTGGTTGTCAGCTTCTAACCCAAGGGTAGTAGGATTGGGCTTACCATATCATCTCCCCAAGTCTTAGGAACTCCAGACTTATTGGGCTCCAGCCATCCCTTCTTGCAGAATATAGAGCGATATAGATGGAAACAATCCTTTCCTGCAGCTATCATGGCACAAGGGAAAGGAGGGAGGACAGATGTCTTGTCCCTACCATCATACATAGCCAGACAGCGCAGGCTGCAAACCATCTGTAAGGCCCAAATCTGCAATCGAACCACTTCAGAAATAAGGGCAGGAAGAGATTCAAAAGGATTCTGCCAGTCCCAAGCAGTGAAGCCTGTTATTGGCTCTATAGGGAAAGCAATTCCTGCTTCCCTGAAGCGTGCATATAGAGGTGAATCCACTGAAAAGTTATGAGACCTGTAGGCCTCTTCCAAAGTCCCATTCTGCAAGTAAGTTCCCACTGCATCTCGCACTTGGAGAAGTGCATCTACCAAGGCATGGGCTACTTGATCATGCACATACCATCCATCAGTGCCCCAGTCCTCATTGAAACTGTAGTAAATTTCAATGCCATCCCTGAACTTTTGTTCCAAGATGGAAGTACTGGAGGCATATAGCCCTTCCCCCATGCGCATAGAGGCTGCCAGGCAAGCAAAGTACTTGGACAGCAGAATTGAATCTGCTACTGCCTTGGCTTGCTCCTCATTGAGCATCATAGGAGGGGACTGCATGGTGCAAGAATAGAGAGATAGTGGGTGAAAAAGTGCTTAAGAGCTGGTAGGGTGTTGAACCACTGAAGAGAGAGGGCTCTCCAAGGCTGTTTTTATAGCCCAGAGTCGTCTTGCTTTGCTCTTTGGAATCATAGGATTGCCCCTTAAGTTCACACAAGTGGAATTGGGGGACAATAGCATAAATTCCAAGCAAACTAAACTAGTACATGTCATGAGTCTCCATGATATCCCTCAGACGTCTTTGTGCAGCTCTGAGGTTCCCTACTTCTTCCACTAGTTCCCTATTCAACTCCTGTACCCTACTTTCCAAGGCTAACTCCATCACCAGAAGGTCACCAGATGACTCAGTTCCATCAGAAAGAGAGTCAGATGGTGATTCTGGCTGGTACTCAGGAGAAGGGGAAGGAGGGTAAGCAAGTCTAAACAAGTCAACTTTAGATCTTGACTCAAGAGAAGCAAACTCACTGATATTCAGGAAGCTCTCCTCCTGACTCATATTCCCCATCAGTAGGTGCTTCAGAGAGTATGGAAGGCTCTCTGGAAGCCTCATGGGGCCGATGTGCATAATCCCTAGACAGATCAGCTTTAGATCTTGACTCAATCGAAGTCAAGAACTTACCAGTCCATCCTCTCCAGGAACTCCTCATAATTGACAGGGCTTATGCTCCTTGGGGGAGGCACAGGCCTTTCATCTCTTCTGCCCCATCCATGCATCAAACCAGATCAAATGGGGTTGGCTCCAACCCTGGAGAGGGAGGAGTTGGCCATCCAATCTCGAAATGAGGGCCTTGACTGGGAGCTTCCAATGGATAAGTTGGAAGTGGAGGATAAGGGCAGAGGGAGCTGGATTGGGGTACACTGGAAGGGAACATCTGGGGCAGGCTCAATGCCCTCCCTTCTAGATTGTCGCCTATTCTGCCTGTTTTGAGATCGCACCCTAGTGCGTTCCCATCTGAGGCCCATAAAGCGACGCTCCAGAATGTCCAGATGGTGCTGGGAGTCTGGGGACGTTCAATTGAGTAGTCAGACATGTTTAGAGGGTAAAACTGTGCAGTATACAGCTGTAGTACCTTAGAGACGACACAAAAATCTTATACTGCATGTATTTCACATCCAGTTGCCAATAGGAAGCTTACTCCAAATAAAGAAGCTTGTAACTGGCCAAATAGAGTGCGCTCTGCTGTTATCTGTACAGTTATCACATGCTGATCCTTCCAGATCTTTCTTATCTAGTCCTTAAACCTTACAGTTGGTGATCGGTCCAAGCAGTCAACTGAGATTACTTTGCAGTGACTCATTCTGATGATCGCTTAGGGGATCAGACAACTTTATACTTTAAATCTATATACAGAAAGTTCTGGTACAAGACTTAAAGGGAGTTAAGGGGAAAAAGTTTCTTGATGGGGACTAGATGTGATCGATCCAAATAGATCAGTGGACTTGATAAGATGATCAGGAAAGATCTGACTTACCAAGCTTGGTTAATCTTATCTACAGCTGTAGAAAAGATCCTAAGTATTGCTGTCGCTCCATCCCTTGCATTTGATCTGTCCAGGACCATAAGCCTTAAACCCAGTAAATAGATTTTGGACTTACAGTATGGATGGTCTGGCAGGATAAATAGCTCAGAGGGCATGCCTCTGTTCCTGGACCCCTGTAGGGACTATACTGCCTGTGATTCCTTACCAAGGCAATGGAAAGGATGTTGGCTGGCTTAACAGTCCAGAGGGTCCTCTGCCTGCTGAAGTACACCAGCTTGTATGGCAGAGAGATCACCACTCTGCCAGTCACAGTGATGGTGCGCTCCAGGTTGGAGTACTCCATTACCACCTTTTGTCCAGGTGCGACCCATATAAAGTCTTCTCCTAGACTGTAGAGGTAGTAAAGGATGGCAAAAACCATGAGAGCAATGGGGAGAGAACAGCAATGAGATGATGAGTTGGCCATGGTTGGTGTGGTGTTTCCAGTGGTAAATGCTAGCCGATTTATATCTACAAAATGACTTTGTCAGTAAACAAACAACAGAGAAATCACGTGTTGTTCTTGGAATGATTTTCAGGAAAGGGTTAAGACTTCTTAGATGTCTTGAGGCGTTGCTTAAGTTCCCATTCCTTGAGTATCCTGGGAGCATTTGTCAACTGCTGCCTGGATAACCATTCATCCCATTCAGGTGGATAACCCACAAATCTTGTAAGATATCGACGCTGTTTTCTCTGTCCTTTCTTGATCATCTTTTCATCCAGAATCTCTTCCACTTCCCATTCAGGTTCCTTGTCAAAGTCAGATCTATTCAGATGTTTCTTGGGACGGTCTGTACCATCTTTATCTCTATGATAAGGTTCCAGATGAGCTATATTAATCACAGGGTGAATCTTGTAGCTGGCTGGAATCTTGATGCGATAAGTTACATCTGAAAGCTTCTCTAGAACTTCAAAGGGACCATCATACTTCATCTGGAGTTTCCTTCCTTTTCCCTTCTGATTTCTCAGCAGGTTCAGGGAATGTGGATTCAGCATGACCAAATCTCCTTCCTGTAGATCAAGATAACTATGGTTCTTGTTGTATTGATCCTCCATGTGAACCTGAGCCAATTTCAAGGCATCCTGAGCTTGAGAGCGAATAGCTTTCATCATCTCATTGAAGTTCACAGCTTTAGGATCTTCTACAGAGGGTCTGGCTAAAGCTTTACCAGTAGAAGTGAGTAAATCTGAGGGTCGAAGTGGTTCAAATCCTAAAAGAAGATAAGAAGGTGTAAATCCTGTAGATGTATGCTCCATGGTGTTGTAAGCAAAGCTAAAATCATTTAGGAGGTCACTCCAATTGTCCATTGAAGGAAAGACAAAAGCTCTTAAGGCAATCTCTAAGGTTTGGTTCATAATCTCACTCTGTCCATCAGCTTGTGGGTGATAAGCTGTAGTAAGCGATCTCTGAATGCCAACCAAAGAGGTTAAGTGTTCCCAAAAGGCTCCTGTCCATCTAGAGTCTCTGTCAGTAATAACCTGTCTTGGAAGACCATACTTGGTCCATATATGCATGGAATAGTTTGGCAGTCTCTTCCTCATTGATAGAAGTATTGCAAGGGATAAAGTGTGCATACTTAGTCAATTTATCAACTATAGTTAGTATGGCATTAAATCCATTGCTAGGAGGAAGATCCATTATAAAATCCATGGTTACTACTTCAAAAGGCTGACTAGGAATTGGAATAGATTGAAGAAAACCTCTTTGTCCATGTCTTTTAGGCTTAGCCTTTTGACAAATATCACAAGTGCGCACATATTCCTTAATGACTTGTACCATCTTAGGCCAGTAGTAGGTAGAAGCTACTTTTTGTAGGTCCTATGGTAGCCAGCATGAGCTCCTTCTTGAAGAGAGTCATGTATTTCAGCTACTACTTCCTTCTGTAAGTCTTTAGGGACACACAGCTTGTAATTGTCATCTCTGCAAAAGTAAATAAGACCATTTTCTCCAATCCTGTATTGTTTGTAGGGTGGATTTAGATGATCATACTCACCTTGCAGCTTCTTGAGTACATCAGCAAAATGGGGATCATTAGTGTATGCTTCATAAAAGCGATTAACTTCAGATTCATTAATACTGATGTGTAGCTCATTCAAACCTGATGTAGCAAGAGAGACATTAGCTTTATATACTTTGTTTCTTACCTTAAACCTTGTCCTAAAACCTTTGGAAGGCTTTTCTTCATTGGCTAAAGCATGCATAGTCGATTGGACTAGCAAATCCTTCTCAAAGTCTACACCTATTTCTTGGTACAGATTCTTCAAGGCATCTTCAGTGTCATTGTTAAAAGTAAGAGGGTTGATAAGTCTGCTAAAGGTCCATCTTGTCTAGGGATCCTTCTTCTTAATCTAGAGATTGGGTCAACATTAGTATGGACTTTGCCTGCTCTATGAACTATTACTAGGTCTGGAAAGGCAGCTATTACTATGCCATAACCAGATAGTCTTCTGTTCACAGTTTGGTAAGTCTTACTCCATTTAAGGGCAGCATGATCTGACACTACTACAACTTTAGCACCTTCAAGATACATGTGGAATTTCACTAGACCATCTCTTACACCTAGAGCTTCTCTCTCAGTGGCTGAGTACCTTGTCTCAGCTGATTTGAGAGTCTTGACCAGTAGGCAATGACTCGCTCTATGTGTACTTCAGTTTCTTCAAAGTCTTCATTCCAAGTATCTTCATAGTCAAAAGTTTCAGTACCATCAGCCCCCCCAGTCAGGATGACCTTTCCTTTGGAGTCAGGTGTAATAAACCTGGGGACAGGTAACCCTTCTTGGTGAGCTTTCTTACATTGATCATAAACTCTAGTTCCTTTCAGGTCCTTAAGTTTCATGGTTTGAATTTGCTGTAAGATAGCAGCTATTCCAAAGTCACATGCATCAGTATAAAGCCTATAGGGCATCCCTGGTATTGGGTAAGAGAGAACTGGTGCATTGGCTAGGACTAGCTTAGCTAGTTTGAAAGCATGGGATTCCAATTTATCCCATTTCCACTTGACACTCTTCTTTAAGAGATTAAATAATGGAGCTACTATCCAAGTATAATATGGAATATAACTTGAAAAGTAGGTCATCATTCCTAAGAATGTTTGTAATGTAGGTATATCCTTAGGTTCCTCTAATTGTAGAATGCCTTCCACTTTCTCCTTATGGGTAGACATGCCAAGTCTGGACACCTTTTGTCCTAAAAGGAGCAGAGATTGATATCCAAGGTGGCATTTACCAGGAGAAAGAGTCAATCCAGAGTCTGCAATGGCCTTTAATACTTTGTCTAGATGCTCACAGTGGTCTTCAAATGACTTGCTGTATATCACAATGTCATCTATATATACTAGAGCAAATATCCATAAGAATGGGGCCAAAACATCAGTCATAACCCTTTGGAATACTGGAGGTCCATTTCTCCATCCAAAAGGCATTCTTCTGAATTGAAAGTGTCCTCTGTGACATCTAAATGCTGTCTTAGGCCTATCCTCATCCTTTATCTGGAGTTGAGTAAAGCCTGCTAGAGCATCTAGAGTACTGAGATATTGGGCTCCTTCAAGTGAATGAAGGATGTCTTGTTGCCTAGGTAGAGGGTATTCATCTGGTATAGCTACTGCATTAAGCTTCCTGTAATCAATGCACAAGCGAGGCTTATTATTCCGCCATACTACAAGCACTGGGAAGCCCCAAGGGCTCTTAGATTCCTCAATTACACCTAAGCGCAACCAATCATCTATTTGCTTGTCTATAGCAGCCTTAGCTTCTTCACTTGGCCTGTAAGGAGTTAAAGCAATTTCCTTTGTACCTGGTCTGAGATTAATCTCTACCCTGGCTGGGTAATTACCAAGTCTGCCATCTAATCCAAAAGCTTCAAAGATTTTTTTCACCACTTTTGCAAGCTTTTCTTCTGATCTGGAGTCAAATTGTCTCCCCAATGTACTTCTGCCAAGAGTCTTTCCCTAGGGACTGGCTCTGGGTCAGGCAGTTCAGCAGTTTTAGGGCCTCCTTCTGGCTGCTTTGAGAGTTCAATCTCTTCAGCAGTAGGAGAAGGTACTTTGACTTCCTTCATAAGAGTATTTATTAGATGTGCCTTGGCTTCTCCTGCTTTCCTAAGTTCTTCAGGCAATCTTTTTCTTTATCCAATGCAATCTTGGGGTCATGCATATATCCTATGACATGTCCTTTGGGTAAATGCACTGGCCTCTGAGAAAAGTTGGTATCTGAATAGTCTTAGTATCAGGAGTGATGATGCTGTCTGTAGTTCCATGACATCCAAGTTCCATTATTACTTTCTAGACTACCTTCAATAAAACCTTCTTGCTGTCCTTCCTGGAATTCAACTAGAATAGGCACTTGTGTAATGAATTCAGCCTTTAAAAATACATCCCTAGCTAATTTAACTGGGGTAGCACCTTCAGGCCCTTTCTTTAAGGCTTTCTTCTTAGAAGATTTTTTCCTGTGAAAGGCTCTTCTCTCTAGGTTTGTCTTGAAGTCTGGTCTAGTGTAAACTTGAAATACATTTCCAGCTTCATCCAATCTTGGTTCAGTTTCTAATTCAATTACTTCAGCAGACCTACCAGAGTTGCCAAAGAGTATTCTGCTAGGAGAGGAAAGACGATCTAAAGAGATTCTATATTGGTTAGAAAAGTCATTACCCAGAATGAAAGGTACTTTCATTCCTTTCACTACATAGGCTTCTACCTGCATCTTTACAGGTCCATCCTTAGTAGGGAAGGTTAAGTCTAATACTACATATCCTGTAATACTAGTTTTACCAGTCACTTGAATAAGATTTATCTTTTGGCCAGATTTCTCTTTAGGAGGTTGTTTCAAGCTAGTCAGAAAATTATAGCTAATCAGGGTAATATCAGAGCCTGAGTCAACAGTAATTTCTGTTAAGCCTTCTTCATTCCCTACCCTAGCCATAGCTACTGTAGGTCTAGTTCCCAAGAAATGAGTTCCTGAAGGACGTTCCATCACCTTTTTAAGAGTAATAGTTTTATCCTCAGGGATTGATTTAAGGTCAAGAGGCTCATTCCTAGTAGATAATTGAATAGAAAATGATTTGGTAGCCATTGTTTGATTTGCTAATGCATTATAATTGTGTACTGCCTGTATATCCTGGTCATCTGCATTTACTCCCAAGTCCTCTGTCTCATTAGATTCAGAAGGCTGGGAATTAATTAAAAATCCGAGTCAGAAGAAGAGCTAGAAGAGTCAGATTCTTCCTCTTGGTCTTCAGATGGCTCAGTTTCAGATGATTCAGGATCAGAATCATTGCAGGCAGCTTCATATTCAGCATAAGCAGTTTGTTCAGCTTCAATAGTTTCAGCAAAATAAACTTGGACATTGTTAGCATTAGATTTATTATGCTTGCACTCCTTGTCATAATGCATAAGACTTCCACAATGAATACAGCCTCTCATTCCTCTAGCTTTAGGAGTCCCTTTCTTATGTTTGGAAACATTAGAATTGTCTGGAGGGAAGGGCCTCTTATAGCCTTTGAATTTATCAGGCTGCTTTGACTTGAATTTAGAGTTAGAAGAATTTACTGCATGAGCACTAGCTTTATGACCATGCTTTTTCTGATGCTTTTCAGCCTTTAAAGCTTTGATCACTTCCTTGACTGTGTCATAGGTAGCTTGGTTGTTCATGTGGCAAGGCCAATCTTGCAATAAATCTTCTTGTTCCTTAATTCTAGTCACATAAGTGGACCAGTCTGCAATATCCTCATGGTTGACTATAGTTCTCCATTGTGTAGGAGCTGACCTAGCCACTTCAGCAATGATAGTGAGGTCATCCCAATCTTCAACCATGTCAAGCAGTTTCTTTTTGCAAAGTGCATACTGAACTGGTGTGTTTCTTTATTGTTGCCTGAATCCTTGAACCTGGCTGCCAAAGCTTTGTTCCTAGCCTTGGTAATCCAAGTAGGAGTCCAAAAGAAACTAATTAAGCAAACTCTCATCTGATTCCAATCTGTAGACATTCTAAGCCTTTGTTCCTCATTGAACTGATACCACCATTGTTTAGCATCTCCAGTAAACCTGAATGGGATAGTCAGGGTGAGTCTGTTGTTCTCATTTAAACCCATGGCTATATAACGACTGATTTGGTCTATCCATTCATATAGTTCATCTGGATCACCATCATACTCTGGTATCACTTCAGGCTTCAATTTCATGTCTAGATGAGGTCGATTATTTTGGTTGTTATTGTTACCATTTCCTCCAGCTCCTCTAGGGCCTTCTGGGCCTGGTGGACCTGGTGGACCTTGTGGACCATCTCTTCCATCCCTGCCATCCCTTCCAGGGGGACCTTGGTCTCCTGGACGTCCTGGAGGGCCTTGAATCCAAGGATAAGGACCATTAGGAGGATTTCCAGGGGGCCCTGGAGGTCCAGGTGGTCCTGGTGGTCCTGGTAGTCCTTGTGGCCTAGGAGTGTTGGGTGGAATAGGTGGAATGGGAGGAATATGAGGAATATGTCCTCCTCCTTGCTGAGGGTAACTTTGACCTACTGGAGGGTTAGGTGGCCCCTGTCCTCCTCCTGGAGGATTAGGTGGACCTGCACTTCCTCCTGAGAAATTCCTACCACTAGAGGCAGGAGGTCCAGTGGGAGGAGGTCCTGGTGGCCTCCTAGGTGGAGTAGAAGCCAGACCAGAGAATCCTGGTCCTAGATTATCACAAAGGGTTGATAAGGATCAAACCTCTGAGTTCTAAATGTTTCAGCTTCAGTAGGTCTAGAGACTTGTGGCATATGTATGCTAGCATCAGCAGGTAATTGTGACTGAGGTACTAATGGCTGGAAACCTAATAAGGTATTCCCTTCAGGACTATAAACTGGCATCTTTGAAGGATCTCCAGTCATAGTTACAGAAGGTCCAGTAGGTTCTCTAAAACCTTCAGCCCTATGATCTTCTGTAGGCCTACCTGCTTCAGCATCTGAAGTTCTATTAGAACTCCTATGCCTAGGTCTCCTAGCTTCTTCCTCAGAAGAGTCTTCTTCACTAGTAGTAACAATAAGGGGAACAGCTCCTTGAGGGACAGTCCCAGAGTCATCCCTTACTGGCCTAGAAGGGGTTATTGGCTCCCTAGGTGGGTAAGGAGATGCTGGTCTTCCAGTATACTGTTCATGAGGTGGAAACTCTTCCTCAATAGTGACTGCATGACCTTTGCTAAGTCGACCCCTAAAAGGTTCCTTCCTAATAGCATTGTCAAAAGATTGACGAGGTCTAGCAGGTTTATTTACCAAGGGAGAGTCCTGGTCCTGATCAGTATCATCCTCATTTACTTCTCCAATAGTGGGTAAAGCTGAAGGACCAGCTTCAGTCACTTGAGCAGGAGGTAATAGAGGTTCTAGCACTCTTCCTGATTGCCTAGGACCTACTCCTATGCGTCTAGGATAGTCTTTCTCTACAGGAGTAAATGAAGTTCCTAGATAACTTTCCAAGTAAGTAGAAGGACCTCTAACTCCCAGAATGCGAGTAGCTTCTATTTGAGAAACTGATTCTGGAGTAAATAGAGCTTGTAGTCTCTTCTCACTTGGAGTCCTTATAGGAGTAATTGCACCTAAAGCTTCTGGTCTAGCTGGAGAACTAGTTACAGGGCCAATGAAGCTCTTCCCTGAGCCATAGCTGAAGTAGATGCAAATCCAGAAGGTTGAATTGCAGTCATGGTAGTATCCTCAGCAGAATCATCTGCTATCCTTGTGATATCTTCCACTTCCTGCTCTTCTATTTGAACTAGCTCCTCTCCACCACTCACTGGCTCATCTGGATCCTCCTGAACTTCTAGAGGTTTGAATTCTAGACGACCAGTAGGAGATCTAATTGAGTCAATAGTGCTTAGGATGAGGGGCTGGAGCATATTCTGGAGTCTTGGATCTGCTTTCAGAATTTTCCCACATTATTTCATTGAGCTCCCTTTGCTTCCCTTTACCAAGGTCTTGCATAGCTTGGTGTTCAATAAAGAGGTAAGCCAAAAAGCGCTCAACTTCATCCCTGAATAATACACAAGCAACTTCATGCTGTTTCTTACTGAAAGCAAAATGCTTCCTAGTTTCAGGGAATGCAGGAACATCTGGGTGAGGTATAGGATGCCTGCTCCTAACAGGGAGTAGTTGGGACTTGAAAGCAGAGAGCTTAGTCCTAAAACTCCTATGCCTGTTCAAGTCAATGAACATGACAGGTTCTCCAGATGCAGACCAAGACCATTCTGGCCTAAATGTACATAAATAATCCAATTCTTGTAAGAGATCCTTGAAGAATTCTCTACACCCAATGATGGATATTTAATGTGCATTACATGGGGATGAGGACGTTCATATATCTTCCTACCTACTGCTCTAACTAACCTTCTCCTATCTGCTATCTCTGGATGCATCCTTGTTAGGTTTGTCATCCTAGTAGCAGCAGGTTGGTAAGTCAGATGCCTTTGCTCTCTAGGAGTAAGAGCAATATATGAACTAGATCATTAGGAGGGATGGGCAATATTGTTCATAATCTACAGTATCTTGGTGATGATAACTATAGTCTGATTGTACATGCCTACCTCCTGCATCACTTCCTACCATGGAATCTGATGCATAAGGCTCTTCAGGTGGTAATGGGTGGTGTGTACTGTCCCAAAAACTTCCAGGGACATGCACAGACATATTTGAAGTACTGGCCATAACAGTTCTTCTCCAATTCAAGATGAATTTGTACTTAGGAATAATTTTCAAAATAGTTTCAGTTACAAATTGATAAATGGCTTGATAAACTGTATCCCAGTAGCTGGTATGGGGTGACCAGAAAGACCTAATAAATGTGTGTTGAACTTTTATTGGTTGTGGTTGATCAGGAAGATGTTGAATATAGACTTCAAATTCAAGTCCAGCACTTAGAGCACTTGATACTGAATTTATTGGAATATATGGCCTATAATTCCTAAAGGTAAATGTCAGAGTAATATGTGGGGTGGACCACCAATACTACTATAACCTAAAACAGTAATTGTAGGGTTTGGGGCTTGAATCCAGACAGGATCTATCTCAAGAGCCCAAGATATGTTGTTGTATTCTGTGGTAAGAAAAGTATTTCTATACACAGAGTGGTCAAAATTGAGAAATTCCGTTTTGGGCAATAGATTGACCAAAAATGGCAATGTTAGTTGATAGTTACTTGATGTAAGGACCTGGGTCGCTTCACCAATGTTACGGGTCAGGGTACACTTGAATATCTAGAGCTTAAGCAAATGTAGATATGTTAGTATACACTAATCGTACTCAATACTTCTTAGACTAGAGTAAGAAGGCTCAAAGTAGTTGCAATGCAATCAAGTAACACTCAAGGTAGTCTTAATCTTTCACAGTGTAAACTGACTAATTTATAGGTATAAAGAGCAAGACTACTATGGTCAGGTTCCCTTAGATATCTTAAATGTAGTTCAGCCCTAGTTGCTTGGACTAACTGATACTAATCTTAATACTAGGCTTAAGCGATAGCTTATAGGATAGATGGTGGGCTGCCTAATGCATGTACTTCCTCAGCTACAGGTACTTAGATTTCCTCTAATAGCTGGTACTTAATGTCATGCTCAATCAGGCAATATTGTATCCTTATATATCTCTGTATATAAGATACAATGACTCAGACAGTATATAACTAATATGGTACTTTATTCCTCAGTACTAGTTATATAAGAAATCACACACAGACAAGAGAAATAGAAAGAGAAAAGAAACCAATAACCAGTCTGGGTTGAGTAGTGAAGGGAAGGTGGTCTGGAAGGGCCTCAGAGGAGGTCCTTTTATACCCTGAGGAGGGCATTCCAGAGCCAAATAGATACATGCATGCCAGTGCAATCATCAAAAGAGGGTACTGCTATACTTGGGGTACACCCTAGCCCAGTATAGGATAAAAGAGTAAAGACAGGGTGTGGATCAAAGGCATTGATGCATCTGAGACCTGCTATTGGCTTGTAGATCATATTATCATAGTATATACATGTAATGAACAGAGGCTACATCTCAGTGAGTCATAAAGTGAGTCAGAGAAGCTTCTGGATCAATTTGGGAAGCTCTCCTGACTCACTGGAGTCATTAGATCTTGATTGATGGTCCAGTAAGATTCTAATGATCTTCGGGCCATTCCGGCGCGAGGATCCGGTGGATCGCGACGATCTTCGGGCAGCAGATACCGCCGAAGATTGGCTATCGATAGAGCACAAGATCGCTTTGATAGCGTAAGCGGTTGCCGAGATATGAGCGGTGCGATGTTGTAATCAATATCTCCTGATAAGAGGAAATATTGCAACCTCTGTATCTCTCTTAGATCTTATTGTAAAAACTTAATAAAATATGCGTTGGAGAGCGGGAATTTTGTACTATTTAATGAAACAGAAAATAGTACAATTCAAAGTGCATACAAATTCAAGTATTTCACAATTTAATTACAGAGGCATCGCTTGTTGGCAGAGCAGACTAAAATAATAGAAAATGTTAGTGATCCATAACAGACAACGACAAGTCAGGCAACGAGGAAAAGAGTAAGAAAAGAAAAGAACTTGTATTCGACGAGAGGTCAAGTTCTTGAGGAGCCCTCTGCGAACTTGACCTGGTTTATATACATAGTACGAGCCACATCATAACAAACAAGTCCGTACAGTGAGTCATGACTGATAAGAGATAGAAGCAGTAGAAGTGACTGTGGAACTGCGGAATTTCACATCAGAGTTGAAATACATCTTGGTTGTCAGTCCGGACCACCCCCTGAATCACATGACACAGATATACCATAAAAGGCAAGTATGTTTGAAGCTGGTCTCATAAAATGTAGTAAATTGAGAAAATATTATAGAGTGGATATATGCGTGTCAGTTTGTGACAACTCCTAAGGAGGCACAACTAGGGAGACCCAGCAAATTTAATGGGAAAAAGGGGAAGGAAGCAGAGAACTTCATAATCAGCATGGAACTTTTCTTTGCTGACTATGACGAATCAGCCTTTGATGACCAAAAAAAGATATCTGCTGTGTTAATGAACATGGAGGAGGGGGAAGCAGCAAACTGGGCACAACCTTACTGCCGGAAACTACTAGCAGGCGAACACACAGGTATTCTTGCATCCTGGAAGGATTTCAGGAAGGGATTCCTGGATGCTTTTAACAACCCAGTCATAAAGGAAAAGACCATCCAGAAACTAAGGAAATTAACACAAACCAAGAGTGCATTGGATTATGCTACCCAATTCCGGATCCTGATCCAAGAGGTAGACTGGAACCAGGAAGCCCTCAAGGACCAATTCAGGGAAGGGTTAAAACCCGAAGTACGACAAGAGATCTTAAGGATTGAAGTACTGGCAAATGAGGCTGAAGGTCCATCATATACCTTAGATCAATTAATTGACTTTGCCTGCAAAATGGACACATGCAGTTTGCAAACCAGAAAATGAACAAGGACCAGCAACTCATCAAATTCAACCTGGGCACCAGCAAAATACAAACAAGGGGGGAACAAGCCTTTAGGGACCAGTGGCAAACAGGGGAATACCCAAACCAACAACATGGTAAGGATACCAAACAGTGAAAAGGACAGGCGAAGGAAAGAAGGACTCTGTATCAAATGCAGTAAATCAGGGCATGTCCTGAAGGAGTGCCAAGGCCAGTGGACCTACAACAAGGCTAAGATACAAGGGAAGGCCAGCAGAGAAGTTGAAGAAGAAAGCAGCTCTGAGTTGGAAAACTAATTGGTCCTACCACTTCCATGTTGGAGGACCCCAATATAACCCCTACCGCAGATGTATGTTACCTCAAGAAGTCTAGTAATCAATCAATAATATACACTACGGTAGAGGGAATCATGGAACCAGCAAAGACGCTGATTGACTCAGGATCTTCAACCAACTTCATTGATAAGGCCTATTCAAGGGAAAAGGGGATTCCAACCACTCCCCTCAAACACAAGAAATCAATTGTGGCCATTGATGGAAATGAAATCAAGGATGCCATAGAAGAAAGGGCAGAACTAAACATTGAAGTGGAAGGGAAGACACTGAAATGCTCCCTTTATGTAATGACCCTAGGTGACACAGACATAGTCCTAGGGAAAGAATGGCTTGAAGAAGCAGAACCTATCATAGATTGGAAAGACCTTACCATCTCATACCCAGATGAAATCAAGGCAAGGGCAGCAAGTGAAAGCCTACAAATCCCAGAAGAATTTAGGGATTTTGAAGACCTATTTGGGGAAGAAGGTTTCCAAGAACTTCCACCCCACTGAGGTAACCTAGACTTCAAAATGGACCTGATCGAGGGAGCGGAGCTGCCAAAGCCTGCAAAGAGGTACAGTATGTCGCCAGCAGAAACAAAGGTGCTCAGGGAGTACCTAGAGGAGGAACTAAGAAATGGGAAAATAAGGCCCAGCCACTCAGTTGTAGCTGCACCCTGTTTCTATGTGAACAAAGCAGATGGAGGGCTTAGGTTGGTAGTTGACTACCGTAAGATGAATGACATCACCAAGCCAGACAGGTTTCCACTTCCAATCCAAATAGAATTGATTGAGAGACTGAAGGATGCAACCATCTATTCAAAAATGGATGTTCGATGGGGGTTCAACAACATCAGGGTAGGGAGAAGAACTGTCTGAGGCACCTGCTGCAGACAACATGCGTAATCAAATGGAAAAGGTATGGGACAAGTAGAGAAGCTGTGCCAGAATTTTGCAGGACTCCGGCACCTGCAGCAGGACTCCTGCGCTTTTTGGCCATTCTGGCACTGGCACTGGCACTGGCTTGCCAGTTGCCGGAGTCCGTGCCAGAATTCTGGCAGGTGCAGGAGCATGCCAGAATCCCAGGACTCCTGCAACTGGCTATGGTCAGAACTCACCACATCAAGTTGTGTAATAGCTCATTAGATGCGCAGAAGAGAGAGCATTCCAATGATATAGAGCACGTTTCATACAAAATTCATTCTGGCAAATTTTACGCAGTTCTTTTGTTCGGGTCTTTGTGGCCAACATTTCCAGGGCCATAAACCTCACCACAATCTCTCGCAAAGTAGCTCATTAAATGCGCAAAAATCAGGAGATCACAGATATGTCATTTGCTCCGCGCAAAAAATTCGATAACGCATAGTTCGCTCCAAATTGATGCTCAGGAAATATTCTGGGAAATGCGCACATGCTATTTCACCACAAAGAAAGCTGTTTGAAGCTTATCCGACCAGCTAGCCTTTCTCCTGAGCTTGAAAAACCCCTACTGACATTATATCTAGTAAATACATTGACTGGATAACTATGAACCGGGGTGTGTGCAGGCAACCTCACTGTCAACCCAGCAGAATCACTGCACATGGTTGGAAATTTATGTTATAAGCTTGTTCCAGATGTTTCAGGTACCTGAGATAGGGCAATAAGCATCCCTGAATCTGTCTGTGATACTAAGAAAGCCAGAATAGCACTGTGTGGGTGTCCATGGCGCATTTCAGGGGGTTTTCAGCATCAGGGGTGCTGTTCCCCCAGTTTCACCAGCTAAAACACCTTCAATCAGGCTGGTTTTTGGTATATAGAGTCCTTATGATAATGCGCATCGACTCCGCGCAAGGGAGCAAGGTTTGCACAGCTGGTTTCACTAGCGCTTGTGGCGCTGTTCAGGGGTTTCCCCCTTTATATCGCTGATAACTTTCGATAAAAGCGTTCGTTTATTATGAAAATATGTGCATTCGATTCCTCTCAGTGAGACGAGTCGATTGGTATGTATATCGCCCCAATTAGAGCTCAGGATAGCGAGCTTGAACATCTGCGCATCCCCCTGAATATTTTTCTTAGACGATTCTGCGCCGATACTGCTCATTTCTTAACCGTTTGTAATCAAGTAAAGTACAATTTGATCCGCTGAATTTTGCGCATTTTATGAGTGCTTAATATATGCAATCCGTGGTGGTCATGTACAGGTGACAATGTGCCAGTATTCAGGTATGCAGGTATGCAGGTATGCCAGTACTGCAGGACTCCGCCTAGGACTCCAGCACCCTTGAGGCTATTCTGGCACCTGCACTGGCAACTGGCACACCGGAATTTGCTGGAATTTTAGCCAGAATTCTGGCAAGTTCTGGCTGCAGGAGCCTGGCACAGCACCTCTAGGGACAAGGCAAGAGCCTCAATGGAATTACACCAACAAATGGAAAAGAAAGGGAGGGAATTCAAGGTGGGAGACAAGGTTTGGCTGCTCCTAACAAACCTCTTGTCCAAGAGACCCTCCAAGAAACTGGACAACCGAAAAGGGGGGCCTTTTGAAATCACAGAAAAGATCTCATCCCATGCATATCACCTGGACCTACCTAAAACCATATGTGTACACAATGTATTCCATGTAAATCTCCTCTCGCCATTCACAGAAGATAAAGACTTCCAAAGAAGGCAGGCCAAACCACCACCAATCATAACGGAAGAAGGAGAGGAGGAATACAAGGTGGACCACATTGCAAATTATGAATGGCAGAATGGCAAGCTGTTTTACCAAATCAGATGGAAGGGCTATGACCCAATAGAAGACACAATGGAACGTGCCAGCAAGTTTGCTGACATGAAAGAGGTTCTAAATGACTTGCAAAGGTGCTTACCAGATGCACCAATGCCAGTCAAGACAAGTCAACACTCAGGTGACTCAAAAGGCAGGCCAAAGAGAACCAAATGAGGATCTGGAAAGCTTTAAAAAGAGCCATCCAGGATACCCAAGAAAGGCCAGAGCCTGCTCTACCGCCTCACTTGCACCACAATACACCTGCAAAACCCCAAAACATGCCTTTCGTCACTCACCCAGTTGCACATCCCAACTGTTACACACCACTTGCTGAAAATTAGGTGGCCCCACTTTGGCAGCCACCCACCACTAGGTGGCCAGCACCCTACCCTGGCAGGGAAAATTGTCCTAAACCAGGGATGTACTGCTCCAGTGTGGAAGACACCCAGAGGTACACTGAACAACTGTTGCCAGGGGCTAACCTAGTGTACATCCCAAAGAAGTTAAGGGATGAAAGGAACTGGATTGACAATGACAAGTACCTGGATCCCAGGTTAGGGGTCCTGACATGGCATGGAAGCTGGAAGCCAACAACAAGAAACACCTTGCTAAGAACACCAATGTATGTTGTTGACAATATTGTGGGACCAACAGTCGATGTGGTGACCAAGGCAGCAAGACAACAGAGGAGGGCCACAGGCCAAATGGCAGATGGGGGGGACTGGGAGGTGGAGCACTGGGCCAAGGCATTGTTGGAAGAATGGAAGTTGACACCAGCTGTGCCGTATGTGGGACTGCTCAAAGCAACTACCACTGATGAGATGTTTACTGCTATCAGGACAAAGCAGGCAAACATGAGCAACTTCCAAAATTGGGTGAAGGTGCACCCAAACAAAAACACCAATTACAACACTGATATGATGAGCCTTACATCAAGCCTAGAATCACTGGTTGTGGCTGAGGAAGAAGCCAAGCCAGAAATAAAGGAACCCACCCTGGACCCAGCTGTGGAGGAAGCCAAACAGGACTGGGACCAGTGGGAAAACAAGCTTGTTGAAGCTCTGGAGGAGGTGCCACTGTTGGAACCAGCCCCCATATGACCACTTTGCCTCCCACGGATTTTCTCCCAAATGTATAAGAGTTTTTTTTTTTTTTTTACACATCAAACTTAATACATTTCCTTTTTTACTCTCTATTTACATTTGCCCTTGAGGGGCCAGGTATAGGGCTTCTTGCCTTTTTTATCCTTCTTATTGGTCTGAACAACTGACTGGGTAGTGGGCTGCAGCCAAGGAGCCTCCCCCCCTGGGAAGTCAGCCATGTAGTTCTGGAAACACCCAGAACCAGATGCTGCAAAGGGCGAAGCCTCATCAAACAAGGGAGCAGAGCCCTCCTCAAAGAATTCGGCAAGAGCAGCCTGGTGAGACCCTCCTCAAAGGACTTGTAGTCCTGATCAACAAGCACCCAGACACGCTCAAGGGTGGCCTCATGGGCCTGACCATCAAGGAGGATGTGCTCTTCTACAGAACAAGTTAGCTATGTGAGAACAATGAAGAATGAGCACACGTACCTGGCACCCCACAGAAGAACCAATCCCCAACACCTCCATAGAAGTCTTCAAGGGAGGCGTTGCACACAACATCACAGTAGGTGCAGTACTCCCCCTCAGGGAGAGACCAGCAGGTGCAGTCAAGGGGATTGTAGTTAAGGGAAATAACATGCATAGTAAAGACAGGATGAGGAAGGAAAACAACAAAAACCACAAACATTAAAAAATCACAGTGCAACACAATAACTTGCACAAACATCAAAACAAGGTCTGGTCAGGTGACACCAACAGACACATGACCATCTGCCAGAAAACAAACAACAAAGCATGGGAATCACATGACCTAGCCTAGTCACATGACCACCTGCCAGAAAACAAACAACAAAGCACAGGAATCACATGACCTAGCCTAGTCACATGAATATACGCTATCCCCTAACTACCAGAGGGGTTGGAGAGGGGGCACCAACCGAAGTGGAGGAGCAGAGGCCATGAGCATAGTGAGGAGAAAGGCTGACATGGGGGAACACAGGAAGGGCACCCCTTGGAGATGTGTCATAACCAGCACAAGCCTACATCAGGAAACCACATGACCACAACAACCAGAGAGAGTATATCTAGGGGACACCTTTGGGGGTAAAAGGGGCTATCATCTCATGCCCTCCCCACAAGATGCATCTACTTCTAAAAATACCAACAATGCTAAGTGAAGATGGCTTGAACGTGGGAACACCCCAGCCAAATGAATCAAGTGCAGGGCGGAGGTTGCCATCACCATTGCTGGTGCCCTCAGAATCAAGCCAAGCCCCCTCACCCACTTCTATGCGGCTTATGCTGACGGATCACAGGTCCGAAGAGCTGACCAAAACTGCATGGGTCCCCCAATTCCATGTCCAGACCAGGGCAGTGCTGCTGACCTGGTCAAAGCTACACAATCAGCCCTCAAGTGGGCTCGCCGCCTGATACAAGGTGTTCTGCCACCACCAGCCCAATCACTGGGCAACCTTAGCTGTGGTCAAACAGCACAACCTGGAGGAGCTGAACTACAACCCAACCCAGCCCCTGCATGTCCATGCCCTCTCCATCAGTCAGGAACAGAAGGGCAGGTGGAACACCCAGAATGCAGGGTTCTGGGACTTCAAGGGGCAACACCCCAACATACAGCCCAAAGACCTCAAGGACAGACCAGGAGGCAACCCAGCAAGGGATGCCTTCAACTATCTCTGGAAGGACGTTGGAGCTAATGGCCAGGAGATAGAGGATTTGATGGCAGGGGACCTGACCTTGGAAAGGTTGGAGGAGATCTTGGTGAAGGGAAAGGGTGGAAAACAGTCAAGGATGGAGGCAGACTTGGAGGATGGGACAGAGATTGTTGCCTCA
The DNA here is from genome assembly GCA_030998015.1 of Ceratorhiza oryzae-sativae. Classification (NCBI taxonomy): domain Eukaryota; kingdom Fungi; phylum Basidiomycota; class Agaricomycetes; order Cantharellales; family Ceratobasidiaceae; genus Ceratorhiza; species Ceratorhiza oryzae-sativae. The sequence continues at coordinate 1,228,438 of JARWMV010000235.1, read as the reverse complement.
GAAATGAAACAGGAGTACTACCAGGCGTTCAAGCACCTCCACCCCCTCCAGATGGTGACAATGTGGAACTCGGTATGAGCATATGCTGAGTACACATACAAGGAAGACTGGGGTTGCATGCTTGCGATCCCTGTGGAGTTAGAGGTCCCAGAAGACCAGGAGCACATTGACTGAGCAGACAGATGGTTTGCTGAGGAGGTCAAGAAGAGGGGAAGAGGGGTGTGCCATTGCATCCTGGTGATAGAAGGAGAAACTGGAACAGGGAAAACAGCATATGCACGATCCAAGGGCTGCCACAGCCAGATGTGCAATGTGTGGAATATGGGCAACTTGTTGGAAGATGCCGACATTTGGATCCTGGACAACATGGTCCAGTCAAATGGGAAGTACTTGCTCAAGGCCCTGAGCCAGTATGAGGCAGACTTCACAGGCAGGTATGTGCATGTGAAATCAATGAAGGTACAGCCAACAGTTATTCTGGGAAATAGCCGGTTGGCAATCATGAAATGTTGGTCAGACATGGAGGGGGAAGAAGGGGACTTATGGGTATCAAGAAATGTGGAATGGGTGTATGCAGGAGGAAAACCATTCTTTGTATTTCCCTTAGAATAATTTACTGTACTGTACAACTTCTGCTATGCCCATTCAAACAGTTGGGGCATTCTGAGAAGAAGCAGACAAATCCTCACCCCTAAATAACCTCCACAACAAAGAAAAGAAAAACAATCTCATGTAACAGAGAGGTTAAGGGGTCTAGCCTGACTCAGCCTGACCTCATCAAACAATACTGAATCAGCCGAAAGGTCATTGGTTCAAGTCCAGCACCCTTAACCTCCTTGGTGCATGAGATTCCTTTTGCTTAAGGAACTAAACCATGTCTCAAGGTCCCCCAAGACATGTCCAAAGGGGGGGGATAATGTTATGACCTGTCAAACAGACATAACAAAACAACCAAATATTTTTACAGGTTTATGGCATTTTTCCTAAGAAGAACAAGCCATAAACAAGGTCATGTGACCTCAGCGCTTAGCTGGTGCTAGGGATCAAAATGGGTGGCCCAGGTTGCTGCATGGGTAATCCTGCAGGTGCGAAGACAGGTCAGGTGGAGCCCGGTTTGCATAGCCACCAATTACCTGCAAGACTCTCTGCGTGGGTGATAAACACAGGTGTCATCTGGGGAGACCATACTTGTATTTAGACAGAAAATATATTATTATTTACATGTGAGACTCAATAATTTGGGCAACGTTGTCAAGTTCTGGGAGCAAGGGGGGTGCCATACCACGATCCAATGGCCATCTGAGCTTGGAATGTGCACGATGACATACGGTGCTGGAGGTGGTTCATCATCAACTGACCCCCTGAGAATGCATGCTCAGCGTCAACTGACAAAGCTGAGGTGCATGTCATTTCTAGGATACTTAAGCAGAGAGTGCAGATGAACTTACCAGGTACAGTCAATAGATCCAGAGCCAGGTGGGCAACACAAGGGCAGTGCTCCAGCTCGGAGTCCCAGTAAGAAAGCACCCTGCCGTATTGTGAGATGACATAAGAGGATACAACTGGAGTCTTGAGATACTCCTGGATTGAGTTGCACTCAAGATGGATTGGCGGCGACAAGGTTGAAGTGTGGCGCTGGGTCCAAATACTGCCACTAGCCTATATGCATCAAGTTGAGTGTAGTTACTGGCAAACTTGAGATAAATCTTACCCTTAGCATTTGCTGGGGGTGGCTACTCTGGGTGGTTTGAGGGTACAGAGAGTTGAAGCACCTGACAAGGCGATTGCAGATTAGCTCGGTAGGAAACCCATGATCTGCAAACCACTTCAGTTTGCGGTTGGGGCACATTACTAGTTGAATTTGAGTCAGAATAGTGTGAAAAAAATATATCCGAAAGGCGTAAAATAACCTACCAACAGCTAGAGTGTATATATCTGACTCCATCATTGAACCCATGTATTTTTCGAACACCTGGAGCGCAGCTTCAGCTGCAACCTGGGTGATGCAATGGAGTCCACAGTTGAGGACATTGTCACAGATGTCGCACAGTCGAGAGCGAAGCGTCAGGATCTTGGGTAGTTTTTTGTGAACAAGTGGGACTTCTGACTGCGAAAAGTGGTCAGTGGGTTCTTGGAAGACCAGTAAAATATACTATAAGCAGGAATTAGAAGTGGAAAAAATGCACATACCTCAAGCACCTTGCTTAGCTCGGAAGCTAATGCCCACTGCTGGTTGGTCAAGGCATATTTCTTGAGTTTGAAGCGTGGGTTGCTGGTGAGCCACTGCACTGGGGTCTTAAAGTGCAGGTGGCCTGCAATGCATATCCTGTCAGTGTTCCAGCGTGTAGCACAGCGCATCGGGAGTGCTTTCGCATCGCCTTCAAGCTCTGGATCTTTGTCAACAAGCTCTTCAAAGGCAGTAGTGAAAACCGGCAAGTCTTTCACATGCCACGCCAGCCCAGATATCTCATTACAGCTGTAAGCTACTTCTATCAAGGTAAATAAGATAAAACTAACTTTTGGAATAATTTGCCGAGCACTGGCCACTTCCTCAGGGCTTAAATGCATGCCTGAGGCAGCCATGATGGCAATTGCCTGTGTAGTCACTCCCTGTGTGACTCCTATGTTGTGTTCAAGCTTGTCGGGGTTGACATTGTCAGCTGCATCCTCGGGATCCAGGCTTGGATTGTTAGATTTGGTGCTGGGCAGCTGGACTGCTTTGTTTGAGGTAGCTGCTGCTTTTATTTGACGTGGGGGAGCCGTAAATAGGGTCATGAATGCCTGCGTAGCAGTGAATTGACATTATATATGCGCTGTATGATTATTACAAACACCATACCTTTGCCATTAAATTGATGATATGAGCAAAGCACCTGACCCAATCACAAGGGCCACGAAAGTTGCCAATAAGCTGCTGGAGTTCAGTTACAAGAGTATTGTTATTTGAAGCATTGTCTAGACAAATGCCCATGAGCTGGTCATGCAGCAGTGAGCGATAGGTTAATATGATACAGAATAAGTATATTCTAACCTTGTGCACAATTCCATACTGTTTCAGGCAGTCATGAATGCGTTCTGCCATATAACTGCCTGTATGCGCATCTGTGAGACTGTATCAACAATCATTAGTTGTACATCTGTAGTGCATATAATATGAGGGCGCAACTTACTGAACAAACTCAAGGATGGCCTTGTACATACATGCTTGTTCATACCAAAAAACACAATCACACCCAAGAACAACTGAGACGAAGGACTTGTCCAACCATCAACAGCCAAATGGAGCGCACCATTTATTGACTGCGCATGCCAAAATCAAGTAAATATTTTTGCAATTCAGCACAAAAAGGTGACTAGACTTACACACAGGTGATTCGCTGCCTCAAGCAACCCTGATTGGTAGATATGGAGGGCGTCTCTGGAGAGTGTTGCCCCAGTAGGAAGGCGAGTGCCTGGACAAAGCATCTCAACCTCCTGTTGAGCCAGATTGTCAACAATGGACTCAAACGGCCTGCGGTCCCAAGCACAGCAAAGAGCAAGGATGGCTTGGTGCCTTGCAGCTGAGTAAGATAGCTGAGGATAGAGTGAGGCGTCAGTGGGAATCAGAATTCCCCTCTGACAATTGCAAGCACACGCTGTGCTTAAGAGATTCTGGGTTCCATTGCCAGTACAAAGGCGCTCACGAAACTGAGACACATGGTGGGGAGAGTTGAACCGACAGTCAAAGTGAAGTACAAGCTTGTTGGGCTTGCCAAGACCATTGAAGTGCTGCTCGAGTGCAACGTTGTAGTGATCATACGCATTAGAGCGCCAACCCTGGCACTCAGCATCTAAAAATAAATGGTTCAGCACTAAGGCTGTCAAGCATCAATGCATGAGAGATGTACCTAAGATGTTTGAGTCAGTTTCATCCCAGACTTCAGCATTGCTCATTGCGCTGAGACCTTTACAACACTTTAGACAATGACGAACAGGCTCATCTGGAGCAGGATGGGTAGCAGAGGGCAGTTCGGAGGGTTCAGTTGTAGACATGTCGAAAAGATGTTGATGACTTTGAATGCTCCCTGCTTGTGCTTTTATAAACACAAAATACACTGGTGAGTCAAGAAAATTATGCGCTATTTTTCTAGCAAGCATATGACACGCATATAGGACGTCATTGCTGCCCAGTTGAAAATATACATTTTACTGTAAAATGTACAAACAGCAAGTGCTGCTCCATAATCCCAGTGCTTGGCACCTGTGGGCTCACCTGGGTTTGCTCCCATGCCTAGTGTACCCATGTCATATATTCCATTCAGTTTCCGGAACCGGCCAAGGCTCTCCAGGTAATTTCCTGCAGGTAATTACCCGGGCTCATCCAACTTCTCACTATCCATTTTAATCCCTAGCTGGCGCTTATGGTGGTTACCCTGAACTTGCTCCAGCATTTCTCTCCATTGTTACTTGGAGCAAGGAGTGAGTTGTCATGTGATCTCAGCACTTACAGAAGGATCACATGACCTCAGCACCTACAGTGGTTACCCTGAACTTGCTCCAGCATTTCTCTCCCTTGTTACTTGGAGCGAGGAGCAAGTTGTCACGTGATCTTGGCGCTTACAGCAGGAACATGTGACCTCAGCGCCTACCCCTTGGACCTTGCGCAGCTCTATAAGATTTGGAGCTGCACAAACTTAAGACAAACAATTACCTAACCCATAGTACTGTACATAACCTACACCTACTGCAGAGTGTGCTTAGATAATACGTCTGCAGCCACTGCAGCCACAGGCATATATAAGAAGGATAAAGCAAGACTGGACACCTCAGCTTGCTTTATCTTGTCAACCACCATAGACCATAGCAAACACTGTAACTAGAACACTCAATACATACTGTATAGCACCAAACTGTCAACACAGCCACTACTTAAGTGCTTCACAAGGAAGCCTCCAGAGGGTCACAACAAGCAATATTGGGAGGAAATGTTGATGGTGGCCAGTGCTGATCTCATTGCCTACTTGGGTGTCTTGATCAATAGCATTGTTCCAAATTCAATGGCCAAGGAACAAACAATGTCAGTGATCACAAAGATGAACTCACCTGATTGAGCATCACAGAAAGTTTCAACTCTCTTTGACATGACCTTGATACGCCAGTACTACAAGCGTGAAGAGACCTCTATGCTAGTATGTTTTCTTTAATGTTCTAAATTTGCCATTGCGCTAATATCCTATTCTGTAGAATAAGCGTCACTTTGCCCAACAGTCTGCTTTGCCAACCTCTCAAAACACCTTGACATGCCCATGATTACTGCACTAGAACAGCCTTTGGATCCCAGTGCTGATGTCCCAGGTGATAATACCTCTTGTAGTGTCTTGTATCAAGGTGTTGATGAGCTCAAGCTCAAAGCCAAGTCCATTGATTATGTACAGCCTGGGCGCCAAGATGTTTTCAAGGCTGAGAGTTTGGATGGGATATATCTTGCATCTAAGCTACTCACAGATATGCTCACTGAGATTGCTCCTAGTGCACTCAGGCTTCCCACCCTCTTTCTTCAATCACTACTCTGCCATGCAATCCCAAATGCATCACCCGTTGATGTATTGAAGCTTGTTTACTAGTGTTGTCATTATGTAATCACATTACCAAGAATGCATGTTGTTTGCTAACCGGTTTGCTGTTTTCAAACCATAAGCAAGACAAGGTAAGTTACTTGCAAACTGTTTCTTACCAAGCCCTATTCTGCTTAGGAAAAATGCCACAAATCTGTAAAATATTTGGTTACTCTGTTATGTCCATTTGACAGGTCATAACACATAACACCTCCCTTGTTCTGTTATGACTGCTGAGTAGGTCATGACAAACACATTCCATTGAATATATGCTGATATATCATTGCAAGACTCAAAATACATGCACTTTGCATGTCAGCACAAAGTGCAGGCCTGCCACAGGCACTTGCAATCTGTGTGCCTTTGCTAGTAAAGTATTAATGAAGACACATAAAAGTCCAACAGAATATTGCAGCCTCATTGATCACTCAGTACAAATGGATGGGAGGCATATATTAAAGTGGAGGGGGGAGGGAGGGCAGAGACCAGATTGTGTTTAGGCACAAGGGATAAAATGCATGAAGAAAGAATAGTGCCTAGCCTCATATAATGATTCAACTGCATAGAAGTGCTAACCAAGATCATGGGTGTGGCTCTCTGGCATAGGCAGCAAGGGAGGCCATCAAGCTGCTTGCAATGTAAGGCAGGTGGATGACAAGCAACTGCTTGGTGGAATGGATGGAAACATAGTCATCTGATATATCATCAGGCAATCAAAGGTTAACATACAAGTCATGAGAGAAACCGGAAGCCGACCAGCGGGCCTGTTCGAGAAGCCATCGAAACCTGAACCAGGGGACAGCAGATTGGTGACGGGTCGGTGATCTAGCAAAATCCCACCACCAAATTGCCTCCCTGACTCGCTAATCGATAAAAAACGCGAACGAACAGCTACCATAACTTTATTCTGTGTTAACGTCGGAATGATCAATCGCGATTCCGCAAAAATTATGCTTGGTTTGACGTACGACGAGCAACAGGAGTATGCGGACTTGAAGGAAGAAGCCCGTAGCGCGCGAGGATCCGGCGCAAGTCTCCGAGGGTGTGTTCGATACCGCGCGCATGAACGTAAACTCCGACAACAAGAAATAAAGTAAAGGCAATGTGGCTGTGGGAGCCCGCGAGCGCAAGAAGGGAAGAAAAAAGAAAAAAAAGAATGGCAAAAGAAGTGATGGCGAACGACCACATAACACCGGCCCATGGCAAACTGTACTTGATCGACAAGTCTTGAAGGCCAGTATTATGTTTCTCGTGGAGTTGAAAGTAATTTGCCTAGCGCAAAGCATGTTGATCAGTGTATCAAACCACCAATAGATGTTCCTTACCGCGTGCGCAGCATACTTGCCCAGAGCACGATGCTCGCGGATGAGATAAAGTCCAAAGACTCCACTACCGCCAGCTAACATGCCAGATGCTCCACAAATGACCTTTGGTACGAAGCTCACTCCACTAGAAGCGACGAATACCATGTTGGATCTTTACAGGCTGCGTAAGTATCATACTACAGTAGGAAGAAATCGTAACATACGCCCACATCACTCCGGCCTATCTCAGGTTGTAAAGAAAACAGAGTGAGATAATCCCTTTGGTCTTCGGGTGTACATTATGACTGGAGGAGCTGCTTACCGCAGCGGCAGCGCTCGTCCATTCTTCAAATAGATCCTTAAGCAGCGCACGCCAATGATGAGTGTAGATGATCCTATCGACCCATAGGTTCTCAAGTCGATTCAGATGAATCTCGGGGCCGCCGCCGAGAATCCTCGAGCGATAAAGGTACAGCGACGACCGGTACGGGGGGCGCCTTCCCTCCACTGTTGCCGTTCGATCGAGTCTCGCGCCATACTGCCCGTACAAGTTGACGTTTCGGCTATGAACTAAGCATGACTGCATTTAACTCGATTGTCAATAGCCTAGAGCTGCCAGAAACTCCTACCCAAAAGTCCCATGATACGGGCTTCTCATTCAAGCCATTTAGAATAGCCGACGCAAATCTTGCCTTTTAATGCTGAGCTTACCAATCGACCAATTTAGATATATTGTGAATCCGGAGGCCGCCGCCTTGTCGAGTGCCAGCAAGTACGCATTGCACTCTTCGGTTGTAAAAGGACTGGTCGAACCTTCTGAGGTCATGTGATCTAGTATTTTTTAGAGTGAGCTGGGTCTAAACTATAAGGTGGGTTTTAAGTGTGCGGACCAAGCATGCTACTGGCCAAAGCTGCTTGCAGCTCAGCACGAGCGCTATCAAGGTGGTTCTCGTCCTTGGGCATGTACTCGGCATGTGTCCAATATTCTTCGTTTAAGAGAGCACCTAAAATAACCATTAGTGCTAAATAAAGCGGCAAATTACGATAAGGCCTACGAAGGTGCAATATATTCCTCACATCAGATATACCCAAATCAGACGTGGTCCGCTGGCGAAGCCAGCAGATTGTCTTGTTACCGTGATCAATGAGATAGTACCGACATGTTCCTTCGCTCGAACAATCAAGGAACACGTCAAATATCGCTGCCTCGGGCAATACATGATCACGCAGCGTCACAAAAATGCCGTACCAATTCATGACTTGTTCTAAAACGTGCTCGTGACGGATGTACATTTCCGTCACGATGCGTAGTTCCTTGTTATAAAAGTAGGCGCGCCTGTGCAGTACCAGATCAGGTTGAGGTTTTGGGCCACTAATATCTCAAGCTAGACGGCAACATTTTCAACTCAACTCACCCTTCGACTGGATGATGATACTCTTTCCACCCCCGTGTCACTGCCAATATGCGAATGTCCGAATACGTAGCGCGCTCGGCCTCGCTTCTGTGCGCTAGGTTCGTCGTCCCGACCGGCGCTCCGTCCTCCTCTTGTATTGCGGCAACGGATCCCGGCGGGATTGCTCGTTTTTTGCGAGGCCCACTGCAACTGCTACATGAGCATTCCGAAGTCTTTCGGTCAGTGGAGATACGCACGCAATAGTATCGTCATAGCGGTTTGTCTGGCTAGGCAAACCTTCCCACAGCCGAGGATCGTAATTCTGGGGATTGAACGGGATATTGTTGTTTGTGCTCGGATTCGTGAGTTCGCCTCCGCTCACGGCGGCCATGGTCGTAGGAACAGTAGTGATGTGGCATAACGGATTGTAGCAGCCAAGAAGCGGAACCCTAAGAACGCGCCGATCAGTCGTACAAAACAAGCGTAATGCAACGGGTTGGATTCTATTGATAAATTCTCATGCATAGGTGTGCTGGGGTTTCTCAATATCCATGCGGAGGATGAAAGGACGAATATAAAGATGAGCGAGAACCGATGAGCAGGGAAAACGCACCCCGGTGCAGCAACACTGTGACACGGCTGTGACAAGCCACAAAATCGCCATTCTCAGTCACGATCGTACGTGACTCGCCCCAGTCGTCTCGCTCGGATCCACTTCCTTCTTCGCGTTACAATCTCTCTGCCTGTACCCCGGTGCCTGGTTTTTTTTTTTGCATACATATTTAGAGACCTACACAAACACAAAGCCGGTGCAGGGTGTTGTCCGGTTTTCTCTCTCGTGATTCTGCCGGGGCCGCACCTTGGCTCTTCGTGAGACTGTTAGCGGTATACAAATTATAATTTCATCATCATCATCATCATCATCATCACATCATCATCACCAGTAACGATCGTGACTGGCATAAACGATAGGAGGCGTGGAAGTTTGCTGACGGATGCCCTGAGCTCACTCTCAGCAAAGCCAAGGCCCTAGCCTCACACCTCAACCACTATTCCTCTGCTGGACACGCGTTGATAGGGGAGTATCAAGGGCGGTTTGTCTCACTCAAAAACTTTTCATACTTCTGTGCTAAACTACTCGAAACCAGATAGCACCCACTACCGGATTGTCCAAAATACACCAACCACATCCGTATCTCTGTTCTAGCTAAGGGTCAAACTATGGCGCTGCACGCCGCTTTTGATACCTCTGAGGGCATTGACCAACCACTCACACTCATCAAATGCGACAGTGCTTTCACCAAACGTGCAATACCCTCACATTAGGTTCAGAGCCCTCCATCCTGCTCAGAGTTCCCTCCGTTTCCTCACCGTGCCGTCATGTTGCTCACCCCTCTGTTCCCGCTGCTAGAGTAGGGGAATTTTCCATTGACCTAGAATACTGTCCGCTCCTTATTTGCCACTCCAATGCATCAGACAACCTTGCGTGCTGAAAAAGCTCATGAATGAAACCCATTTTGTTAAGAGATTGAGTAGCTTAAACTCGTATCCCGTTTAGCAGGCTCTTGGCTAGTTTCCGCACAATACACCATGCTCTCTGTAGCACCCAACAAGGCACAACCAATCGCAGGATCCACAGATATTGGTCAATTGTAACTTTGCTCACGGGACCTGGGCGTTTATCTTGCACGCGAGAATGACCGCCCACATCCGAGCCGGTGTCCGGGATTTTAAACAGCGAAACCCCAGCCAACCTACGTAAGGGGCGGGCGGTCGATGGTCAACGAATGGAGCACCGATCGGATGAGTTCTCGGACACTCTAAGCAACAGTGGGTAGTGTGATCATAGGTAGTCCCATTGTTACGAGAGGATCTCACTATCGTATCGACAGACCGCCAAGGAACAACATACCGCTTGTCTCGAATTATTATGCATTCGTGTTAATCATAGAACTAATAATCCTCAGTACAGGCGGCCGCAGGTCGAACAGCCCGACACCTATTTATTTGGATCGCTCAGGGGGTAAGCTCTAGAACCCTTTTTGGAAACGTGATTTTTTTTCACACAGGAAAAAAAACGACAGAGTACAAAGGCCCACCTGGGTTAAAGTCACTGTGGCTACATTTTAGCATGTTTTCCTAGTTAAAAAGCCACGTGAGAAAACTTTAACCTGCACCTCTCTGTTTGTTCTAGGCGCTGCCTTTCCATACGTGCTTTGACTTTGCTTGGTTACATCCGTTCTATTGTATGCAAAATGGAAACACGTTACATGAGCAAATTCAAAGCACGTATAGAAAGGCGGCGCCTGAACGAACAGAGAGGTATAGGTGGGATCAGGCGGGACGTGAGGCCACGAGTCGGGGGGTTCCGACAGCGATCACGTGACTCCCATGAATCAAGCCTTCCTTCATGAGGGCTATCCATTTGCAAGGATGGAGAACCCTAATGTTATTCCAAACCGGGTTAATAAATAAAATAAAATGGCTAAACCTCGAGAAAATCCCATCAGTCTTATCTGTGACAGCTAACTGGTCACCACCGCTTGCGGCGTCGATAAAAGCGCAGATTTGGCATGTTCAGTGGAGAATCGGTAAATGTTTCTCTCCTTCTCAACGCCTGTTTTACACGTGATGGTGACAGGTAGGCTTAATTTTCCAAAATAAGGCAGCGAGAAATACTGAAGACGCCTGCTAGCAGCCTGCAAAGGGCTTGACTTCCTAAATTTAGATTCGGGTGCAACTGTACCTTCCTCTGTAAGCGATAATAGAAATCAGCCGATGCGTTGCGCTTTAGCCTTGGGGAAGGTGGCCGTTCTGGTTAGATAGCTGAAAGTTGCTTCCCCTAAACCGAACAGGCCCGACAGAAGTCACAAGAGCACAACTGGTTATACCTTATAATCTGTGTACAAGATTATTGGCCATTTTACGTGCGATATAATCCAGCTGCACAGCAGGTCAAGCCACTCTTCGCATGACTTCCGCAGTCCCTAGTATTCGAGACCCACGAAGACATTGCATTTGTAAACGTGTGAATTTTCGGTTGATGTTCGTGGTTTGCAGGCGGAAAAGTTCATCCAAGCTTGCGCGTTCTTGGAGGTGCAACGTGGAACCTGGATGCGCCAACGAGCAGAGTACCACCGGTATGGGTAAGCGGAGTTCGATAATCCAATGACGTAGCCACAGAATCTGAGGTGGTATCGCAGAGAATTGGAAGTGGGCTGAAGCGAACGCGCTCGGAACACAAGTCGCACAAGCTCACAAAAAAGCGCCTAGCTGTATCCCAAATCCTTCCGCCGTACCTTACTAGGTGTGAAGAACTCAATCATATTGCCAACACTCTTATCTCTCGGCCTGTCGCATGATAGTGAGGCTTTGTATTGTAACGTCTTTTTAAGATGTAAACATGCTTGAATTTCGCAAGAAACAACCTTGTTGACAAAACGTACTCAAAACAGTCTATATAAGCGTCTGGAATTTTGTCGACCCGGATGATTACATATGCCGTTTTTAATACGATTCTGATTGGCCACTCAGGGACGCTGTCGAATCTGGGATGACGCATGCGATTCTTCAGTAAGCTTCCAACCAAAATAGCAAGGCAGTTTCTTCGGGGGTTTGAGTGCCTTTCGTAGGCACAGTGCATAGGGCTCGGCCCCAACATGAATAAAAATGGAAAAAGGAACAACAACAAAAAAGCATATCGTTAACCGTACTCTAACGGCCAATTAAGTTGAGCTCATCCGTTGACGCCCGGTCTCCATCCACGACGCCCACTTATATTGCCACGCTAGAGTGCTTATGCTAGAGTGCCAGAAACCCACAAGTACTCGTATATGATCGCTATATGCGATCTTTTAGGCGGCTCTATGTTGATAAGTTCACACAAACGTAGACCGGTCGCGCATATACCTAGCTTAAATACACGTTTGATGCTCCTGGGCTGATTCAATCTGGGATATATATTCACTCCGAATCTTCGCACGTGGGCAAGGTCATCGCTCCTACTTCTGTGCTATATTACACTTTTGCTATGATGGAGTGGCGGTGAACAGCTTTCAGTGTCACTGGTCTTGGCGCCAATACGCAATAGTACACTAGCCATGCCTTCAAGCAAAAGTTGGGAGTCTACAACGAATATATCTATGTTGCAGAGTTGCAAAGAAACGACACGCGGTAAAACCTCAACGCTCAGATATTCAAATCCGGATTCGAAACTAGCTAACACAACAAGTCGATACACGGTATGTATGATGAGGACAAAAGCATGCAGATATTGGTTGTAATTATTGTAGAATCCGGTCGGATCCAAGACACGCCATTTAGGGACCATGTCACCATCATTGGTACTGTAAAATAGGGGAGCAAATGAAAGCCACTGAGCGTCTGCTGAGGCGCCAAGTGGAATGCACCTTGCTGAGCGCGCCATTAGACTCGAGGGACGACATTGACGCCCATTGACCCCAGAGTAGGTAACAACTCGGGGCTACCACCAAAGCGATGTAAGAGGAAAACTAAATACCGAGATACGGGAAGTCAAATACCAAACCCAGTCATTCGTTTAGGCTTTCCACCCCGCAAGCAAATATAAGGGATAGGTAACACCACATAATTCTGGCGCGTGAGCCATAGAGCCAGCCGGCTTAGACATCTATATATACCATGGTAATTATCTTACCTTTGGTTCTTAATGTTTACCTGATGTGCTAGGACGTTCTCACGGTTTGTTTTCCTATGCTTGCCGTTCATGCATCTTCGGTTACCCGGGTTCAACCTCTCCCTGATGTCTGATCTGTTCGGTAGTTGATTTCCTAGTGACGCAGAGACTTCACCGAGATATTTGTGTGTACATTCTGATAAGGTGTCTATTCTAGGAGCTGCATCCTGAGTTAAGTTCGACACAATGTCAGGATTTCCGACTGATCAACGGAGAATGCACCATGCCTACCGGGCCGTGGGATCGGGGCTTGTCGCATCGTCGCTGGAGTTGAAACAACGGTTGACTGAAACTGAGGTTGCATCTCAAAGGTGGACACACAACCGGGTATCAGACCCACCCCATTTGAGAGGATGACAGCTAAAATTATTGACACTTAATGACATCCCGGCAACTCGCGTTCGAACATTTGGTCCATGGCTCGGTCCATCGCCTGGCAACCAATGACTGTTGCTTGAGCAGCATCTACAAAATGGGGTTCTCAAGCACGAAATACTATTTTTTATGGTTATGAATTTAACGGGACATGTGAACGCAGGGTCAAGCTGCCCGAAGAGACGACAGAAGTCAAAAGTGAGAAGAAAGACGGGACGACGCTGAAAGAGGCACGTGATATGGTAGGGGGGCCGACACGTGACGTGACGTTGGGTGTGTATGTGTGTGTGTTTTTTGGGGGTGCATTTGTTCTATTCTAAGGAAAATAGAAACACGTTACATGAGCAAAGTCAAAGCGCGTATATAAAGGCAGCGCCTGGAACGAAAAGACAAAAGGCGCAGGCGAGAGCAAGCGGGACGTCAGGCTACGAATTGGGAGGTACGGACAGCGCATACGTGACATCCTTGGAACTGGTCCAAAGCTGAAATTGATCTATGTAAACTGGGTATCTTGTGGTCTGTGCGGGCTCTGTATGCGCTTCAACACACGTTGAACCCTACTCTTTGTTTCGTTGATATGATTATTTTGTAATTATTCTTTGCTCGTAGCTGTGGAACTTGTGCTATTGACACAGCGTGTCTCAATTCTCTACCAGGTTAGATGTTCAAAACCGTCAAGCCATTCACGTCAGCGCCACAGTGCCTGTGGGCGCAAGGGGCGGTACGATTGAATTTAAAGTGGCGCTCACGTGCCGCAGACGCTCGTAGGTATTCACCCAGCCAACGGTCAAACGGGCTCAAATGTGTCTTGCCCTCTGCCCGCTCAGCCTTGAGACACCCCAGAGTGATTAGTTTTGTCCAACTTATATAACAACCCTCGGATCGAATCCATATTCGCTTGGATCGAAGGTGCGCGCTATTTCCGCCATCCACGAGCGGGAATGAATTCCCGCTTGTTGGGAAACACCTAGGCGTATACTCCTCACCACGAGGACGATCGACGATATTGCACCACTGCCAAGTGGCCACAAATTGCTTGGCAAGGTGCTATCTATATGCAGGGAGTAGTTCAAAAATTGAGCCACAGCGCAAAGCCCGCATGAGATAGGGGTCCCCCTGAGCGTGAGTGAATGCGTGAATTATGCCGCTTGATTCCGAAGGCTGGGCGAGCGGTTCGGGATGTGATGCACAGGGGCGAGGGGTAGGGAGTCGGGATGGACGGATGGAATAGCTCGATCCCGAAAAGAAAATCCTCCTCATACAACGGAGCGGGCGGTCTGGGTCTGGGCGTGACATTCAGCCACCTAGTGTCGAGGGCAGTGTCCATCGTGCCTGGTGTCTTCGCTCGACAGATGCATTTGTACGGAGGTTGGCTGAAAATCCTGGAGATGCGAACATGGGCGGTTAGAAGTTTGAAGCTCGGGTTGCGCTGTTTCAGCCGTTATTACCCCGCATTTTGGCGGTTTATCTTTACGTGTTTGGAAAGCACCCGGTCGCCGTGCTCCGGGTAGCCCGCCTCTCCCGGCGAGGGACGCATCTGGGACGGGGGGCGGGGAGACATGGGTGTTGCCGGCGGTGAATGTCATCGGCCTCAGTTGGGGTTTATTTGTGGCATCATCACATCGAGGCGCGATCGCATCAGCATGATCCATCTGGACGGAATGAAGCTCCGGACTGCGTTCTGACTACACCGTCCATCGGTGGTGTCTCTGACAATACACAGGCGGGAAGTGCGATGCGGGCACGGAATGTCCCGGTAGCCAATCGCGTTTTTCACTGGGGGACCCAGGGCGGGGTTACGACACTCAGTACGTTGCTTGCTCCTCCCCACCACCACCACCAGCGCCCGCTGCCCAGCCCATGAGACGTGCTCTGCTTGCGCTCGACGAACACTTGGCGACATTATAACCCCTGCGGTCGCATTACCAATATTGGCTATCCGTCCCCCATACGGCCCCACATTGTCCCGGCCTGACACACGCACGTGGACTATAAGTTCATAGGCCTGGGTCTCCTCACCTCGACTCGGTTCGCCCCTCCCCCTCGCCCCATGGCCAACGCCATTTCCCGCACCTGGTCCAGCTTCTACCACTCACTCAACTTTTTTCGGTGAGTCTCCTTCTCGTCGTCTGGAGAGGTGTTAACCATTTCGCCTGGGTAGAATCCATGTCCTCTTCTTCACCTTCACGCCCCTGGTCTGTGCCTCTATATTCTATGCGGCCAATGGAAAATACCCCGTCTCGTTCATGGACGCACTCTTCAACTGCGTCAGCGCGATAACTGTCACCGGCTTGGCCACTGTCGACCTCTCCCAGTTGACTGGATTCCAGCAATCGCTACTCTTTGCTCAAATGTGTGTCGGAAGCCCGGTGGCTGTCTCTTGGGTCATTGTCTACATCCGGCGCCGGTTCTTCCGGAGACAGCTTTCCCATATCATCGCGGAGGAGCTCAAGCGCGAACGACAGGGTGGAATCATGGCCGCCGTGAGGGAACGCACATATCCATTACCCGATCTTTCTCCCGCGACAACGCCAACGTCAACGTCAACGGCCTTCAAGACGAGCCAGCTACGTCACTCGAGAAATCCGGTGCTCGCCCAAACTTGTTTCGCCGTCTGGCATCTCATTTCCGCCCAGCTGCGTCACCCGGAAAATCACCTTCTAGCACCATCTCGGGCGCCACCACACCATCTACGACCGACGGTACATCCAAACGCAAAAACGGACTCGCCCAGCGTCTGCGTACCGACATGATCCGCCGTACCGAGGCTGAACCACAGCGTGTCGATCCGATGGGTCTTGTTGTTGTCAACGGCAAACGCCACGAGGGCCAGACCGACGAGCACGAGGCGAGATACGGGAGCGGGGAGGAGGTTCATCAGGTCGCGACGGGTTCATCCCGGACTCGGTATGAAGGCAACGAATCCCCGCCTCTGCCCGAGAACGACGGGAATGAAGAGTCGCATCGCTTTCGAAACGGGACAATCATGACACCTCCTCAGCTCGGTCCCCATATGCTGTCGTCCCGCTCCGAGGCTATGAATCCTACTTTAGCTAGTCCCCCTATCCAAGCGGAGAGTCCGCTGCAGCTGCCTGATGCTGGAAGCGCAGAAATGCATATGGACATGGAATCTGCTGTCGAGGATGACATAGAGGGACACGCTACTGGGTGCGTCACTCGTCATTCAAATCAATATACTATTGACGATTATTCAGTCACAGTGCCAACGGACACCCCATCTTACGCTCGGGTTCGCGAGATCGGTCATTCAGCGAGGCGGATGGTCTGGGCTCACACCGTACGTCCTCCACGTCTGACCGGCAACCAAACCAATTTCTAACCAATTAATACTTGGCATCTTCACCCTCGATTTACTCTTCCAAACTCGTCCAACCCTATGATTACTCCCTCAAACTGGTCACCCCTATGATTTTCCCCTGGATGTACCTCATGACTATCGCCGCGTGGGCGTCGATCACACTTCCTTTCCTGTGTCGCTTGAATTTTGACTTTGCCTCGCTCCTCAACTCCTACACAGGCGCAGGCGTGTCCCACAGCCCCGTACGGTTCAGGCCCCCGCCGATCCGGGTCAACCCTGGTACGGGGGACGACCGGCTTGCTCCCGGTCGGGCTGCGGGCGAGTTGAGCCCCGGGTTAAGTCATGCCCGTCAACCGAGCGACGCAACCACTACATTCCACCCCTCCGGCACGGGCGAGTTTCCGAGAACGCAGACGATCGAGTTTGCGCCCCAGCCTCGTGGCCGCTCGGGCGCGAGGCGACAGTCTGCGGGGGTTAATTCTCAGCACGAGCGGGAGAGGACGAGGTTCAAGAACTTTAGTCTTGGTGGGGCGAATGCTGTTGGGTCGCCGGGCTCAGATGCGGGCGACACGAGCATTGGTGGGGCTGGGGCGAGTAGTCAGGGACATACGAGTACTGGTGGAGGGCACGTCAGAGGACGAGCGAGTAGTACTGGTCGACAGCGCATGGGCTCGGTCTCGACTCCTTATTTCCCCCGAACCGCGACTGGTCGGTCGTACGGCACCACGCGAGTCGGCACGTCGACCCAACTACCATCTAATCAGTCTGGCTATGGGGGATTCCCAATGCCGCACGAGTTGGCTGGACGCGCGATCAAAAAGTATTTACCCCAAACCCTTACCCTTCCGAGGACCTTGACGGAGGAAGTGGAGTCGAGACCCGGCCTGTCCCGTACATCACCTTTAACGCAGTCGTTGGGCGAAATTCTCAGTTTCAGGATATGACTCAGGAGGAACAGGAGGAGTTGGGTGGGGTTGAATATCGAGCTTTGACTGCGCTTTTATGGATTGTCGCCGGGGTGAGTCTTTGGCATTTTGTAGAGGAAAAATAGTTGTTGATATGGTGGGATAGTATCACATTGGCAGCCAACTGTTGGCTTTTGTGATCATTGCTCCGTATTCGAGCATGCGCAAATGGGCAGACGTATTTAGGGAACCGCAACAGCATCGATTCATCCCTCCTACATGGTAAGCCTACTCTCCTTTTGGCTATTTCAGAAACTCATGCTGGGTATAGGTTCGCTGCATTCCAAGTCGTTTCCGCGTACACCAACGCAGGAATGTCATTGATCGATCAGTCGATGGTCCCCTTCCAGAATGCGTATCCAATGATAGTTGTCTTGTTTTTCCTAATTTTGGCAGGTAACACGGCTTTCGTGAGTTTTGGTCTGGTTTCTGTATGGTATCAAATGTATTAACAAATGCTCGTAGCCCATTTGTCTTCGATTTGTTATGTGAGTTTTGCTCGTTCTGTTCTGCTGTCGGACCTAACGCCACAACGGTGTAGCTGGCTCATGAGCAAATTCGTTGGTCGTCGAATGCATGAAACACTCTCGTTCCTCTTAGATCATCCTCGGCGTTGCTTTATCTATCTATTCCCTAGTCATCAAACTTGGTTCCTCTTAATTGTCTTGCTGACCATGATTCTCACTGATTGGGTGTCTTTCATGGTTTTGGATATTGGGAATGATGTGATCGAAGCTGTCCCTCTTGGGACCAGGTTCGCTATCGGGCTGCTGCAAGCTTCGGCAGTGCGAGCTGCGGGGTTCGCCACTGTGTCGCTGAGCGCCCTTGCGCCTGCCGTCAAGGTGCTTTATGTGACCATGATGTATGTTGCTGTGTATCCCAGTGAGTGTTTTCTTTTTGCTGTATTGGCTGAGTGATACTCAATGCGTCCCCTCCAGTCGCACTCTCTGTTCGTTCGACAAACGTGTATGAGGAACAGTCACTTGGGATCTACCTCGATGATGAAAAACATGAAGAAGAGCCCAATCCGACTGGTCGACCGATTCACGCATGGGGGAGCTATCTTGCGTGGCATGCACGCCGTCAATTGTCATTTGGTATGTGCGTTTGGATGCATGAGTAGTCCTGATTATTCATTAGACGTTGACGCTTAGATATGTGGTGGTTGGCGTTCGCTCTCTGGCTGGTTTGTATTATCGAGGTGAGATTTTCGCCCAATATTGGTTAGTTGGGGGTTGCTGATAGGTGTTCGTGTTTGTAGCGTGCGCAAATCATGAATGTGGACGCGAGCTGGTTTGATATCTTTGCCATTATCTTCGAGCTCACTTCGGCATACGGAACTGTTGGGCTGAGTCTGGGTCTTCCCAACGTGAGCACCGTTGAAAAGACTACGAGGTAGTGCTAACGGCTATGCGACGGTATCAGGCAAATTATTCGTTCTCTGGCGCCCTCAAGCCCCTCTCCAAGCTTGTAATAATTGCTGTCATGTTAAGGGACGTCATCGTGGTCTCCCTCACGCAATTGATCGTGCTGGTGAGTGACATCCACTTGGATGTTGGATGACGCTGCTGACGCATGTGTTTCCAATAATAGTTGTCCTACCGCGGGAGCTCATGGCTGATCAGTCTCACGGAAGCAACCCAGACCTACCTGGGCATCCCTTCAACCAAAATATGAATCCGGACACGTTCGAGGGAGCACATTCGACAAGTCGAGCCCCGCACGGTGTTGACCTGAAGCACCGAACAAATACTCTCTTATCCCCCGTTCATGAGATTTTGACACCTGTCACGAGCGTGACGGGTACGCCTAGACAAACGTTTGCTGCCCTCGGTGAAGCAAAATGAGTAGTAGAGTTAGGATCTTTTTTGTGGATGTATTTATTTGTAATTGCTGTGATTTTGGTTTGGTTTGGGTATATGTTCGCTATAATGTTTTAGTTGCTTTTTTCGTCTTATTCAAGCAGCTTTGTAGTGGTCTTTCTGTCTGTCCACTAAGCGCGTGAATGTTGTTCACCTGTTTCGAAAGTGTTGTCCTATGATAGCATATTCCGTTGCATTGTCTCAAGGATTTCATTCCACCGAGGGTCTGTTTGGTTAGGCTTGGTGGCATATCGAATCATCAATTCCCGCAGCGACATGTGATAATTCAACCGCCACCGTCTCAGGACTATTCGCGCTTAAACACGCTTCGGCGAGCAAGGCAAGAGAGATGAATACCCAACATCATCACTCGGACGAACTTCGCTGCAACTCTACACGGATGGTGTTCGCTTGCGCGACCCTACCTCAACGAGTTGCAACCTCGTTCTGTGCTTTCTAGAATGACGATTTGGGTCCGCAAAGGATCACTTGGGCGATCCAGCCCATCCATGCTGTGCTGCTCCCCCGTTCGAGGTGCTTTCCATGGATGTATACTTAACGCAAGGTTTGCATTTCAATCAGCGGACATGATACTGGCTGGCTCTCAGAACCGTCATTGCGTCCTATAGTTGGATCACTCACCTCCAGCATTCAACTGGACTGCTACCATTGTACGAAATGGTCCCTGTTTGGACTACCTATTTGTCTTCGATATTTTCCACAAGGCTTTCTCAACTACCCACCATGCACTGGATCCGAGCTCCGTGGGACCTGTTATGAAAGGATCTCCGTTGATGTTCTCTATGGAAAGCACGTCTCAAACTTGAGATGCAAAGCCGTTCACCTCGCATTGACACACAAGGGCTTTGAAACTCACGATGTAATGCCACCAATATACCGCACTGCCGCCAAAGATGTCAACCCCAAAAGGTCCTCTATTTACAGCGGATAAAGGGTAGGTGTATGATCCCAATCTGTCCAATTGATTAGCCATGGGAAACTAAGCCAGGGTGTTCGTCCAGCTTATAGATAGGATTCCCACAACTCCACCATGGGATATTCAAGAATTGGCATTTCCTCATCAGACGCTACCCTGTTCACCTCAATTCATCGTAGGAGCCTGGCGTTCCTTCTGATGCGGTACGAGAACTACCGAGGGGCTTAACCTCTAACGGTCGGGAACGCCGTGGCGCAAGCTATACGCGGCTAGACAGGCTGTGAATGTACGTTGGTTCAACGGTGCGTGCCGCAGTCTGAGTATAAGCTTCTCAACTGTCCCGACACAACTGATGTTCGAGATCTCCCGAGCCCCCAGCGGTATTTATAAATAGAGGGTGCGGTCCGATGCTTCGCCCCCATTACTCACCAGCCCAGCATAAGCATAATGAACAACCACCGCAATATTCGCCGTGGCGCTCGCGCTCCCATTGTAGCCAACGTTGGCAACCCTCAGCCAAGAGCCCACGGACCGCCACCCTGCCCTTTAGGCTTCGTGGCTGTCTTGGGGTCCTGCTTAATCAACTATGTTCTGGGCGTCCTTTATGGGTATAATTTACGCTCACTTTCAGACGTCGAGAAGCAACAGCTGATGAGAGCTACGGTGCTGGTAGAGTGTTATTTTTTGAACGCTGCTCTGCCTGACGCTAAGCCTCATCTTCAACCACAACACAGTATCTTATCGTATTCGCGTAAGTTTGATGTTTTTTTTTTTTTTTTTTTTACCCAATTAGTTGCTCATTCCCCACGAACCATGTAATAGCATGTCGACCTCCCAGGTCGCCATGGGAGTACTCGCGCCTATTGCTCTTATTCCACCGCATCTTGGTTTGACTTGCCTTTTTATTCGATGGGTGAGAGCAGGTCGACAAATTTGCTCACAAGGAGCTAGTATTTCAGGAGCTTTAGCCCGCAGAAATGTACGCACATGCAACAGGCTTTGAATCAACTAACAATAATGGGGCGAATAGTGGAGAGAACGCTTAGATGTCCATAGTCGCAAGGCCACAAGGATTTTATTGGTTTACATCCTTGCAGTCGCGTGCTTGGAATCTGCATGGATGGCGAGCCACATCGTGTTTAGGTTCTAGGCGCTCTGCTGCCCGGGGCGTCCAACAAGTGGTGTGAACGATCGTTTTTGAGAGCAGTATTGGTGGCTGTATGTCTCGCTATGAATTGAACGAGTACCACCGTTGAAGCATGGCTGTTTCATTGTATCAGCTATAAATTTACAATGTATTATCATCTTCCTGGATCTCGCGCACTGGAAGCGCCCACGTTTCCAACCCCGAGGTAGATTCATGCCCTTGTGTTAATGTGGGGCTACAGTCCGAGTATCCCCAAGTGATAGCGTAATGCGCCAGCACAAGCTCGAGCTCCTCGATTTCGTCGAGATGCTCAAGGCGTGATATCCTGTACGCCAAAGTGCAGGTGTCAGCTGACAATGTGGCGTGTGTTGGTTGGTAGCTTGCCGTTGTAGCTCTGAATCAGGTATATTTTCCCGTCGAATATCTTTGAGTGTTCTCGCCTTTGCCTGGGCCATTCCATTGTCGGAGAAACGTGCGGTTTGGGAACCAAGTGTTGGGAAAGAGTCCACGCCCGGCAGCTCGATGTGTCGTGCCTGCTATCCCGCTTGTATGGCTAGAATCTGCGGCATTTACTGGGTTACACACCTTGAGGTTATCTTTTAATACCCTCCCAAACGAGTCTTCCAACCCGAACATCTCGTATACTATCCCGGCTGAGCGATTGAACGTCTCTGCGAACCATCGCACAATTGCCGCCGAAGCGCTAGGTGCCATGTAGACAAAGACACATTCTGCAATGAAGAGGGTTGGGAGGTTTGGGTTAAGAGGAGGGGAGGACGGGTCCGTGGAATTGGCGGTGAGCACCGAGAGTACTGAAGGTCCGCCACGAAGGTCAATGGGCAGGAGATGATACACTTCTGATCGGAGCGCGGCTCCCCCTCGTTCTGCGCAACAGTGTCAATCAATGAAATAGGGTAGAATGAGAAACTTTGGCCTACCAATCCTAAGGTCAGACCCTAGCGGGGTCCGCAGGGCTTGAGTCTGAGTTATTGCCTTGGCCTTGCGTGAGGTATTTTCTGCAAAATCCAACTCGACATAAGAGGCGATATCCTTAGAGTATCCTTTATCCTATGTTTGATGACCGCAGTTGAAGCGTGCTCCTCGAAACAGAACAACTAGATTTTCTTACCCACCATCAACCTCCAGAACCTTGTGTCACTTCCTGCTCCGAGGCTAACAATCTGCTTCTTCTCTACTTCGGATCCAAGGGCGTCAAGCCATCCTTCAACTAGCATATCGATCGCTGTTGATCGAACATAGGTGCCAACATTCATAAGAGGAGCGCGAGATGGCACGAAGCGAGCTCTAGGCACAAGAGGCGTGATGTAAGGGTCTGTCAGGTAACCGAGCCGAACGGCAGAGAGTCGGGACTGAGCGGCATCGGTGTCGGTTTCTCGGATCGCGTTGTCGGGTTCCACATGTTTTGACGCTGGAGGATACATGCTGCAACGGAGGATGGTCAAAATCAAGGTCGAGAATATGATGACGCAACTGTCTAACCTTGCCGCAACAAGCACCAACATTTGCACAGCCCTCCTCGATTTTCCTCGGACTTGCCAACGCAAGGAAATATTTGCGAAAGGCATACTGGTATGCGAAGAGAAAATTGTACTATAGTCTTCGGTGTGATAGCTCTCTTTCAAGACTCAAATCAAAATGTGAATAATGTACTTTGTGCGTTGATCAATTTGGCCTCATTTGGACAATATTTGGGGCGCAATCATTCTTGGCTCCGACGGGTCAACTACCACTGCCATCAGATCCAATGGTCTTGAGACAGACATACGTACCCTGTATACCGCTTGCGGCCAGATGGGGAAGATGGACAAAGCTTATCCAACCGAATTCCTTGGCTCCTTTCCGCAGAAGTACAAGATCTCTGCATAGCTCTCCACCAACTCTATCGAAACGAATCATACCAAACCCAGAGCAACCAACGCACGAAATCCCACAAAAAGAGCTGGAGCCACTTCCACTTCCAACAACCACACATGAATACCCTCTAGAGACTCGGTGAATGAGTACGTGTTTATCCTATAGAAACGCCTTACAAGTCTTCAGCTAGGTCAAGGACTCTACTCTCGGATTTCGTTTCAAATGATGGTATACGAAATATCTTGTTCTGCAAAAAGCCGGGGGATGAGCTTGTTGCAAAAGCCTTTGGGATGGCTATCGAGTAAGTTCATTCCCAATATCCATAATCCAAAGATGGGCGAGAACGTAGATGATCCACGTGCTCGGATGGACTCCTGGTTGAGCGATCGTCCCGCGATTCCAGGAGATTACTAGAACTAACAAAGCATACATAGTTATATCAAGAAGAAGTTTCCTCGCGTTACCATGTTTATCGAAGCATCCAGCTCGATGCGCCCAAATGGAGTACAGCCGTATGATCCGTATAAACGTGCATCGTTACCCCTGGTTTTGTCGCTTTTGGCTAATCAATCCACACTTCACATGCAGGTGACAAAGCTGAGATCGACTTGATCATAACGTTGGGCGGGGACGGCACAATTCTTCATGCTTCATCGATGTTCAACACTGGGCCTGTTCCTCCCGTCCTGAGCTTCTCAATGGGAACGCTGGGATTCTTGTTGCCGTTTCGTGAGTATCGCGATGCTAAATTTGATTAGCAAGGCTAAGACTCTCCAGACATAAATTCATTGCCAATGGCCCTGGACGATGTCTTCTCTGGGACAGCAACCGTCCTACCGAGGATGCGGTTAGCATGTACATTCCATGACGAGAAGGGAAAACTGATGGAAGGGCCGAGTGGCACCTCGCCTTTGCAAGTCATGAATGAGGTCAGCCATCATCAACTGGTACAAACACCATTTATTAACAAGACAAACAGATTGCATTACATCGTGGACGAAGTCCACACTTGACAGTCATCAACTCATACGTAGGTGATGCCCATTTGACCGAAGGTGTTGTAAGTCCTTCCTATTGGAATTGAAGTCCAAAATATTCTTACAGCTTACAGGGAGACGGATTGATTGTTTCGACACCTACTGGATCCACCGCCTATTCTCTATCATGTGGAGGACCAATAGTACATCCCTCAGCACGAGCAATCGTAATGACACCGGTCTGCCCGAGATCACTCTCGTTTCGGTCTTTGATTCTTCCATCCTCGTCTGGCATTCGCTTAGCAGTAAATGCCTTCCAACTCGTCGCGTCGTCAATTGATTTATGTTGCCTTTTTAGATAAGTCCTAAATCCCGAGCACCAGCCGAGGTATCAATGGACGGCCAACCGGTTCGAAACCTAAGCATCGGCCAGTCGGTGCAGATTGCGGCTTCGGCATATCCCATGCCATGCATTAATCGATCGTCTCCTTCATGTGCTCCCGATGCGGACGAGGACGACGGATTCAGAAGCGGGGCGAGTCAAGACAATTGGGTACGGGACATCAACAATCTCCTGCTATTCAACGCATCATTTAGGAGCAGTGCGATTATGTTTGGAAAGGAAATTCGGTAGTCAACGTGAGGTTTGTTTGAGTAGGCTAATTCGTGTATGATAAAACCTGCCATGAAGCTCACTTGGAGGAACCCTTGGAACTGTCTGTGGAGCTTAACGCTCGAGATTATGTTTATGGTTGAATGCAAAACGACTATTTCCATTGTCCAGTTAAACTGGCCCGACATGAATGCGTGTACAAAATGCTACAAGAATGCTCCTAAGAATAGAACGCATGTTCAATAGATGCCATAGAATGGTGCAAGTATGGAAGCACAATAGACGGACGCTATGGATCGCCGGCCCACCAATCCTCGAGGTCCTCTAAAATACTGGGTTTTTGCAATAAGCGTCAAACAGGACGGAGGCTGCAAGGTATTACACCGATATTGATTCATGGCAGGTTGACTCAACATCGAAGTCCCTATGTGAAGGTGAAGACACGCAAATAGACTAGCAACGCTGTGCGAAAGATGTGTTACGTCTATTTGTTCGGTAATAATAGTCGTCTCATAAAAGTCTGAAACACGGACGACCGACGAATACGATACCATAAGCTCGACGGTTAGTGGAGGGAGAAAGGGATATTAGTACGATGGGAAACACATTCAAATATTATTCATACCAGAGGCTCATTAGTTGATAATAGCTCCCTTCGATGTCTTTTGTCCATTATGTTCTGAGTGCATATAGTCGGGTGAGAGACTGTCGCAGCAGGCCAGCGAAGGGGTCCCAGTATGGAGGTCATTGGACCACCCTTATCAGTCCAAAATTATCACGCGTGTGCTCAGCTTGCGCCAAGCCCGGTCCATTTTGCTGATCTTTGGGGGGGCGTCGCTGGGCGCAACCAGAACAGGAGCAGAATGTCCTCACGCAATTGACCAAACAGATCCAATCCCGGCGTCACATGACGTTCTATCGCTCTTCCCCCACGTTTAGTCGCAGCCAATCCATAGCCTGTGGTATACCAGAGCATGCATTTAGCTTTGCACTGGGGTGAATAGTTTTGAGATCGCCGTGTGACGGCTTTGTTCAGCCCAACTAGATGTCATCTGACTGGCGACGGAGCCAAATCTTTCGCCATTCCCCCCACACTTGGAGCGACGGTCCAACTGACCGATAATTTTAGATAATGCCAAGCGACGGCCAGTAGCTACGCCCGGAGTAGCAGTGAGCGGGGGGCCCCTTGGCTCGACTATAAGACTACCGGGGGGGGGAGACACGAATCCCTCGCAGCGAGCTCAAGATGTACCTCCCCCGTCCTCTTGTGCTCGCTTCTGGCTGCCTAAAGTCTCTCCTGTTCGTCGCAATATCAAGCGACAATGTCCCTGCCTCTCTTACTGTTGCCTCGGTTGACCTCGTCATTCGCGGCGCGCATCTGGCCACGTGAGTACCCGCCCGCTGCCCGACGTCCCGCGCTCACCGTTTCCTTTTTAGGTACGCCGGTCTGGGCCGCTTTGGTCCGCAGCTGCCAGTCGGCTCGTTCTTGCCGGCGCCGAGTCCGATGACCAATACGGACCTGGCGCTGCACGCTACGCCGGTTGCTGCCACCGTGTGGGATCCGGGCGCCCGCGCGGTCGACGCCGTCGTCAAGACTGTGATGAGGTTCATCACCGTCGATTCGGCGTCCCCCCAACGTACCATTGATAAACTAATATGGTTCCATGATCACTATGCCGGGCTGTTGGTTCATACGCAGCCTGCGCTGAGTCTGATGAGCCTGCAAGAGCTCTACTTTGAATCGTACTATAACCAGTCATCCGATATCCACCCCCGGCCCATTCCGACGACCCGTTCCCTCATGCTCCATCCTCTGGTACCCTTCCTCAACCCGTTCCCTCCCGCTAATCCCCCGTCCATTGTCGAAAGACCCCTATCACAGGCACCTCTCGGACATCCAAAATGGCCCTCGGTTGGTTCGCGGTCGCCAACGTCGACGGACATTGGCCTCAGGCAATGTACACCATACCATGTGCTTCCCTCTCCAGGCGATATTGTCCTAGCGACCGACTTGGAGGACGAACCCACGATGGAATTCATCCATTACTCGAGCATACTGGATGATATCATACTGGACGAACTAGAGGAACCCAAGGAGCCGCCAAAATCCTTCATCATATACAAGGCTCCCCCATGCGCCAACGACAACTGTGCGCTGGTCTCATATGTCAAGCCATCAAAGGCAGCGACAGATAGTATCGGTATGGACCGTATTATCATACTCCTATATAGTCACATCTCCACTGGTATGTCGTTGTCCTAATCTCGTTCGCTCCGGGTGTGTGCTGAGCGTAGCTGCAGCGGTTTTTACCATAGCGTCAATCTGCATTCTGGTCTATTGGATAACTCGGTGGATAGTTCGTCTGCTGTACGGTGAGTTATTGAGCCGCATCTATCACATTTCGAAACTTATGCGGCCATTGGGTATGCAGGGATTGTTATATGGATTTACGGCTTTGTTAGCCATATACTCATAGCGCTCTTACGCATTTCACTGCATATATGCGGTATGTCGATTAGCTTTTCGCAGTGTTGGTCATACTTAAAAAGTTCCAGGGTGGGTTTTGGCACACTCACTGCGCGGCTTGCAGGACGATGTACCGGAGTCCGGGAACCCACCTTCGAAATCATCCCCCCCCCATGTCCGAATGTCCGGCTCTCCATACTGGTCCCAGCCCCGACCGCGGTGACATTCCCTCTACACCTCTCGATGCAGCAATTCCGATCATTGGAGCTGAGCCGAAATCCAACAAGAAGAAAAATAAGAAGCGGAAGAGGAGAACAAAGTCGGCTGGCGGACCCGAGAGAGTTGTGGTCCATCTAGCCGATATTTCCCTGCCCGATGACGATGGGGTAAGGGATGAAGATACGGGTGACATAGGATCAGAGGGCGACAGGACTGTATCGAGTTCCAATCATTCAGACGGCTTATACAACCCCCCTTCGACTGTCGACCAAGCGTATTCGATATTACCCCACAACTCAAACCAGTCGCGCAACCGCCTTTTCCTACGTCCCCCACCATTTTGAGCAACACACCCTGATCCGTCACGGCTATCGGCCCCCTCGCAATCCCTCTACTAGAAGACAATGAGGACTCGGCTTTGGTGGCCAATGTCCCTTGCTCTCCTCCTTCGGGGTCTTTGGAGTCCATGCCCATCGATAGCGACGGAGATGAATGGGAAACGGCCGTAAAGCGAAAGCCCTGGCGCCCATTCGTTCCCGTTCATGGGGCGCCAGCGAAGTCAAAGTTGCAGGAGGTACAGGGGTTGAAGATCGGGAGGGGCAAGTCGAAGGGAAGGAAGAAGGCGTAGGCAAAATGAAGAAAGTGGCGAGGCTTGGCATGGCAAGGGCGAATGAAC